>VZTN01024260.1:0-30440 GCA_013400515.1 Erpornis zantholeuca
CAGGGATACTGCAGCTGCAATGGTCCTGCCAAAACATGCGCAGATATCCCCATAAAGTTGCTCTCTCCACACTTTTTCGATTTGTCCCATCCATCAGTTTCTGGTGCATTTAACGCTCCACCTAGGGTTAGGGTTATATTTAGGGTTAATGTTCAGAAATCCACAAACCCCACCACTCCTAGCACACTGCAGCTGAAATTGCCCTGCCAAAATATGCCCAGAAATGCCACTAAACTGCTCCTATCACACTTTTTTATTTGTCCATCACTTGGTGGTGGAATTTAATGTTCCACCTATGGTTAGGGTTACGCTTAGGGTTATGGTTCAGGAAACCACAAAGTCCACTTCTCCAGGGACACTGCAGCTGTAATGGCCCTGGAGGCGATGTCTTTGTGCATTTCTGAACCCTAAGCCTAAGCCTTACCTTAATTCTAATTCTAGGCGGAGTTTTACACCCAGCCAGTGGGTGAGGATTGATTGAAATATGAAAAGTGTGATGGGAGTAAATTTGAGGCATTTCTGTGCATATTTTTGCAGGGCCATTGCAGCTGCAGTGTGTCTGGAGCTGTGGGCTTTTTGGATTTCTGAACCCTAACCCTAAGTTTAACCCTAACTCTAGGTGGAGCACTAAATGCAGCAGCGAATGAGGGATGGAAGAAATATGGAGAGTGTGAAGGCAGCAAAGTTGAGGTGTTGCTGCAATTCTTGTTGCTGTGCGTGTTTAGCTTCAGTGTCCCTGGAGGTGTGGGCTTTGTGGTTTTCTCAACCCCAACTCTAAATTTCACCCTAACCGTAACCCTAGGCATAACCCTAAGCCTTGTCAACGATCGTAATCCACAAGGTATGGCTGGCGCAAACGAAAAATATTTGGTATATGTAAAATTGGGACAGAGCTGCGCTAGCCTTGGAATGGCCTTTGCAGATGCAGTGTCCATAGGGCTCTTGGCTCTGTGGACTTTGTAATCCTGTCCCTGAGTGTATCCCCAATCCTCGGCTGAGCACTAAATTCATATGAGTGTAAGAGTGGTGCTGAAGAGAAAACTGTGGAAGGATCAATGTTTTGGTACTGCTTGCCTGGGCATGGGCTTTACAGCTGTAGTGTCGAAGGAGCTGTGGGCTTTGTGGGGTTCTGAAGTCTAACCCTAAGCATAATCCTAACCTTAACCCTAGGCATTACCCTACGTCTAGGCAGAGCATGAATACCATACAGCAGTTAATGTGCTGCTGAAGAGAAAATATGGATCGAGCAATGTTTTTGCAGGGCTGCTCTGCCCTCTTCATGCTCTTTGCAGCGGCAGTATCCCACCTGAGCTGGTGGCTGTGCAGTTTTCTCAACCCTAAGCCAAGGTCTATGGGTAACCATAAGCATAGGTGGAGCACTAAAACCAGTAGAGGTTAGGTGTGGCGCCAAGGAAAGTAATGTTTATGGACCAATATTGGGGCAGTGCTGCACATATACTAGGCATGGCCATTATAGTTACATTTTTCCTGGAGCTACGTGCTTGGTGGTTTTCTCAAGCCTAACCCTACACATAAAACTAACCCTAACCCTAAGCAGAACCCTAATCCTTGGCCAAGCACTAAAATCACTTCCCCTTGTCCGGTTTCTATGGGAGCTATTAAAATAGCAGTCTTCATCTTTCTTTTGAACCCCCTTTAAGTAATTAAACTCAACCATAAATATTTCCCAGAGCCTTCCGTTCCTCAGCCTGAACAGTCCCAATTCTCCCTCACTGTATTCACAGGAAAGGTTCTCCATCTCACAGGAAGTAATTTTCATGACTCTCCCATGGATCTGTCCTTCTTGCATTGGAGGCTCCCGGTCTATCTGCAGCACTCCAGGTGGTGTCTTCCTAGATCAGAGCAGAGGGCCAGAATACTTCCCTTGACCTGCTGGCCACACTGCATTTTATGCATCCCAGGATATGGTAATCATTCTGTGTTCTGAGCACACAAATGTGTGGGAATAAAATGTGGGGCACATAAAATGTAAGGAAAAAATTCTCAAAGTTACTGCACTGTGAAACATATAAACTTTGATCCATCCACTGCTGTGTTGTCTAAGTTGCTAACAAGATGCATGTCTCTTCTCCCCAGAAAATAACATTTCTCTCTTCTCCACCCCTTCACTTACATATTATCTTACAGACATAACCTGATAAACAACAAATTAAACTGTTAGCATTACTTTCGGGTTCTATTTAGTTGCTAAGATTCCTGTTTCTCTTTCAGAAATTAGTACAAGACAGGAAACCTGAAGACAGGTTTAACCTGATGTTAGCTGAAATGTGTCCTTTCAAAGTAGTTTTTATGAGCCGCTCTGTTTTAATATTATTTACATTCAGAGCCACGAAAATGTGGTCTTACTGGGTAAGTTTTGCAGGCTAAGACTGAGTAAACCAGTGCTGGAAAGGTAATCTAAAATATTTACTTATCTCCCTCTGTTAGTGCTTTGATTTGTACTACTGCAGGAGCTTACTTCAATGTCCTTATGATGCATCCACAGCCCTTGTCTTCAACCAGACCCCAAATATTTTCAAAGCTCATGTCTTTATAAAAAGCAAGATATAGAAATATATTTTTGCCTCACTGTGACAAATAACTTAGGTATACTTGGGCTTCTGGCATGGATCCCAGGATCTCATAGCATATTAAAGATTGCCACATTTCCCGGCTACCCCTGCTCCTTGTACTACATTTCCTCCTCACTTGATCTGTGAAATGCCAAGAGACAGATTGGAATGTTCAGCTTGAATAGAGAAGTTCAAATTGGTAGTGTGTTGGAAAGCTGGTCACTTAATGTGGTCAGTTGTTTGATTTGCCATTGTGTGCTTGTGTGAGCAAGCTTTAGCACCACCTAACCCTTTAATTCATCCTAAGATAAAATGAAAATACAAAAACATATTTATATGTCCTGTCTTAAGAAGTGCCTCTTAGGACTCACTTTACTGAGCTGCCTATTTTTCTCCACTGTCCATAAAGAGAAATTCATATATCTAAGCTAAGATAGATGACTCCACTCTCAGTATATACATTTCAAAGGGAATTACATCCATCTGCTTTAACTTACATGCATAACAAACTCTACATAAACGGATCTGTTGGCAACAGCATTGATATTGGAGTAATGCATTTAGCTTTTTTCTGGTCTTTTGATTAAGAACAGCCGTAAATGTAGTCAACTATTTGGGATAATTTATTGTGATTGATCCCCCAAATCCTTGGCCTGTGTATTGCTGGCCCACCCTTGTCTCCAGGAGAGGAATCCCTATCAATATTTCATTCAACATAAGCATTAAACCATTTCTCTCATTCAGATGCAATAAAGGCTTCTCTGTAGGATTTAAGAAATCATTTCTACCAATCAAATCCTTAGTGTTGATAATCAAAGGAGCTCTTGAAGTAGTAGCTTGAATCCCTGAAGTCCAAAGAATGAATATAAATACACTCTCTTTAGCAACCATGCATAGCAAGAAAATTAATAAGCATCTTGATTGATTTGTGGATAGCTTACGGAGAGAAAAATCTTGTAATCGGACACAAAACATAGATCATATACTATGAATTGCTGAAGGACTGTCAGATCTTCTGTGCTGACCACCTGCAAAGCATAGGCATCAGCATCAGCATCGTATTGCAGCAACCCATGGAGAAGAACTTAAATTCTAAAACAGCAGGTTGGATTAGAAGACTCCACTGAATGATTCTCTTTTCTCATATGTTCATTGAGGAGATGTACAGAGTCAGATGTTAGGAAAGGCTAATTTTGTTTTTATATTTGAATTCTCTGCTCCTTTGAGTCTTACTTGGTTACTCATGATCTCGTGCTATTCCCTTGAGACAGAGCCCAGGACTCTCTCCAGAGGCACAGTATCTAACTCAAAGAGGCCCATTCTTAAAAAACATGGCCAAAGTAATTTCTAGCTTTCTTGACCTGTGAGTCAAGGTACCAAACAGGGAAGGTGAGTTCCTTTTCACTGTAGAGAAACACAAGCAGCTTAGATGTTCCCTGGTCCTCAACACGCAAACATATTAAACAACTTCCCGTCCACTTTCCATCTAAACTTAATGAATTTTACATTCTTGCAATGTCCTGTTTCACATCACATTCATCTAACAACACAATCCAGTAGTGCCATAGAATCCAGTCTATTTCCTGCTCCAGCTTCCTTAGCACCACTGGATTCATCTTGCTGCATGGGTTTGTGTTTTTACAGTAAGCTTACCATTCTAAGGCTTGATTTTCTCTGCTTTGAGTAATGCTTCACTCCCTCTCTTCTAGGCTCAGAAACTTGGAAGGTCTGAAGGCAGAGCTCATCTGTGAAAAGCTCAGCAAAAACGTGCACACGAATGAAGCTGTGAATTGTAATATCACAGAGATTCCTAACTTACAGGACATTGAGAAAGTACTGTTCTTTCTCAGATCAGACCACAAGAAAGGCCTGCTGGAGAAGGTTTTAATTATTTGTGGTGTCCAGTTTCAATAGGGTATGTCACAGGTAGTTTATGAATTGCATATCCTTCTAAAGCCTAGCATAGATGTGAACCTCCCCCGGCTAATTTGTGTTGGATGGGTTAGCCCCAGTGCACTCCGCACATACCCTCCCATTCCTCTCTGCTTAGACACAGAGCCATGAAGGCCAGCACAGAAGCTGGTAGGGCCAATAAACTATTCTTGCAATGCATGGTAATATTTGAAAATTACATTTGAGTAATTTTGTTATGCTTTGACTACACTTGTATGATTTGACAACTCATAGTGTAGTATAACCTGCAGATGTGCTTTATGACACAGAATAGTCTGCCACAGCTACATGGTAGCAGCTCTGTCAGGTTTCCTGTTAGCCATTTATTTCATTTTTAAAGCTACGAGTTTTGCTATCTGGTGAGAAACATCTGCTGAGTGTAGGCGAGATGGTGACAGCTGGGTTCCTCTTTCTCCAGTTTACATGTTAAAGCAAATGGTAGAAAACCAGATGTTAGTAAACCAGTAGAAAACCAGTTAGTAAACATTTAGAAGGACCTGTCTGGCTGGCTTAGGTCTAAGTGTCTAGTGTATTTCCTATGGCCTATTGTTTATACTAAATAAAAATACTAATAACATCTTCAGGTTCTGCTTAATATTAAAGAGTAGCTTCCCTAACTTATTTAGAGCAAAGACTAAAGAAATAATTGGGGTGATAGTAAATCACGATACACTGGTCTATATTTACACTGGGTTGACAATAGGTTCTGCAAGAGCATGACAGCAAATTGGCATATGCCAGAATGATATTCTCGGTGTGATAGTGACTATTTGAATTTAATGCAGCAGATGCCACCAGAATCCTTATGGACAAGGGTTGCTACATATGTACAATATCAAGCTCACCCATCTACCAATCTCCTTACATTTATCCACTAAAACAACTAATCAAAATAAGGCTGCTGTGAATTATAAATCAAAATTAACCTTCTCTAATAAAACAACAACAAAAAGAGTCACTCCCATCAAATAAAAATTTTATTGGAAGTTTAAGACTTCAGGAATTAATTTGCAATAGTTCTTTATTAGAGCAAAAATTATTTAAGAGAGCACAATTCTAACTTCTTTACAAGTCCATCAAAATCTATAAATTATGTCCCAATTTTTGGTTTTTTTACTATTTAAATATCTACACTAGAACAACATGATAATGTAATTAAGTATCAGGGATAATATCTTCTAAGAGATTCTACTTCAGGAAGTAGCTAAACATATCAAAGATTCTTATCACAAGTATCAGTTCTCTGCTATTGTTTCCAAGATGACAATTTCAAGTACTGCTGCTCCTTCAGGCTTATTAATATTTACCAATATCGTGTCCAACATTTTACTGTTTTAAAACATTCAGGTGTGATTTGCCTTCATGTCAGTCTGACATCAGAACCACACCTCTTATTTACTTCAGAAGATAAGAAGATTGTTTGAAACATTGCTTAACTAAAGGCAGTGGAAAGGAAAGGGTTTTACTCAAGGTCTTTATTTACTGTGAATGTGAATGTGATAATGACTGAGTCATGGCAGTGATTTCTAATAGAGTTGTTAATAACTGGTAGCTAGGTGGAAAGTGGCATCATTTTGGTTTATATTATCAGTGTCTATAATGAGGTCAGACACATATCTTGCACTTTTTACCTTGACATCACTCCAGGACTAAGACAAATAGCAAGAGAGTGAGTAAAGAAAAAAACCCAACTTCCTACATGAAAATTTCAGACACAGAGATAGCTATCAGTCTTCACCCAGACTTCTCACTCCATGATTTCAGTGGTAATGGTTGCAATATTAATGCCATAAAAATGTCTGATTTCTCTTAATTCAAGCAGCTTGGACTAATAAAGCTCCACTGAAGCTGAAGAAGTGAATTACTAAGCTGTATCTCCAGTATGTCACTTACTTGTATACTATGCCCAGTTATTACACATTTAACTAACAGACCTTTTGACTTCTCTGCTTTGCCAAGTCGTCACAGATATAAACTGGTGTAAGCTGGTTTACAAACTGGTTTATAGAATCATTTAAAAATTATTCTATAAAATTGGCTTTAAGCTTTTAAAAAATGCTAAAAAGGTTTTTTAAGAACTTTTTGACAATCACCACTTACTTAGAAAGAGCATTTTTCTTTTCTTTCTTCAGTATTTTAAGTAAATGAACCAGACTGATAGTGTAAAAATTTGTCTCAGTTTCTAGTCAGTGTTCTCAAAATCTGTATTTCTCATATGGTCTATTCAGATATATGCTTCTTCAAAACCAAAGCTGGTCTGATATGTTAGGTTGATTTCTATGGACAGAAATTTTTGGGTTTATATCATGTGAATGAGCACTTGTATTATGAAGCATGGTGCCTTCCATCCTACATGATTCCTCAGTGGATCCATGGATGCTCAGAAAGTAACTACTTCCAAATCTTGTTTTATCCATGAGTGAAAATTTTTATATAAGCAACTTAATCCTGTAACTTGACCAACCAACAATTCTTATTTGCCAGCAAAAAAAGGGAAGGTTTCCGTATTCAGTTATTCCTTATAAATGGCACAAAAACCATGTGGGTTACCTTTGGTCAGTCACCTTAGTAAGTCACTAAGTGTTGATTAAGTTTGCTTTACTGATAAAACTTTGCCCCAAAACACTGTGTACAGAGCATATGTTTTGAATTGTCTGTATATGCATAGTAATAGAATGTTCCTTCATTCCTAATCAAAACACATACTAGTACATTTTAGGACACTTTTCTTCTTAGCCAGCCTGAGAGTTGATTTATGTTTAACTGAATGTTTTTTTCTATAGGATTTCCAAATCTGAGGAAGCAAACATCTCTGCATTCTTCAGATAGTGTGCATTCAGAAATGTGTGAATTATTCAGGAATGTGTGGATCCAGAAGACTATGTGTGCTT
This sequence comes from Erpornis zantholeuca, assembly GCA_013400515.1. NCBI lineage: Eukaryota > Metazoa > Chordata > Aves > Passeriformes > Timaliidae > Erpornis > Erpornis zantholeuca. The sequence goes on from VZTN01024260.1 coordinate 7,418, forward strand.
TCCGTGCCTGAATAATATAAACCAGAAAATTCAACATGTGTTGCAATGGGGTACCTGCAACCTTTGCCCGTGGGAAGAATCGGGAGACATATTTTTATGGATGTTCATGGATGTTCTTTATTCTTCCCAGCTCCTTCATGGCTGGGTGTCTGGCCAGACTGACCACCCCTGGGCAACTCCCAGAGTTCCCCGGGCAGGGGCCGTGAGCAGCCAATGGGGTACAGAGCTTGGGTACACGTGACCAGGGAGCAGGGGTCGGGAAACCCTGTACGAACCATGGGTCCCACCCAGGGGCCACCACCCCGGGCGGGGTGCCCCAACAAACGTGAAATGTTCCTCCCTGCTACCCTCCAGCCCCGAGGTAATGCAATGGTTTTCCGAATCCTGGAAACTCCAGGTGAAGTTCAGTTGTTCTCATTCATCCTGAGGCTGATTGGCCTTTCTCCAAATCCTAGGATTCAGCATATACCTTTAGTGCCTGGCTCTCACTGTCTGCTCCCTGCAGCCGGCAGAAAGTGGTGGTTGGCAGAACCACCAAGTTTTTAGACTGGGACTGGCTCAGGCCCCATAAAAAAACTGAGCGTAAATGGAAAAATTGAATTAAAAAGCAAGGGCTGTAAAATGCTATCTCTAAATGCTAAAGGAGAGAGATGTTAGAGCTTAGTCTCTAACAAAACACACTGACTTGCTGTGCCATGAGGCTGATCTGCTAACAAGTTCCTTTAGCTTCTGTGTATCATTAGTTGGCCTGTGACCTGGACTACGTTTTGAGTAAAAAGGGTAGTTTTGTCATTAACGCTGTGTGGTATACAATAAACACATTTCCCAATTCTGCCACAGATACCTTAGGATACAAATAACATGTTATTCAGTTTCTTTCCCTCCTCATTCTCCAAATAAGGGACAATATTACCAAGATGCTGCAAACCTCATTTCCATGTTTTTACTCCATACAGATATTATGGAGATGAATCACAGTAAGGAAACAGACAGTGCAAATATCATTACCATGAAGAAAGATCCTGTGAATGTGAATTTTGTTCATCTAACAGTAAATCAGCAATCTGTAATGTTTTCAGCAGTTGGCTATTTGGTAGTAAAGTATCAGGCCTACAATATGGGCAGATGCCTCTACAGTTATTTTTTTCATGCAGCTGAGATCAGGGTTTGGCCCGTACATTTAAATTGCCCTGATGACTTCTAAAAATAATCTAGAGATAGATTGCAGAGGATAAACAGTATGCTGAAACTCTAGCTCATCTATGAAATTTTTTTTAAAGACTTAATAGAGCATTTCCCACACTGTCTCCCTTTTCTATTTCGGCCCCAGCAGCCTACAGCAAGAATTGGTGGTGAATAAAATAATATGCCACATGAACTGAAGGCAGAGTTTAACTAATGTTAGTTATGGCCTATTTACAATGCTGGCTGCAAAACTCAACCCTCCCCTACTATTCCGTAAGCCGAAGTGAACAGTTTTACTTAGCCTATGGAAAAGTGATACCTTTCAAAGCACTGGTCCAAACAGAGATCTGCAAGGGATGTTGCGGGCAACAGCATGCTGTGCTCTTTCATGAGTGCTTATAAAAGCAGTACTTTTTGTTCTTGCCATCCCTTTTGGCAGAAGATTTGCCTTTTTGCGGTTGAAAATAACTACAACAGCAGTATTTGAGTGAAATGAGCCTGAGCTGTGGGCTTTGCATTGTACCTCATTGTAAGAACCTATATTGCCTCTGAAGATCTCACATTGTTCACACAACATAAAGGGTCTGCTATGAACTCAAAACCTTCATTAATCTAAGTGGGTTTGAGATTTTACCATTTTGCAAAGACATTGCAGAAACTTTGATTCCCTTCTATTCATCCTTTCTATTAATGCTCATTTTTTGTAACATGGATGAGCAAGCCAGGCTGTGGTCTTGACTTCCTCTTCTGTGTTCTTGCTCCCTCCTGTTTTTTAAGATGATATTTTCATTCTTCAAGGAGCTCCCACAGCCTTAATCTAGTTGTTTTTCCAGAGTGTTAACAGTACTAGGGCATAGGAATCCACAAAGTCCCTGAGAGCAGCTGGAAAGGAAAAATGGCTGGGATCAGGAGACAGACAGCTTTTAATTCTGATTCATGGATATGTTTGTGGAGAGTCTGTGCACATTAGATATTTTCACCATCCTTTGGTAGCTTTGGGAGACATCAGAGCTTGAGTTATACAGTTTCTGAAGCTGCCATGTAGGTTGATAGGCTTCCTAGAAAACTTACATGGAAAAGAATCTTTTCCTTCCTGAGGGTGACCAAGAGGAGATGGTAGAAGGGAACATCATTAGGGTAGACTAAGCTAGAGAGTTGGGGCCTTTCTGGAGGTCCACCATATTTATATTTATAGCATATAAATTCACACTCAATTACTCTTAAAATGTTCTATGAAGCATGCATTACCTCTAACTTGGGTGTTGAAAGCTGTGGGAGTTTTTGCAGTCTCACTGTGATCCCATCAGAATGATCAAATCCAGTATCTAGATCAAAAATCCCTATTTCTTAGTCTGGGTGAATTGCATACAGGAGGCAAAACAAGGCAGCTTGCAATTCAGAATAATATTGATAGAGTATATGAGAGTGTGGTCAGCCAACATGCACTTGGAGAAACTAAAAGAAATTAATTCCATTAGAATCATGAAGAGACATCTGAAGCTGTTGACAATTGTTTTCAAACACTTATAAATAAAGAAAATGTAAGTCCAGTGGATGAGAAAAATATTTTAATGTGTGCCTAGGCATCAATGCAGAGTCTCTAATGAATAGCACAACAGGCTACAAGTGAATTGTCACAAAGCTAAGTTTTTAATTATTATGCAAATATAGTGCTTCAACTAGCTGTATATGTTATCTAAATAGCTAAATCTGGACTAAGTTTGTGTGACTGGCCAGAGTATAAAGGTCTTTGCTTTGGCCTGAGAGGCCAAAACTTCAGTGATCTTCACTAAGTTGCGTATAGAATAAAAGCTTACTACTGTTCTTCCTGCTGAAGCCCAGCCAGGAACAACAGAGGAAGGCATAGTGCTGATGTCATTGTCTGGAGCTGTTAGGTCCACATTTATCAAATTAGATGTGCCATGGAGACTAGATAACAGGTTGCAAGTATTGAGGGCTCTAAATCTAAAAAGCTTCATACTGTTTTGATAGCTTTAAATAGAAATCCACTTAAACTGGCAGCGAACCTAGAGAAAACCCTCTATTGTGATTACACTTGCATCTACATCACTGTTTTCCAGCAGCATAAAAAAGTATGTGAATTCATGTCCTGGGGATGCACAAAGACAAGAGATTTCTAGCCATACCTCTGTCAGTAACAGAGGTTGTAAGTTTGTTTGAAAACAAGTATTTGTTCTGAGCATGAGACATAGAGAGCATTTTATATTAATGTGGAGGGGTTTATATGCCTCTTCAGATGCATTGCTTGAAAGATTGTGGGTACGAGTGAGCTGTTCTTAAACCCCAAGTGCACCAAAAGACTGATGTACACAGATAAACATCAATGGGTAAAAAGCAAGCAGCTAGCCAATTTTTCTTTTGAAGTTATATCCATTGAAGAAATAGTTTATAGCTTATGCATAACATTGTTTCCATTTTTGCACAGATTTTTATTTTCATTTTCTAAAAATCTGCCTTTGATTATCTCTGTATATGAAGGAAATGCTTTGTCCTTATCACTGAAAACAACACAGGAAAAAAGTAGGGTTTTCTTTTCATTCCTTTCTTGTTTTCTAAATGACATAGAATGATTAATGTCAAAATCCTTATACTATTACACATACTACATATTGAAAACTGCTTGCATAGTTCCATGGGACTGTTCTGTGTGGCATGGTCTGTCACCTGCAATGCAGTTATAAATCTCTAAGTCGAGCAATTTATCCTACAGATTACTCCTAGGAAAGTTAAGTAACTGCAGTGTTTAATTTATGTTGGATTAAGTACTTGTATGTATTGCATTTCCTTAAGAGTTATTTGCTTACAGCTCACGTAAAAAACTCTGAAAATTTTCCCCTTGATCCTACGGGGATAAGTATACAACATATGTAGCTTTATTTAAATAGGGCTCTTATGCTAGAGAATTGTCTCTTTTCTCTTGCCTAGAAAATGAGTGAAGCTTGCATTGCTGAAATTCTAATGTAGCTAGAGATTTTAATTAGACATGGTTTAGAATAATAAAAATAAGCTTCTCCTACATAAACAGTGTGCTTTAAGAATTATTGACACTTAAAATGCTCATCCAGATATTTTCCTCTTAATTCTGAATAGAGCATAGCAGTTATCAGTCACAGCATCCCGTAACTCTAATATAAAGCATAGGCAAAACTTTAAGGACATTTAGGTGTGGAAATGGAGGGCAGTCTCGTCTTTCTTATAAATAACAGGTGAGACGGTGTATAAGTCTGGTTCTTTCAGAAAGCACAGGCATTCTGTGTCCAGCAGCTGTAATCCGTTAATGACGTACACTTTTTTTTTCCATTCTCTTGTCACTTTACATTCTGAAAAGTATCTTTGAGTAGCATTGCAGTTTGTGATTCATTTAAAAGGGAGACCAGCTAGAATGAGGACTACAAATTAGATTCATATTTCAATATGTAATATTCAAGTACTATTTCAATTATATTACTTTCCTCTAGTGTGGCATTAACATTTGTCTCCAGAGCATTTGAATTACAGTCATTATTTAAGCTTATAGTACATCCTGATAATCTTTTTCTCCTAAAAGTTGTACAACTAATGAAGATTAAATCTTTAGCAACATGAAGAATTTCTCTCAAATGACAACATTACCCTATTAGGAAACTTTAAGTCCTTTTAAAATGAGCATAAAAAGCACATTTTTAAGGCCACTTTTATGGAACAAGTGATGAATAATGGGCAGCCACACTAATCATTCTGTGTGAGATCATTTTTATAAGTATCATTATAATGTTCTGAGACAACCAACTAACAGTTTAATCTTACGAGTCAGACATATACTGGTTACTCTGATGGAAATCTTCAATCACCTTCTGAAACATCTTAAAACTGCCAGAATAAAAAGCAACTGTGAAATATTGTTCCTTAAATTTAACTAGGTGTCAGATTCATGTGGGACCCTTTTAGAATTCTAATACATAATTTACAGAAATAATTTAATTAATTTTTCTGCTTCTAACATCACAGATTGATACTACTGTTGTATCTCTTAAAAAAAAAAATTGAAATATAGTGATAACTGGTAGAAAAGAGATTGCTGTTTTCAGGGTTTTTTTTTCCCCAAGATAACTCTTCAGGAGATAGGGAATGATTCTGAAGAGCTCTCAATTTCTTTTACCCTTTTAGTGTCCTAAATAGTGAAAACATTTTGAAAAACTCCTAGAGCACCTCTTGTAATACCATCATTCTGCAGCTCCTGAGCAGCATCAGCTGTTGGGAGAGATGCATTTATGAGGACATCACAAGGAAATGAAAGAGAGGGCAGTGGCTCCACTGTGCAGCCCAAGTGCTTCCAGTCGTAGCCTAAGGCTATCAGTAGGCCAAGTACGTGGTTTTCTTTCAGAAGCGTAGCATAAGTGTTTCCAGAGAAATTCAAGCAAGCGTGAAGTTTCCAAGCCAAGTTCTACTGTTGCTCTCCAAATTTACAATTCTGAGAAAGTATTCTACTTAAATGGAAAAACAAACAGATTCCCCCAGTTACAGCCCCTTCTTCCACACACACAGACATATGGCACAGAAAGTTTTTTTAAGCTAATGTGGGACCCTGATGCTAACACTTGTCCTCTCTGTCTGAAGGACTCTCCCGAGATGACCATTATTTGGTAGAAATCATTAAACCCAGGCAGTTTGTTTTGGCTGAGTTTGAGACTGATTCAATCCATTTTGAGCTATTTTGTAGTGGTTTCATTATCCAAACTTGTACACATCTTCTGGGGTCAGGAAATGTTGGCATGAGTGCAGGATTCTTCGTTTCAAAAGTATTAAAACATCTTACCCTTTCACCAGGGTTTTATTTCTCTCATTACACCATACAAAAAGAAGAGCGAGCTCCACATTCTGCTGCCAACTTTGGCTCTCTTAATAATAACAAGTAAATGAAACAAACAATACAAAATGTATCATTCTTATTCTACCTAGCATATGTACCTATGTTTCAACAGGGATGACAAGACAACACTTTCTTCTACAAAATCTGTCAAAGTGCCAAAAGTTAATTGCTAACTCGAGGTCTTTGTAAAGGGTTATCAAATCAGAAGGGGTGATTACAGATGATGATAAACATAGCAGAAATATTAAAGAGCATAGTGAAAGCATGAGTACTTAAAATAGTTTGGTCTGTTATTTTCTTGCAATATCGTCTGTTTGCAAATGGTGGGACATCTTCGACAGGATAGGAAAAATAGTCACAGTCTTAAAATGAATAATGAAAAATGTGCTTAAAAATAGTTTCTATGAAGCTGAGGATTAAATTAGATAAGAATAATATGTATCTATGTCATTAAGCAATTTGCTAAAATCTGTGGCATGTTGCAAGCAATGGCAACCACTATTTACTGGGCTAAAAGGCTACAGATTTTTAGTATAGGTTTGAGGATTTTTTGATTCCTCATAGTCCTAACCATTCAGAGTGATCAACTAATCCATCTACCTATCTTCTGAAATTTCATTCCCACACAAGTGTATTTCATCTTCTATTGTTGTGTGAAATACTTTGCAGAATCACAGAATATGTCGAGCTGGAAGGAATCCACAAGGACCATCCAGTTCAACTCCTGGCCCTGCACAGGACCATCCCCAAGAGTCACACCATGTACCTGAGGGCATTGTCCAAACACTTCTTGAGCTCTGTCAGGCTGGTGCTGTGACCACTTCCCTGGGGAGCCTGTCTCAGTACCCAGCCACCCTCTGGGTGAAGAACTTTTTACTAAAATCCGACCTAAACCTCCCCTGACACAACTTCAGGCCATTCCCTCGGGTCCTGTTGATGCCTTAGGTTTTAACTTTTATATTTTTCAAATCCTGTACTGCTACTGTAACTTGTTAAGTGCTGTTCTCTTATCTTAAGAGAGACATAACAAAGCCTCTCTAGCTTCCTGTCCAAGGACATCCAGACTCTTCTAGGCCAAAAAACTGTAAACCATCATCTTGGGGAGAGGGGGGCAAGCTTGGGGAATTTTCATCATTGGCTGGGTTCTGGTTGGTGAATTGATGCTGATATAAAAGTGTGAAAAACTCATGACCTGTTGTCCATTTTGGGATCCACTGAAGCAGAACCCTCTGGAGCCCAAAAGTGTACACCTGAAGGCCTTTCAAATAAATATCTCATTTATTCCTTTATTCCTGTCTAGTCTCTGTTTCTAGGTAGCTGTTTAAGGCATCACTCTCACTGGTCACCACAGAGAAGAGATCAGTGCCTGCCCCTCCTCTTCCCCTCACAAGGAAGTTGTAACTGCACTGAGGTCTCCCCTCAGTCTCCTCCAGGCTGAACAGACCCAGTGACCTCAGCTGCTCCTCACACAGCTTCTCCTCAAGGCCCTTCACCATCCTCATAGCCCTCCTTTGGACACTCTCTAATAGCTTTATATCTTTCTTACATTGTGGTGCCCAAAACTGCCCAGGGCACTCAAGGTGAGGCCAGCCCTGTGCAGAGCAGAGTGGGACAATCCCCTCCTTTGACAGTCTGGCGATGCTGTGCGTGATCATTCATTCCATGGCAGCTTTCCAGGATACCCTGGTATCCTTCCTCTGAATCCTTTCCAATTCTATCTTAGCATTGCTGAGATATGAAGATTAGAGTACCCTGTAGTACTGGTAAGATGGGGCTGCACCACTATCTCAGTCACACAGTGGAACTGTCTTTTTTCACTCTTTTGGTACCTTCCCCTTTAACTCCTACTACTGGGACTGTTTCCATGGCTGCTACTGAATTATTCACAGAAATATGAATTATAAATCTGTGACATTTTCCCTGAATAGCAATCTCTAATTCAAGCTCATCATGAATTATCCACGTATGCGTGTGTTATATGTGTGTGCATATATGTAGGTAACTAGTTTAGGTATTTAGGATATATTTAGTTAATTTTCCTCTCTCTACACACACGCCTTTTCACTGATTTTCCTAAAACATTGTACCCCATTATCACACACATATACTAATTTGCCCAAATGTCCAGTAAATGGGGATTTTAAATTAACTTCTTTTTCATTTTAAAATTACTTGCAATGACTTGGTCGTTTTCTTCCTTTACCTACCATTAATTGACTTATATAATGAAGAATAAGAAAAAGTAATTTTTTTTTTCAGAGTGATTTTTTCTTCAGGAATAAAAATATGAATAATTTGACTTAACCTAACATACAATCGACTGCTACTAGGAAGAACCTTTAATTATTTACAATCACTTTTTTAGATTTGAAAATCAAGAAAAACCCTTAGTACAGTTTAAACATTTCCTTCAAAGTCTTTCGCATTTGGTAAAATCAGTGTTATATTTCTGCACTGCCTTTTCTTCTGCCTAAGTCATTACAAGATACGCTTGTGTGCTAATTGGAACAGGAGCCCTGTATGTCATAAAAGGTAGAATGATATTGTATCTTTCTTTATATTATATCATATAATACTGTAGTCTTAGAATAAAATTATAGAGGACATTCTTTATACTAATACATAATATTGTAGTCTCAGATTCATTTTCACCATGATAGTGAGAATAGTAGTGTTATTTATTCCACAAGGTGATGAGCATATGCAGTGAAACCCAGGCATTCATACATATAAAATGTTCAGGCAATAAAGTTAATGTTTATTTTTGTCTTTGGTTGAAGGTTGGGGTATTTTTAGTTGTTTCTGTTTCAATTACTTACTTCTAGAAACTATAATCAAATTATTTAAATGCTAGCACATTGATCAGATGTTTGATCAAAGCAGCACAAGGAGCAATGCATGCAATTACATTCACACCTTTTGATGGAAATTTTGATTACTTGGCTGTGTGCTCAGAATGAAGAAGAAAGGGCATATGAGGGTACAATTTCACACATTACTAATGTCACCAAAAATTTGAAGAATTAAAAATACCTAGAGAACTTCTAGACTTATAAAATGACTTTAGGGGCATCATATACTTCATGGAACAAAAGTTAATTCATTACGGATATCAAAGGAAATTACTGTGACAAAGTGTTTTCCACACTATAGGGTAAATTTACAGTTCCAGCTGCAGAGCACAACATATTACCATTTGTCCAGAGTGGTGGCAGCTGTCCAACCCCTGGAAAAATTCAAGGTCAGTTTGGACAGGTCTCTGAGCATCCTGAGATGCATCTAGTAGAAAATTTCCCTGTCCGTTGCAGGCGAGTTAGACTAGAAGGCCTTTAAAGGTCCCTTCCAACCCAGGCCACTCTATGATTCTATGATTATTTATATGCTAAAAGATAAAAATTGTTCACTGAAAGGGACCAACAAGGGAGTCCACAGTCTGTGGCCATCAGATGGGATGGGGAGCCCTGCATTCTGAGCCAGGGGAGAGTATAGGCTGCAGTACTTATGGAGCCAGACTCATGTTTTTCTTCTCCTACTCTTTCAGATATAAGGCCACAAAACAGGTGTCCGAGTCAGCCCTGCCATGAACTGGAGAGGTAATTTCTTGTAGGAGGACAAATTTTGGATCATTTCAGTGCTGTAACATCATGTGCTTAGGTTAGCAAATTTGCATGTTCCTCTGGATCAGCTAAGATCTTCATCAGGAGTGCTAAAACAGCTGAAACAAGGGCAATTTATGAAGTCCAAGCAGCTACCAAGCAGAGACAGGAGTGGAATTATTCCAAGGTGCTGCTCTCCAGTAAAATGTGGACGTTTTGTAGGTAGTTTGGAAAGCGGGAGTCTAGCTGGAGGTCTGGCAAATTTTATTAATCTCAGCAGTTTTGTAAATCTCATTACTGGAACCAAGATCTTTGTGAAAGTGGTGCTTTTCAATCATTCCTAACTTGGTCTTTAACCTTCACTTCGATGTTATCCATTTAATCTCAAACATTTTACCTTGCCATAATCTTTCAGACAGGCTTCATCTGAAGTATAGCTAGCAAATTGCTTTGTAGGCAGGATGTGGAAAAAAAATGATTATAGCAGCTCTAATGTTTCCTTTTAAAATCAGCTTTTTAAAAATAACTTGGATCTGTTTTTCAAAGAAAACATGTCTATTTTCTCTTGGTCATGTTCCAAAAGAGTGAATTTGATGCTCAAAGAGCCTTTTTTAAATGGTAGAGAAAGCCCAAAATTTAGTTGGGAATGGAAACCTTAGGGATATCACCTTCAACAGGGATGATGCTTCTGTTGCTGCTGATTGTAACCCTAGTGCACCTTTTGTTAAAATATAAAATGAGGAGAATGAATATAGATACAGAGGAAAGATTTAAAGAGTTTAGAGATAATCTCTGGACAATAAAACTTTTACAACTTAGGTGAATGAGTTAAAACAAACAAAAAAACAAATAAAAAAAACAACAAGAAATTTTACAAAATTTTTTATGGGAAAGATGGAGTGGATGCAAAAAAAAAAAGTGAAAAAACAGTCTGGCATGAGTCACAGGTGAAGCAAATAACACAATTGCAAGTATTAATTGGATAATTATCCTTCACGTTATAATTTTTTTTTCATAAAGTGAAAAACTGGAACGTACTGAAAACAAAAGCTTTTTCTTCAGTATTTTATATAGAAAATTTTCTATTGGTACATATTAAAATCCAGAGATTTTTCAATCAAATAAGAGATTTGACAATCTAGTAGCAAAAATGAGTCAACAGAAGAAACTTCTTTGGTATATAAGAGATATAACACATATTATGCATCTTAATTCCCAAATGCTGGAAATAACATTTGCCAAAGAAAAACACAGAACCTTCAAACTGATTGGTTGAAACAGTACACATCAGATAATCTCACGAGTTTATCCTTCTGTAATTAACATACAAAAGCACAGATGTGTTGCTGGATTCTGAGCAGTGACAATATGAGAATGTGCACTTCATTGTGTAGTGAATGTACATCAGTAAAATAACACAGCATCAAAATAAATATATTATCAACCCAAAGACTTCAATATTTCATTTGTCTTTGATTCCTTTTGTCAACAGATATTAACTGGAATTCTAATAATGAAAAAGCATTACCTCAATTGTTTGAAGTGACACAGCACTCTACAGCCTTTACGAAATATTTCTTGGTTTGGGTCAACTGTGGCTTTTCTTTCATTGTCTTTTGGCATTCTATGAAATGTAAGTAAGAAATAGTAAATTCACTGGGTGAGAGGACAATAATAGTTATAGAATTAGGAAATAATTTAAGCTGTACAGGAAATTTGCAGGTCTCTTTCTCTGGCCCTGTTCAATAAAATGTAATTTCAGTGTTAGATCAAGCCACACAACTCCTTCATACCTTCTGTTATTAGATAAAAACAGGAAAAAGCAAAGAACAACAAAATATTTCCGGGCCACTTCTTTTTTTATGTTCTTGCTTTAAATGGAAGTTTCAGACAAGTTCCCACCTTGGATAGCTGCAAAACTCCATGATAGCAGACAGTAGCTGAAAGAGGACCACTGTCATCACTTAGTCCTACCATATGTGTAAAACAGGTGACAGGTCCTTCCTGACTTATGTATTCAGACCTATTATTCAGTGCTCATCTGTGGGAGGAAAAGAAACAAAGGCACAATATAACTTAATTGAATTAGTTAGGCATGTTGAAGTACAATGGGAACTTAATTTCTTAATCTCAAAACTTTGTTTGATGCTGTTCCCTCCTACTTCAGGTTATAATCAGTGAAGATTATCAGAGGAAATTATTGTTAAAAAATTCCTTTAACTGTCTGTGGGCTACATGAAGTACAGACTATGTACATATCTGACAGAGCCTTAAGATAGACCCTCCACACTTTATTTTCATAATGACCAGTGCACCCAAATGATATTAAAGCCCTACAACCCTCCAACACAGAACTTGAAACAGAGAAACCTCATCTTGTCTGGGCAAGCAACAAGGTTAGAAAACCAGTCTTCCCTCTGTGGGATGTACTCTGCCATTCAGGACCGGCCCTTCACCCCAGACTTTCAGCACCTTCCTGACTTGTGTCAATATTTATGTTGAATATGTGTGTTCACAGGGTGATTTTTGACAAGCATCTCCAAAGCCTGATTGTTGGCATGCATCCTGCCTGTGACCCAGGAGCTTCCCCACCCTGATGAACATTGCCACCTACCTCTTTCCTCAGTGTGTAGCTTCTCTCTGCACGCAAATGCTGGGCTGATCCCCAGCAAGGAGTAGATGTTTCTCCCCTCTTCCACATGCTTCTACCTGATCCAGAACAGGGCAGATGGGATAAGGCCTTGCTCAGCAACATATCTTTAGTACACCAGAACATATGGTGTGCATACAGCAAACTGAGCACAAATGAAACCTTTACACCATCTGTCACAACGTGTGAGCACACGGAAACTATGATGTGAGCTAGAACATCTCTTTTAGTAAGAATGTTGGACTGCTCATGGGATTGGCTTTGACAATAATGATTCAATCCAAAATTACATTTTTCCCCCCTCCTGAAAGAGTGTGGCAGTATTTGGAGCCAATTTTTGGGTTCAGACTGTACCTGGGATGGGATGTTTAGAAAGAATAAGTTGCTCATTGTTCAGTATAGCACCTGGCAGTTCTGTCAATAAGCAATGAATACAAAATTATTTGCTGCTATAAAGAGTTATTCAATTACTGGTTAACTCTTATTCAATCTAAATTTGAACCAGGTGCTTGTAGTTGACAGTTCCACACCATGTGCCAAGCTATTTCCAAGGCTATGTCTTCATTAAAATGAAGAATTCAAGTACAAAAGCTTTAAAACAAGGCTTTAATTTGTTTTTACATCTGATATTTGCCAGTCATTTTCTGTGAATAGAACTCTGAGAAAAATGTAATTAATTAGAGAAAAAATTGTATGGTAAGAATAGGTAAAAGCAAATGTACTGTCCTATAAAACCTTTAAATTTCCATAAAATTTTATTTTCTCTCTTAGGACTGAAATCTGGTGCATAGATATGTGATCAAATCTGCTCCGGTTCCAATGGTTTGAGGTGTTACCTTGTCCTAGTTGACTGCAAGGTCATTTCAGGGCTACCTTGTTTGCTTATCTTAGGTGTGAGGTGAAATTTATAAGTCTATCTCATTTCCACTGTCATTTAAACTACTGCATTTGGAGCGTCCCACTCACAACTGGGACGCTCCAACACCACATTTTGGCAACAGGATAACTCGCTAAGGTGAAATAATTTAATTGCATGTGATGAAACATCTGTACTCCAAAATTATTTTTTGCTATAATAGAGGAGTAACAAGGTGCTGACAGCTGGTGCACTTCTCTGCCATGTGGGAGAGCTAAGATCTAGTCGTGACATCAGGGCTTACTTAAAATCATGTTTGGAAACTGAAACTGCTTCAAAAGACAGAAACAGGCAGTTGGTTTATAAAAAGCCAATCATTAGAGCAGGCAAGTTTAAACTACAAGATGTCTGACTCTCAATTTCTGAGCTGAATAAAGTACAACATGGATTTAATCTCTCAGATGTCAGGAGACTGCTTACCAATTTGGATATATCATCTCACCCTTTTCATGAATTCTTAGCCAATGAGAGCATAGAGCACAAGTTATTGCCTTGAACTTGCAATTTGAAAATGGCTTGTGAGACTTGATGGAACATAACCTGAGTTTAAGATTCACAACATCATGTGAAAATAAAAGGAGATATTGCACAAGACTGGAAAAGATCTGTTTGGAAAAAAAAATTGTTCAGAAGGCAGAAAGTCTTTCCTAACAAACATCAAAATATCAGAGTTTATCAAGCACTCTAATCCAGATTCTCTAAAAAATTATTCCAGTATTAAATACTTTAGAAAAACCTAATTATGACATCAGTGAAAGTCAAAAAAATGAAGCTGATATTTTTGAGAGAAAATGACAAACCATTGAAATGAACTCTCAAGGGGGGCTCATGAAATAATCCTTCTTGAGCTCAAGACTGAATTTAATTCTGAATACACATCAGTCAAACACAGGAGATGAAACAACAAAAAAAGAAGAAAATACAAGGGATTTTACATATAAACATTTGTGTGAAATGTAAAATCTCTTTGCAAACAAGATGATGAGCTGGTATTTCCACTGATCCCTTTTCACCTAATTGTTATGAAAGAAAAACAAAACAAAAACAAAGTATGAATCAGATCACTTCTTAGTAATGGTTCTTCGAATGGAATGTTCTCTTAATCTGAGTATTTCTGTAATGTTGTCAAATCAGCCAGTCATATTTTCCTGGTACAGTTTGTCCTTTATTTACTTTTTACCCTTCTGGAAGTTTTCAATATTAAATTATATTTCCATTTGCATTAATGGAAATATTTTCATGAGGAAAGAACTGTGATCAATTGGACACTATTTGTCATGCTTGTTTTCTTGTTTTGCCATTTGATTAACTTCTCTTCAGACAACAGGGCTGTTCCAAGAGTTTGTGTTATGATCAGTCATTTGAAAAGGTTATTACTTCACTGTGTAGCTACTTCATTTACATACAGTCTGAACTGACTGGCTGTGATATATCGAAGTGTCTGGGTAATATATTGCCTTTCTTGTTTTTTAACAAATGCCTCAACACTTAAAAGGGTTTTTCCAGGGAAGTAAGAATAAAAAGAAGGTAAAGCTGTGACAATTGCAAACAAGCGCTGCAAAATATTGCAGAGAAATTTGTATTCCCTTTTTGTGCCTCTTCCCTCTGTGGTCTGCAGTTTATGTAACACAGTGTTAGATGGACTGTGGTCTGTAAAGATGACTGAACAGTTTGAAGCATGCCAAGGAAGAGTTCTTATTTCTTAAAAAAAAAAAAAAAGGCACAATGACAAGAGAACAATTTTTTAAAAAATGGTTTTTTAGAAAATTTTTCCAAAGACACTCAAGTCTTTTGACATCTTGCCACAACAATCCCATGCAGCACTACTGGGTGTGGACAGAGGGCCTGAAAAGCAGCCAGGCAGAAAGGGACCTGGGGGTACTGATTGACAGATGGTTGCACATGAGCCAGCATGTGCCCAGGTGCCCAAAAATGGCATCCTGGTTTGTATGCCCAAAAATGGCATCCTGTGTGGCCAACAGGACCAGGGCAGTGATTCTTCTCCTCTACTTGGCACTGCTGAGGCTGTACCTTGAGTGCTGTGCTCAGTTCTGAGCCCCTCAATTCAAGTAGGATGTTAAGGCACTGGAGCGTGTCCTGAGGAGGGTAACAGAGCTGGTGAAGGGTCTGGAACTCAATAACTCTGAGGGAGCTGGGGTTGTTTAGAATGGGGAAAAGGAGGCTCAAGGGTGACCTTATCACTCTCTCCAGCTGTCTGAAAGGAGGCTGTAGCCAGGCAGGGGTTGCTTGGTCTCTTCTCCCAGGCAACCAGAGACAGGACAAGAGGCCACAGTCTTAAGCTGTGAAGGTTTAGATTGGTGTCCCATTCCACTATGAAGGGGGAGCCGGGAAGGATTCTTTTGATAGATTTTCTGATGAAAAGTTAAGCACAAAACATGGCAATATTATATCTGAAAACTGTTTATTGAAATAAAAGGGGGATAGAAAAGAGAACAGAGGAGGAAAGAAACAGAGGGCAGGGACAGCATTACCACAAGGAATTCTGAGTGCTCTGTCAGCACCAGCTCAGCAGATAGAGAGTACGTGCTGCATAGCTCCCATGGTGAGCTGGGCGCGATTTGTAAATAGCAGCAGGCTGCGTGCCCCTTCTGGCAGTGGAGAACAGGCTGCTGTGGTTACAGCCCTGCTCCTGGAACAGTTGCAAGTTTTCAGAGTCAGGATGGCAGTGGACAACAATGGCTGTGGCTCAGGGAACACGGCTAGGTATGAGCGGCGGTGGCTATGGAGATTTCAGGGTGACAAGCTAGTTCACAGGAACAGTGACCCAAGGCAAAGCAGGCTCAGGCAGGAAGGCAGGACCACGAAGAGGGGAGGGGAAGAGGCCAAGCTGATCCTCCAAGCGACCCAAAGCAAAAAGACCTCATGGTGTTGCACCTAGATGCTTTTCATGTGCCTCCAAAACTCCTCCCCCAACCCAGCCCCGTGGGGTCGTCTTTGTGGGGGGAGAGCTGCTTGCAGTCCAATCATGGAAGTTTTCTCTGCCCCGATTGGCTGTCAGGGTGACACAGTTTTTTATAGGAATTTTCTTCACCTCATTTGTGACACATCTTGAGGCATATATGTATTGGTCTCTCTCAGTTGAAAATAAGGAAGGTCTTCACAGAAAGGGTGATTGGGCATTGGAATGGGCTGCCCAAGGAGGTGATGGAGTCAACATCCTGGAGGTGTTTAAGAAAAACCTGGATGTGGCATTCAGTCCCATGGTCTAGTTGACAAGGTGGTGTTGAGTCATAGGTTGGATTTGATTATCGCAAAGTTCTTTCCCAACCTAGCCGGTTCTGTGATTCTGTTATCTAGAATTTTAGATGAAGCAAAAAGCCAAGTAATTCCAGTTCATTTCCACTGTACTAATGTTGGTAAAAATAATCGGACTTTTCACATTCAATTTAAGCTTTCCCCACAGCATAAACAAAATATAATTTTGTCAGTTCAAAATGGCAGGGGAAATATTCATCACATGGGATAAAACAAACAAACTCTCTGACTGGAGTTAGGTAATTTGGGCTCTGTGCTCCTTGGAGGTTTGGAAGGAAATCTTCAAGGGATGACTTTTCCTGGGAATGTTTTTTTTTTTTCCCTTTGTGCTCAGTCATAGTTTCCCCCCTGTGCCCTCATGCACCAATTTCAGCAGCAGTGGCAGCCACCATCCAGCCCTTCCACAGCCTTTTGTCTCACCTGACTTTCCCACTGCACCCAGGAGTTGTGCCTGAGTAGTGTAATATGCATCCCCTCTGGTCCCCACACCTTAGCCACACCTTAGCCCCCTTAGATCAAACAGGGTGGATGCTATGATCTTCCTAAACCCAGCTGCATAAGCAGAGCAGTAGCTGTGGGCTCTGTCCACTGCCCCTGCTCTGTTGTGGAGACAAGTCTTTGGCAGGAGACACAGTTGTGTCAGCAGAAGTCCCAGGAAGACCCAAAATGCAGTACACCAGTAAAACTGCCTTCTTTGTCAAAAAGAAGAAAAAAAAGTATCACTCCATTAGATAGGCCTGTGATATAGCAGCCACACGGGGCTTGAGTTTACAAAATTTTGAGTTTTCTACACTGAATTCAAACCTTACCCCTCATTTAAATGTGAAAAGGCCACATGAAAATGATATAACATGGTTTCTGTGTGATTGCCTAATCATAGTCAAACCTATATTGTGCACTGACCTGCAGATGACTGCGTATTATCATCATGAATGGCTAATTAATACTTTATACTAAAAATGTCTTCCTGGTTCTCTGTCTTCAATGGCCAGTGGAGCCCAAAGGCAGCCCAATTTATATGCTCTGGAAGGCTCCTCCCAGGCTGAACTGAATTTCCAGCTATGACAGGCAACTACAAACTATGTAAACAAAGGGTATTGTGGTAAAGAAGGTATCCAACTCTGTATTTAGAAATTGTCAAAACAAAAAATGTACTCAGACCAATAATAGATAAAAGTAATACAGGAAGGATTTATGGAAAAGTTGGTTAAAGGCACATTGTTAGTGTCTGATAATAAGGAAAAGATATTCTCATGTATTTGTCAAATTCCTAGGGATTTTTTTAAAGATCCACACTCACTTCCTCCTTGTATTGTATATTTAGCCTTCTGCACAGCTGTAAACAGATGTCACAAATATTAAATTTGCAATAGTTTTGGCATGTCTGCTTGATGCAAGATTAACAAATTAACAATATGAACTGGCAAATGTACCATGTAATTTCAAAGGAAATAGTAAGTTATACCATGCTCAGTAGTTCTTCTGCTACTTAATCATGTTTTTCCTTATTTCTCTGTTTAGATCATTGTTCAGAAAGCTGAGACAGACTCATATGCGTTTGGAAAGGCCTGAAGCTCAGGTTTCTGTTAAGGAGCAGCACCCACCCTCTCATTCCAGCCCCAGTGTATATCTCTAGCTTTGACCAAGTTGTCTACCCTTGACATCTGTTCTAGGAAAGGAAGCTGTAAGATCTTTTTCACAGTTAAGCAAAGCAAGTAGTGTAGATGACACATAAAACTGAAATTCTGTTTCAAAGGAAAGTTGCAGATTTTTTTCTGTTTAACTCCTTGGATCTAAGTTCGCAACCTGAACCACATGAACAGACCCATTCAGTACACCAGGACCTTTCTCACGGGTGCATCCCACAGAAGCAGAGAGAAAACTGGTGTTTTGGACAGACAGCTGATGAAGTACTGAGTGTTGGCTCCTTTCCCTGCTGTGTCATCCCTGCTACTGCACAGCTTTGCAGCTGCAGCTGCACCGCACCATAGAATTGGTCCTACAGGCTGATGATCAAAAAGATCAAGTTATTTCGATCTTTGTCCTGTTTTAGATTCCATAGATGTCTTAGTACTGTGCCCCAGAAAGAGTTACTACAAATGTTTCGTTTCCATGTTCACATCTTCTGGCTTCTTGTGAAGTTTTTCATATTCCTGCAGAAAGTTTTTGTTAAATTTACCAATTTCAAGAAGACAGTCAGTATTTTATACAGTGAAAATTATAATGGAAGGACCAAAAATATTTTTTATTTTATCATGTATGATTTGTTCAGCTGAGAAATCAGACAGCTGTTTTGGGCTTAAATAAATAAAATCACTCATAAATCTTGAGGCTTACACAGATAGCCATAGTATGATACATAATGGGCCCAATCTCGGCACTGTATACCCATATGCTGTATGTGTATAGGTATTACTTTGTCCTGTTTAAGAATTCATCATTTGAACCACTGTCTCTTCAGACTATTCCATTTCTCACATGATTTGGAATTTGTGGATTTCATCAAAATTTCTTTTTATCAAATTGTTTGGAGCCTCTAAGTAGAACTTCTGCGTTCATTAGGATTGGGTGACAAATAGCACTAACATATTAGTAGATTTCTTTTCCATTTAGCATGCAAAGGAGTTATTTTGGTCTATTCATCATAAGCATGATGATTCTGGTGTGGAAATCAATGCACTTGTGTTGGTTTTGCAGCATTTATGCTAAATATGGTGTTAATTGCATATTAATAATAGTCTTAAGAGTTTCAATTTGAGTATCCGTATCTGAGTATATTAAGGTCACACTCTATTCTATGTCTTGTGTCTCTGCCATCTTTTTTAAGGACCCAGAACACTGCTGGCCTAGGACCCCTGTATCCATTCCCTATTATAGCTCTGTATCTATTCAGCCATGTATGTGCTATGCATGACCCAAGTTTGGAATATTCATTTCTACATAATTTAGATTACCTTGTTCATGGGTATATTCTTATATAGAATAAAATTTGTCACCCGCTCTTACTTAACTGTAAATTACCCATAAAATTTTGAAAAGAGCATACAATAAAACCATTTGGCACAGTGCTTTGGAATAATGTCAAGGAATACCAGAGAATCAATGGGACAGACTTACAAAAACAGATCATTATGCAGAAGTCATGCCATTTCCTTCTTGTTTATAACAAGCTAAAATCAGGCTGCCTAGTCCTAGACCTAAGAAACAAAATAAAATCAAATAAAAAATGCTCTGAAAAGAACAGTAAGCCTATTTTCCAGCTGTTTCAGATCAGCCTTCTCAGATGACAGAAAAATGACTGCTTTAAAGAAAAGCTATCATTTAAATATAATAATACAGTTTTTGTCAGAGGTAATAAATACATCCTGATTGCATTTCTGGTTGGATTGGCAGCATGTTATTGGCAGACATGAACTTTAACCTGTGGTTGCTAGTGTCTTTTGGCAAAAGGAGCTTAAGCTGGAGTTCATTCCCTGGATTTAGCTGATTGACCAAACACTGTGTGATTTACCTTATTAGGAAAGACTTCTGACAACAGCAGCCCCATCAGCGTTCCAGAGGAGAGCCATTAGCCACTGATCAGCTTATGAAATTATAATACAGAATTTTAAAAGATAAGCATTCAATTTCCAGTGTAAATGTCATTGTTTTATTTTAATTGCATATTTGAACAACGGCTTTACAGGGACAGTACTAAGGTCTCTTTCCTCCTATATTTCACTTATATACAAACTTCTTCACAGTTACAGTAAAAAACAAATAATAGATATAAGCACAAGGGGTTTAAAATTATTTGTGCTGATTCAAATTTTATGAGAAAAATCTTTGGTTCTTTTCTTGGGACGTACATGTATAAAATCTGATTGCAAAAAGCATGAGCAAAGACTATGCTTCTCTCAAAGAAAAAATCCACTCATCACAACATTCTGCTACAGAGAACTTGAATAAGAATATCACAGTTGATAACCACATTTTACAAACCACATTTCACAGCACACCAAAGTGAGGCAAGTTTTGAGTAGTAGAATTTCATCACAGAAACATAAATATAAGTGTCACAAGGTTAAACATTAGCAGATTTTCTAGACAGACAGGAAAAAAAAAGTCTTCCTTTAAGCACTCACATTTTTTCTATTTGAACTGGGGATGAAGCCCAACTCAACTGTTGGATTCATGGCACCTGAGATTCCTTCACAAGGTGAAGAAGAAGGGTAGGCACTGATCTCTTCTCTGTGGTGACAGTGACAGGATCCGAGGGAATGACCTGAAGCTGGGTCAGAGAAGGTTTAGGTTGGATATCAGGAAAAGGTTCTTCACCTGGAGAGTGGCTGGGCACTGGAAAAAGCACCCCAGGGAAGTGGTCACAGCACCAGCCTGACAGACCTTGACAAGCATTTGGACAACACTTTCAGGCACATGGTGACTCTTGGGGGTGTCCTGTGTAGGGTCAGGAGCTGGACTGGATCATCCCTCTGGGTCCCTTCCAACTCAGTATATTCTGTGATTCCATTATTCCATGGTTTCTGCTGGACTTTGAGAGGGTTCTGAAGTGAGTTTTACCATCCTAAAACCCTGTCAAGGTTTGCTACTCAGCCCTTGGTTTAACACAGAAACATGATTTTGAGACCTATTACAGAGATTGTGTTAGGGTCTTTCTGGGTTTTTCAGAAATTACTCTTTTCCCATGTCATTGAGATAACTCCACAGTATGAGGTTTTTCTGTTCCTCACAACCAAGGACAAAGCAGGAGAGACAAAGAGGCACCCGTCCAGTTGCTGATATGGTTTTCAGGGATATTATACAGGTTCAGCTTTCAGAAAGGGCTCAACCTCCTTGTAAAATTAACCTGAAAGTAGATTAAGAGGGATACATCCCCAGAACAAGCTAGGATGCCCCATTGTGCCTGTTAGAGGAAAGGTGTTAGAGGCCCTGTTGGAATGGGGGTAAGCAGCTATTTATCAAGCAGAAACAGCTCTGTAAAGAAATATGATCCCAAATGTGAAGGTTACTGCTGTAAATTCCCAGCCAACTTCAGTTAATAAATGTGTGACCTAAATAAACCACATCCCTCCATCTTATTTTCTTCTTTCAGGTCCAGGACAATGGGGCCTATGTGGTGGGCACAGCATTAATTTCACTCTATTTTCCATACAGTACTTGAAAAATACACAAGCCTTTTTCTCTAAAGGGCAAGTCATGCGCTGAATATTTTGGAAGGCAGTAATACTGTCAAATTTAATAACCAGAATTTAAAAGTGGTCTAGCTGTTTCTACTCAGAAAAGAAAATAGACTATGGAACAATAAGTTTTATTGCACTCATAGATAATAAAGCAGAGTTTTAAGGCCATGAACCTTAGATATGGGAAAGGGCCTGTTTCTTTTCTGTGACGTCCCTCAGCCAATTGATTTTGTGCAGTATTACTTTTTCAGCATGAATCTTACAAGGCCTTTAAGAAGAGATGGGAAAGGAACAGCAGAGGAGATAATTCTTATGATCACCAAACTGCCTGACCTGCTCTTTTGGGGGATGACAGCTCTGGGGATGCACTGCTGTTCATCTGCTGCACCAGGTGCTAGCAGTGACACTGACAGAGTGCAGTTCCTCCCTGCTATCACATGGACAACATCAAGTGTTTTCTGTCTTCTGCTCCAAAGTTTCTTGTCCAGCTGCTGTCCTGCAACTGAAGATTGCTTTGAACCTTCCTGCAAGTCTTTATCAACCTCAGCATTCCTCCATCGTATGTTTCATCGGTACCCAGTCCCTTTATGGGTGATTCAGTATCGCCCATGACGCAACTTTAGCTCAAAATGCTGAATCTGTAGAAGCTCAGATGTCCATATGGGCCATGTCTTGTGTGACAGAGGCCTGCAGTCATCAGCAATTTCAGTAGCTTTCTGCTCAGCTGCTCTGAGCCACAGGGCTGGCCACGGCATCATTCCAGCACAAGGAGTTATAATGACCTCTCCTCCAGGATTTCAGCAACTCCCAGCTCCATTTTAAAGAACTATAAAATATATATTTTCATTTATTGTATCTTCTGGTGAAAAGGTAGGATGTATTTTATCTTATATTTCATTTCTAAATTTTAGGCTTACAAAAATAAGCTCACTTCCCTGCGCTGCCCAGCCCTTTTTTATTTTTTTGTCCTTTTTTTTTTTTTTTTTGTCAGGGAAGCTCAGATCATGTTGAACTCAAAGGATGAAAACCACAAGAATGTAAGAAAATCATGACAATCTTTGCTTAAATCACAACTGTGTGGTGCCAAAAAAATATTTGCTCCTGGTATTTATTCCCAATTGTCAAAATCATTGCAAATAGCAGTCCATCAGAAACACATGGATTTAGTCACTGGCGGAAAACAAAGCAAGATCTCTGCAAGCTGTATGAAGCACATGACATTGATACTGGACATTGCACCATCTCAAAAATTATTTATATTCATTGCTGCTTCAAAGAAATAAGATGCTGATAAACTGAACAATTAGCTGACCTGCTATGCAAACAATATGAGTGACTCATTTAAGCTAA
>VZTN01024261.1:1117-53465 GCA_013400515.1 Erpornis zantholeuca
GTATTTCCAAGTAAAGTTCAAGTCAAATATTACAGTTAATTCTCATTGATTTACAGGAACTTTATGTGGCTTGAGAATACTGCTAGCTACCAATCTCACATATTTATTAAATTGTGATGCCCTCCTCCTCCATGAACTCTAAAACATTGCAGATTGGACCAGCTGGTGAGACAGCCGGGTGACTAAACAAAACCAGTAGGGAATTAATAATAACAATAAAGGGAATAGTCAGGAAAATCTGAACAAATGCTGAGAATCCTAGGAAAAATTAGGCTGTAATGGACCTCTGCAGACCATTTATTCCAGTTCAAAGCCGGACTGGAACATGCCTTTGGAAGGAGCTTGATATCTCTGGTGTTACTAGCATAGCCTAACTTCTGGTTAGGGTTAATTACCATAGCTGTGTTCTGCTGACTCAGCTTCATTCCAGAGCATTTATTTTTAAAGAAATTCTTCCATTTTATTCTGCTTTCAGCAGTCTGGAGTCACCAGAACACATTTTTTCATTTATTATTACTGCCTCTTGCTTAAATCCTTTTCCTCAAAACAGAGGAAATTGGGTGCAGTGGAACTTTGCAGACATGTCTGCTTCTATCAGGAGCCTGTGTGCTTCTGACAGAATGGCCTAACAGCTTGGAAATTCAAGGTAGGACCTATGTGAAACTCTAACATGAAACAGAGACTCTTGTACTCTACACAGTCAGCCTTTTCTGAAAGCCACTGGTATCCAGAACTAATAAGGCAATGATGCAAAAAGTCTGTATAAAATACAGTATCTACCACTTGCAGTACTGGGAAAAGATAAGGTGAAGCAAAGGTTCTAAAGATCTGTTCCTCAGAGCACTGACAGCACAGCAAATAAACAAGAAGGAACTGAAGAGTTTGAACAGTCATTACTACAAGATGATTCCATCTCTATATCCCTTTACTGATCACACATATATACGTGATTCTTACAAGCCACCTTCAGGACAGACATATCCACAAACACAAATAAACATTTATCTCATTGAAAACCATGTGTTTTATGGCTGCCACCAGCATTATCCAACACACCAGTACATACCACACTCCATTTAAAACAATATTTATGTATTTTAGTTTATATTTCTCTTCACAGTCTTATGCAGACTTCAACTACCACAGAAACATAACCAACCACGGCATGAAATGCAGCAGCTGTTTAACAGCTTTTGGCAGATATACAGAAAGGTTTAATGAGAAGACTGGCCCAGGTAGCCAAAGCTGAGATGAATTAAATAGTGAGAATACTATTACCCGAGCTGAAAATTTGACCAGGATATTGAATTAACCTGTTATCCAAACTGCCATGATGCTTTCAGTCTGGTTTAATAAATAAAAAAGCAACCAAATACCAAATCCTATGTCAATGTCTGTCTGGGAATCATCTGTCTCCCATTCATTTTGCTTACCTCCTTTAATAGCTTTTGAGTTTCTTAGGCAATTTCAAGCAAATTCAACAGACAAGCAGAGGCCTCAAATACTACATTCCTGCAAACTTTATGAAAATAATAGAGAAAATAAGGACCCCCATTTATATCTTCACTTCATGCAATGGGCATGAAGACCTTATTAAATATCAGAAAACTGACGCTAGAGAAAGACCCTGTAAATGTCTCTGTCACAAAAAACCTTCAGTCACTGCTTGTTAAACATGCAAGACAATCAACTCTGAAAAATAAGTCCACAGGAAATCCAGCTTACTTAATTCCAAGTCATGAAAATAATTAAAAGCTGTAAGAGGTTAGGACCTGGGATTTGTATCTCATGTACAAGGCATTACTTCGCACAGGAAGGAAAATAAAAATCTCATGAGGCTATTCAAGCAAGAGGATCTTNGGAAAGAACTGCATGCTGTTAGCAAAAGTATAAAGGTTTAGAAGAGAGATTTTAAGTAGTTCCCTCTAATGCTGGGCTTAATTTAGACCCTTTTATTTTTAATTTAACTCCACACAGTTGTTCTTACTCTTTGATGGTATTCTAGGACCATTTTTTCTTCATTACATAATGGAAAGGAGGGGTGTAACTAATAGCACATTTGTTTAGAAGCTAAATAGCAATACATCTCAGCCAAAGTGCCATAATTTGTGACTCTGTATCACAGACAAAACTTCCAAAATCTTAAATGATGGCAAACTTTCAGAACTTTATGGCACAAAGTTCCCGAAGTTCACTCAGATGGATTACTCATTTGGAAGTGGCTGTGCAGGCCAGATTTCACCTCTCCAAACACAGATAACATCAGCCATACTTGCCTAGGTAAAGGAAAGAGACGTAGACAGACACTTCTAGGACATGATTCACCTCCTCCTCAAGCAGGAGGAGATTTAAGACAGATATAATAAAAGCACCCATATCTCAGTAAAAAGGAGCCTAGTTGACTGGTGTTGATGCACTGAAATCACATTCCTACACTTTGGCAATATCCTGTTTTAGGCACTTATGTGCTCATTCAGATTCATGATTCAGTATGCAGTGCAAGCACCTGTTGGTGGCGAGACACCAAGTATCATCCAATAAATCATTTGATAATGAGTCAGTAATCCACTGATACCTAGTTTGTAATTTTCTTTCAGGCACGGAAATTATCCAAGAGAAAATGTATTTGAATTCAAGGAGATTAGAAATTTGCAAAAGGAGTTCTGTACACACATAATTATATGCCCTATATTAATTCAAGTATGCTTCACAGAAGTTAGAAACAATTTTGGTAACAATTCCTGAGGTTGGAGGTTTTTATCATACAACCAAGCCAAAAAAAAATGTTCAGAGGAACCATGGATCCATTCTTGACTAAATTTAACTTTTGGTATGTGATAAACAAACAGAGAAATCTATAGCTATAAGCATCAGGTGTTTACTACTGAAAATCAGATATTTATGTAAGTACGGTAACAGGATACTGTAAAAGATTTAAAAATTACTGCATTAGCTTCTTAATATACAGAAGTGCAGGTTTAAACTACGTCACTTAATACTACATTTAATTGAAAAAAAACATATAAATAAACTATCTGAATCTAAAATTAAACTTGTAATTAAAAATGAACACATAATTTAGGCCCTAAAAGAAATCATGTAAGCATAAAAACAATCCTTAAATAAGGACAAAATCAGTCTGAAATGCTTCAGAGAAACTTAGGCAAGGGAGAAGCTCAATACAACCATGTACTAAAAACAAACAAAAAGAACTCAATTGTTAACATGGTAACATTTTAATTTAGATATAAAAATACATTTTAAAAATTGTTACTTACCGCAGAGATTTGAAACAATGTGGACTTCTGAATAAACTACAACCAGTCTCTTTCCAAGAGAGAATTGTCTAACTTTTCCACTACTTTCAGATCGGGAGTGGAAGATATTTTAGGCCTGGCCAAATATCACTGGAAGAAAATTCGTTCACATGTTTGGCTGTGTTTTGCATTCCATCCTGTTGCTCTGGCACACAGACACAGCTAATTATAATCTGTGACATAAGCGGTTAATTCTACTGCTGAAAGGGCTGTGCACTGACTCCAAGAGAGAACTACCCCACCGTAAGACATAACCAATGGATAATGTGCACTAAAATGCCCAGCCTGTCACACAACGCCAACTCCCTTACTAAAATCTGAGACTGTGAGCACCCCAAAGAACCTGCACATAAAAACCATTATCAGAGTTAGCTGCTAGCAGCACACAATGCAAAATTAGAAACAAAGAAGAGTTCTGCTTTCTCTTTTGAATCTATATGTAACATCTCAACTGAATTTTTAAAGTCCATTTTCTGAAAACTTTTCATTTTAATGCTAACATTAGTCTAGCTATAATCTATACTGGCTGGCACATAAAAAGCATCTTTAAAAAAGGAAATACAGATATTGTAATACACCTATAATAGCACATATAAATTTTATACAAGAACTATACTAACAATTACCAATCTTTCCAAAAGTTAAGCCCATCTTGGTATCTAAAACACAGATGCATATATATGCATAGATGCATATAAAGAGCTATATAAAAAAAAAAAAAAAAGTTGTATGTATTACATACTTTCAGACAGCATTATAGAAGTTATAAGACAGTTTTTTTTTTATCAGCACCATTGAAGCTTTGAGTTCCCAAATGCAGAAAAAGAATTCCACNGTTATAAGACAGTTTTTTTTTTATCAGTACCATTGAAGCTTTGAGTTCCCAAATGCAGAAAAAGAATTCCACCATGGCTCTGCTTACATTATACTGCCTACACAAACACTGACCAGCAGACTTCCTGTTCAACCTGAGATATGTTAGCATCTGTGCTAGTAACTTTCCACGACTTAAAAAGCATTAAAACATACGTTTGAAAGATTTCCAGAATAAGACATTTGTGCTATGTGAAGCATTGCAATCATCACCCACATTTGGGTAATTTCATTTCTCAAAGCACAATGATTCCTTGTTTTCAGCCACGTGCTCACACTGTCATCATGCTTTAGAAGACGAAGCGCCTATCAGACATTTAACAGCTGCAGATCATAAATTTAGGACTGACACAAATCCAACTGATCACAGGCTTACAAGATACTTTTTTCCCTTCAAGAATTCCCTTCATTAATCCTCTATCATACTCTGTTTACTTATACAAATGGAGCTCTCTTTTAAGCAAAGAAATTAATTCACTGGTATCTGCCAAAAAAGACAAATATTTCCAATAACAAAATATTTATCAATATCTTTAAGATAGATTTTATATTTAATCTCAGGGTTGTATGAAAGATAAAGTGTGAGAAAGCATTTGTATGTTGTGTTAACAACAAAGCTTTTTGTTAATTAAAATTCCTTTTAAGTATTAGAGGAAGAAACCTATAAATGATGGACAGTTTTGAAAGGTTAATTATTTAGTCATTATTTAGGTAATTGGTTATTCATGTCTAGGTATTTTCTGGAAAATCTTTTGCCCATTCTTGGAGAAAATCAGAGGATCAGATACAACAAGGCACATGATCCTCAAAACACCAATGTTTTTAATTGCATTTTAGCAGGTTTTCTTTTGACATATTTGTAATTATTTGATTTCTCAACACATAAAAAAGATTGACTAAGATAGTGCCCAGCTATTGAAAGATTAGATCCTATCACCCAGTATCTCTCTGTATGACATAACTTTGTGCTGTTTCCCATCTATGATGTCTCTTCATTGCTCTAGACGCATATCCTTTACCTACCTCTTCTACATAACTAATTTCTGCAAAGCAAAAACTTGAATGAATGAAAAAAACAAATAAATACCTCAGTTAGTAACTTCTGAAGTTCTCATGAAGTAGGACTGAAGCAAAAGCGACTGTCAGTGAATTCTGTACCATCTGAAGGCAGCTGTCCTCCTATTTAAATACAAAAAAGGAAAAAAAGAAAAAGCAAAATTTTTCTTGAGTATGGGGAAAAAAAAAGATATATTCATTAATAAACCTCCTGACTATTTAACTGACAAGATCTTACAAGTGACAGACCAAGCTTCACTCAGCTTAAAACTGTGGAACACCAATGAAACACTGGACACCCAACAGTTGTTTGGACTGCAAATGCTCATGACAGCAGAGATTACAGTAAATGAGAAATAAACATTAGTCAAAAATCTACATGCAAAATAATAAAAAATATTTTTGTTGCAACTATAAGATTGGAATCCATTAGTATAATGAACAGTAATTTCAATTATGGGTTACATTGCATTTGTACAAAATCTAAATCTTTCTCTCCCTCATTTTCTTCACAGTTCAAGAATGCTGACAGCCCATTCCTCAAAACTGCCAACTTTCTTTTGAATTGGATTTTGAAAGTCAGTGGCTCATGACTTAGTCCTGGAAAGGTAACTCAGCAAACATATTTATTTTCCACATTGTCAGGATCCACCCATACCAGAGCACCTGACTAACTAAAAGTGCTTGCAAACTTACATCATGCAAAAACAACGGGAAAAAATACAGAAATTGTGGTTTCAATATTCTTGTGGTTTCAATTATAGTTTCTTAAGCAGAAGTTTGGTGTACCCCTAAAGGATTTCAAAAGCATCTGTTTATTCCTCAAAGTACAAAACAACACAGTGCTGGAGAAGACACTATCAGGTATCAGTTTAAGTAATTCATCTAACTATAAAGGACATAGAAGACATTTTGTCCTGTCAGATAATTTTCAAGTCTGTGTGATGTTTGAAGACTGTGATAAGCAGTGGTAAGCAAAGGGTATTTAAGTGGTGATAAGGATTTGGTGAGCAAAGGGTATTTAGGAAACAAGAATATTCTAGCCTGTACAGGAAATGGAATTTATCCGAAATACTGTGATTATGTGGAAAACAGTAAAAATATCTAAAAGTAGTTTGTATGAATGTGTAACTCCAGATGATATCAGAGATCTTTTTCAACCTGAAAGATTCTATGAAACAAGAGTTTTGACATATGAAATTCTAAAAGATACCTTGGTAAAGGTTCAGAAATATCGTGTAGTATAGCAAAAACAAATTTAAAGATAAGATGGCAGAAACTTTAGGGAATAAGGTATGAATGCAAAACCAAAAAGTAACCAAATTCTCAAAACAAAGTGGGGAATGGTTTTAATAATGGTCAGAAAATATAAAAAGTAACTATTTATTAGACATCTCAAGACTCCCAACAACAAAGAGCAGAAGTTCAAGTATCCTCTATTCTTGTTCTTGGATATTTTAGTTACCCATAAGCTTGAATAAGGATGCCACAGAAAAATCAGCTTTTCAAAACTGACTTTTTCCAGTTCTCCTGCCTTCCTACTATGTTAGAGGCTCCAATGTGATATTAAACACTGGTGGAAAGAATTTTTCTAGTGTTTCCCTCCAGACTATTTTGAATTGGCTATGTTTGATGTGCTTTTTAAATTTGTAAGGGATAGGACAGCTGGTCATTTATTATAGATTGAGGCCTTATCTCTTCCTAAGAATAGGGCTATGGTGAATATTTAAAATGGGATGTAATCTTCTACACCTAAGCAAAATAGTGAGCCAAAAGATATCTTTCCCATATAAATAGAGAGAAACATTTGAAAGTTGCTCTTACACCAATTAAAACTAGAAAAATGCAATTGTTTGAAGGAGTGACAAAGTGGAAAATACTCCAACAGGAATGTTTTAAAATAAACACATGACTCACAAATACAAGGCTTTAAGGGAGATCTGCTTAGACTATTTTTTACTAGATATCTATCTGGAGGTTCAAAACAGCTTTGAAACTCGGAATATTTATGTTTTGTTAGAGAATGAAAGAGAATAAACTAAAAGAGAAAAACCTGAAAATTACTATGCAAGACAATATGAAAATAAACGAACTTGTAAGTACCCAACTGCCCTGTGCGTCAGTGCACAGCAGCTCTGGAGTCTGCAGCTTATACAGACTGGAAGACACCTTGCTACAGCACTACCTTAAAAGCAGAAAATGTTTCCTAACTTAGTATCAAGGAGAAAAAACCCCACCAAACACTAAATGTCCAAGCAGATTTGTAATGACTTTGCCCTTTTGCATTGTTGGTAAAATTCAAGCATTCTCCTAAGCATGAAATGCAAATACTGTTAGCTTGAGGAAGTAAATTATTAGTTTTTTCTCAGGAAGAAAACCAGAAATGTTTTTTTCTTTGGTATACTTGAAAGCATACAGAAATGTATACTTTTTTTTATATTAAATTCTCTAATATTCTGGACAGGAGGGTGGAGCAAAGCACTTTTTAATAGGCGTGCTATTTTGTGCACTGGGATTTTTATTTTAGGATATTATTCATTGTGCACCTACTCAGAGCTCCATCTACAAGCACTCTGTGACAGGCAGAAGAGTATATTTACAATTCTGTTTCGTACAGTATGTCAAATCACTTCTACAACAGATGTCGACAGCACTGACAATCAAGAGAGAACATGATCAACAGAGAACCACATTTCACGTTCTCTGGTCACAACATTTCCTCTTACATCATCTGGCCTTTACTAAAAACAAAAGCAAAACCTCAAATGCACTAAATGTCCAGAGGAAGATGGTCTATTATGCCTTGGGATATCTGAATTCTGAGGATTCAAGTGAAACACATGGCTTTCACCCAGTACAGGTGGCTGTATAAGACAGAAAACTGAATGACTGCCCCTTTATGATAGAACAGGTTTATTAGGTCTTGGAAGCACTGCCTCTGTACCCATATTCTCATATTGCATAATGGCTTGTACAGAGACAGACCCTAAAGAGTACTATGAGTTTAACACT
Source organism: Erpornis zantholeuca (assembly GCA_013400515.1). Lineage (NCBI taxonomy): Eukaryota > Metazoa > Chordata > Aves > Passeriformes > Timaliidae > Erpornis > Erpornis zantholeuca. The sequence goes on from VZTN01024261.1 coordinate 9,376, forward strand.
CTCGTTTGCTTTCTTCCTGTTTCTTTTATCTCCCTTCATTTTTCTTGCTTCCTTCCCTACTCATTGACAGAGCAGAAGTACTGGTGATTGAGAGAACAAAAGTCTGTCATTTTATCTTATTATTAAATATTTCAGTAACATAGCATATATTTAATTCTGAGAAATAAAACATTTATCTAATTTGCATTTGAAAAAAAAGCATATAGAGCACATAAAACTCTGTTTAAATCCAATTATTCTTAAGTGTCTACTTCATTAGTTAGAATAGTTTTCTCATTCAGTATCACCATGCACCTTTCCAGAAAAAAAATAAGAAAGTTAAGCCACACAAGAAAAATATTTCCAGTTCCAAAAGATTTATAAGAAGAGAAGCGAAAATATGAAAATTATTTAACAGGAACCACTGTCCCAGAACTCATGCCCTGACAGACACAATGCCCAGAATTTAGTGGATCGTAATTTTTTATTTGGAGCAACTGACTATTAAATTAATTCCATAGAGGGAATCTACATTAGTTTAATTTTCTTAAAACTCCAGTCTTCAATAAAAGTGATAAAAAGATGGAAAACTATTTAATAATGTAAAGAAACAGTATTGAAACAATGCTGCTTCCCTATTAAACAAGAGGGAAAAATTATTGCAGGATGGTCATACTACAGACCAGCATTTATGCTCAAAGAGAATAACTAAGACTGGCTATGAAGTATCAACAAGTGAATACACTCTTAACAATTTGTTAGGAGACCTAAAGTGAACTTCTTTAATTCTTTTGTTTCACAGGTTCAGCTTCCAAAATATCAAAACTACTTGAACCATCCCCCTCCAATAAAACTAACATTTAGAAGCTAACAGAAGGAAATGCATAGAATTGAAAAGGGAGTTAATCCAAAGATATGTTTTAGCTAATATGCAGTCATACACCTAATTAAATCTGGATACAAGTGAAATAAGGGTGTTAGTATAAACCAGAGTATGAGCAAAACCAGAATATAAAGAATTTATATCCTAAATTTTATTTAGCACTAATCTAGGCAAAAGAAGTTGGAATTTTTTTCATTTTACATGACTGCTTCTGTTCCCACATTCTGACGAATATTCAATGTAAAAAGGAATCAGGAATAATGAAGGCTTCAACTGTGTAAGAAAGTTACATGACTTTACATGATCCATTTCTAGACAATTTGTGTTTATAGTTACACATATGAAACAGAACTTTGGAGTGGATCTGCTTAAAAGTTTCCTTTATGGTGAGCTCCTCACAATAAGTCTCAAGATTATACTATTGTTAAAAAAAAAATAAAAATAGAGAACCTGGAAGCAGCCAGGTAAGACAGAATGTAAATAGAAGAAAGCTTATGAACAAGTAATTTCCTGTCCATTTTAATTTGCTCAAAGAACCCCTCCTTTCAGACCTGATGCCTGTCCCCTCAAAAACTCTCAAGTTCCCTCCAGTATCAAGGAGGTTTCCATTTTATCACCTGTGAAATTTGACTTGCAGCTCTGCAAGTCAAAGGAGCATTTTCTCCTCTTAACTGTTCCTCTGGAGTTGCAGGCTCCTAGACCCTCATTGTGCTTCTTCCTGCTTTTTTACTCCTTGATAAATTTGTGGTTTCTGAAATTGTCTTTTTTAGAGTATTTTTATATGCCCCTAAGGAATGACAATCTTCTCTAATTCCTTCTGATGCCTTACCTGGTACAGTCAGTCTTATAAATAGAACACATCAAGTAAGAAGAACCAAGAGTCCCCAGGTTAGGCCATACCCTCCTATGGTGTACAATGAATTTGCTAATGGACAAAGAGAAATACTGCTCTTCAATAATTTGCACAGTATACACCATAATATAAGCAAATTATGTACTCTCTGAAATCAGACATATTTTCACTGTCGCAGAATAAAATATTGTCTTGCAGTCAGTGTAGGAAAAGCTTTTATCCAAAGCTGATTATCTCCTGTGGATGTTTTGGTAGCCAAGGAAAAGCAACGTTTCCAAAGCATTTTACTTTTCCTTTAAAACTCTGCTGTAAAATGCTGAATGATTAATGATTTTTCCTTTTACAAGTTCCCATTGTAAAGCTGTTTCAAAGCAGATTACTATTAATTTTGCAATCAAAATCATACTACACCCTATGACTCACTAAAAGAATGCCAGGGAAAAAAAACCCTAGCATTTTAAAATGCCAGAAATGGGGTGGAGGGTGAGAAAAGGCACAATAAAAAGCATTTTTAGTGCTACAGAGTAAAACAGCCAAAACCACAGATATATTAGCTATTATTCTGGAAACTAGAAGTGTACATTATTTTACAGCATTTCCATTTTTGACTGTGAAACTCAGTCCCTCACTTTTAAATTCCCAAGAGATAGTTAACACATGTACTGTACAGGTACAGAGTCAACCCAGCAAAACAGTTCACAAAGAGAACTTCTCACCTTGAAGGCCTGAGCAATCTTTGGTTAACAAAACACAGCTGGGTTTGCATGGCCAGATTTCAATAGCAGGGGGGCAACAGGGGTGGTTTCCCCATGTCCAACAGAGCCAATGCCAGCTGGCTCCAAAACAGACATGTCTCTGGCCAAGGCTGGGCCATTCAGGGATGACAGTAATGCCTCTGGGAAAATATATTTAAGAAAGAAAAACCAGTTATTGGGTAGATGTAATTGTGACCAAAGAGCCGTGGAGTAAGACCATGTGAGAGTAACAGGCCTGCAGACTCCAAGGTCTGTGCAGGAGGGGCAGGAGGTGCTCCAGACACCAGAACTGAGATTCCTGCAGCCCCTGGTGCAGACCACGATGAGGCAAGCTGTGCCCCTGCAGCCCATGGAGATCCACAGGGATGCAGAGATCCACCTGCAGCCCATGGAGGAACACCACGCCAGAGCGAGTGGATGCCTGAGAGGAGGCTGTGACCCCATGGGGAAGGGCATGCTGGAGGAGGCTCCTGGCAGAGACCTGCAGACCCATGGAGAGAGGAGCCCACATTAGAGCAGGTTTCCTGGTAGGACTTGTGACCATGTGGGAGACCCACCCTGGAGCAGGCTGTGCCTGAAGGACTGCACCCCATGGAACAGTGACCCACACTGCAGCAGTTTGTGGAGAACTGTTGCCCGTGGGATGGACTCACACTGGAGAAGTTCAAGGAGAACTCTCCCATGGGAGAGACACTACACTGGAGCAGCAGAGACTCTTTTCCCTGAGGAGTGTCAATAACAGTGTGTGATAAACTGACTGTAACCCCCATTCCCTGTCTCCCTGCACTGCTAGGGAGAAGGAGGTAGATATGAGAAGGAGGTAGAGGTAGGGGAAGGTGCTCTTAAAATTTATTTTTACTTCTCATTATCCTGCTCTGATTTTGTTAGCAATAAATTCAGTTAATGTCCCCAAATCAAGTCTGTTTTCCCCACAACAGTATTTGGTGAGTGATCTTTCCTGATCCTTATCTCAATGTGTGAAACCTTCATTATATTTTCTCCCCACTGTCCAGCTGGGAAGAAGAGTGATAGAGTGGCTTTGGTGGGTTCTGGGCATCCAGCCAGGGTGAACCCAGTACACATTAAAAAACATAATTTAATTTATGATTTCCCAAGATCACTCCATAAAGAATCTGTACTGAACCATATTTCAGAATGCAAGACTGAAGTACTTCATTCAGAGTCACTTTTCTGGGCCAAGATGGTTGTCTTCATTAGGCAGACAATGGAAGCTCAGCATTTAGCTCGGAAGTTTTTACCTCTTCCAATGCTCTAAGAACACAAAAAGAAGGCCAATGCAAAGGAAGCAGAAAAAGTACAAGCAGTTTTTCTTATCAACCACCACAATAAAACAGCAATTTGTGCCCCTGCTTTCTGTGGAAAAAAATCAAACAGCCTTTAAAGAGCAACAGTATTAGCATAGAGAAAATAATTTTTAAGAATCTGGTTTGACACATTTGTAGTGAAGCAAAGCCTTGGTTCCAAAGGTTAAGTCACAGCTCTCGATCCATAAGATCTTTTTTGAGCTACCATTCATAAGAAAGACTGTAAAAATAACAATAATAATATTGTTAGTATACCCCAACTATCTGTTTGCCCTACTGAGATTTCAGCTGTGCCAAAATGCAAGCAGAAAAATTAGGCACATGAGAAGTGAATTTCATTAGGAACTTACCATCTGGCATAAGCAAGCAAATGTTAAGTGGCGCCCTTTTAATATAGAAGAAACTATAATCAACCAGGGAACAGACTATAAGCTATTTCCTGTTTGATTGAAATGCACAAATTAACTATGGGAATAGTGTAATTATCTAGTATTTTGAAGGGTTATCCTTGAGGCTGAGCTGTAGGCAACTCTGTAGCAAGCAGAGTAACCATAGCGAAAGTGTTGACTTAAAACTGACAGATGTAAACTGATAAATGTTGGCAGTCTTTAAGATAACGACACCCCAACTTACTGAGCAGAGTTTGAACACACTTGCAAAATAAAGAGCTGTATCAGTTTAAACAAGAAATAATAGTAGTGGAGCAGTGTTTATTATAATTTGGCATCCCATTCTGACAGGTTATTTTTAAAAATAATAAAGAATAAAGAAAAAAAGTAGTATGGAAATGGGCAACAAAATGAAGTTGGCTCTACTCAGGGGCTCTAGTTGTGCAAAATAGGAGACAATTTTTTTTTATTTTAGTAAGACACATTATCAGCAAATTCCCAAGTTTCTCCTCTAGTGAACTTGTGATTCACAACAGTTTCATAGTTACTAGTCAAAGTAATTGACTAGTAGGGAATACATTCATTTTAATCATAACCAGAAGGTACAGTTAAAAGCCTTTTCCCTTGTTACTTACTCAAAACATTTTATGTCACATCTTTACTTCTCACACTTCATTGGCTTTGCATCAGCTGAAGTGACAACAGCTGCATCCCAGTTGGTATGATCATCTCATTTACTGTCTGGATAACCACACAACTTTCAGCTGTGCAGTCAAACACTCAGTCCATCCACTGTTAGAAAACGGCTGCAGGGCTAAACACAAGGCCAAGGCACAGATCAGCCCCTCCAGGAGGAAACAACTTCCAGAAATTCACTGTCCATTTCCTAAAGGAAAGGTGTCTGACCATCTCCAGCCTACTGTGATGACCCACACTACCCCTTTAAGGGTGGGTCCTCACATTTACGATGTTATAGTGTATTAATCCAGCAGATAAGCACCAAAACCAGGCTAAAAGTGCATTGTTCTAGACAGGTGTTGTACTAAACTGAATGGACCCTTTTATGCACAGTAAAACTAGCTGCATATCCAGTTTAACCATGACTTAGAGCTTATCTGTACTTTTTCTAGCATGTTCTAAGGAAGTATCCTTGATATTTCCAAAAATAGTGATAGCAAGAGGCCTTAAAGGCCTACTAGTAGTCAGTGCCAAGCCTTTCAGATTTGCAGAATCTTTGGGGCTCTTTCTCTTTAATTGTCATTGTTAGACTTTATAATTAACTGATTTTACCTGCCTCATAGGAATCTTAAAACCTGATTCTGGGCTTGGCAAAACCATCCATATCAGACCACTTTATTTTTATATTCTCAAGCAAGTTCTAGTAGACACTTGATGTACTGCTCTTTCCTCATTAACTTTGCTTGACGTGCTTAGATTTTAAGCTTTTTCTTAAGTCAAGGACATCCTGCTTTGGTATCAATAGCTTGTAGTTCTTATTTCTTATACAATTTAATACTCCTTGTCTGTCTTCTACATAATATCCCCAAAAGAATAAAAAAAAATGAAGCTGCATTTTGAAAACAATATAGTCCAATACATTTGTGGGTGCATGTGAAAATACTTACAGGTATCTCTCAAAATTCCCTCACAATTCTCTCCTGCTTTCCACAGGACCGAGCAAGTGGAAAGGATGGCAGTTTTGTTTGCTACTGAAATAGTCTGGGGAGAAAAGGTCTGGTCAAGACTATATTCAGATTTTTCTCCTGAGAATGGCACAGGAGGAGAAGCAATATTTTTGGATATTTTTGTTCTCCTTACATTTTTAAGACTGAATCAAGGAGGGATTGGCACTTTGACACCTGAGGCTAGAAGAAAAGTTGCCTCCAGCCATACTGATTTTCATGACAGCTTTCCTGGGTATGTTGTTAGCTTAAGACTGGAAAGTCAGGGAAGATAGACACTGAGTGTTGCATTTGTGATATTTAGCATCCAACAGCATATAGAAATACTCTTCCTGCAGTGATATGGATACCCAAATGACTGCGAAAAAGTGAAGACAATGACTCACCTTCAGATTACACCGAAGAAACTGGAAGGAGTTGAATGAAAATGTGTTTGCACTGTTGCTAGGAAAGTTGTTCAATCCTAGGGGCAGATTGTAACAATGCTTCATGTAAAGGCCATGCATTGAGAGACCAGGACAAGCAGCTGGTAAAGTACTGTAGGAAAGTTTGACCTTGCTCTGGGAGAAACTAATGGAGGAAATCCCACAAAGGACAAACCCTGAACGAAGAAGGAGCATTTGAGACTGCTGGTTTAGTAGTCAATCTCCTATAGGAAGATACCACTTCTGCTCTTGATGCTTAATGTGAAAGTTACATACAGGCTAAGGAGAATGGCCTTTAAGATAGAAAAGACTACCTCTGTAAACAACAAAACTGGACTCACAGAACATTATCTAGCAGCACCTTCCCCAAGATGATATAGGAAATTAGTACAACCTTCTAATCATACAAAGTAACCCCTACAGAACAGGCCAATAGATAAAGTTATTCTTCTACATGAAATTCTATCTCTTTGCTCAAATAGCATTTTATACCCTTATGTATTGCAAGGACCTTGTCTTCACTGCAAGAGAAGTCTTCACTTGTCTTTCACTGCAAAAGAATAGACTGGGCTTTGTTTTGTAGAACCATTATTTCTACTTGCAGCATATTCTTATAGTTCGTCTATACATTAGGTAGCTTGCTTTCTTTTCCAGCCATCATCAACAATTGAAACAATGATTTGTACAAATTCTATATACTGTCAAATAGCTCCACTTTAAGTCTTCTTCTTATAGCAGTACAGATAATCAGGTAGTTTGCATTTGTTAATTATGTTATGGTTACAAAAATTGGAGTAAATTTGTCAACCCAATTCATATTTATATGAACTTTATACATTCATTTATAATTTTAGAAAATCCCCAACTTAACTAATACAAAATATTTTGGGCTACATAAATTTTTAAATGGCATATTCAGAAATGATGAAATTAAATATGACAAGAAAAGACAGATTCATAATCCCTCTTTCACGCTTAGTAAACAGTAAAATTTACATGCTTACTTATATTCCTCTATGAAAAACATTACTACTTTACAATATTTTTTTCAGAAGTTTTTACTGGAAATTCCACATATAATCAACTACTTTTTCTGTGTAGGCCCAGGGAACAGATCCAGAGTAGGGAAAAGGCCCCAGTTAGCAGGATGAGGTAAAAATCAAGACAAACAGACGGACACATGTTAACTAATACTGTGTCAAATTCTTATTAATTAAAGTGACCTTATACTTTGCATTCCAAAAAGATAACTAAGCATAAATGAGCTATGGGGTTGTTAGTTTTTTATTCCTATTGAAAGAGTAGTTATCAATTAGCAATGCAGTGAAGGTTCTGTGTCACTCCCTCAGAACCACTGACAATTCCAACTTTGAGGCATGTATTTAACGTGCTTGGTGCAGAAGCAGCACTACTGATAACTGGCTATCTCTGAAGGGTGGTTCCCAGCTTTCAGTAGATTGCAGTGCAGCATCTGTAATGATGTCAAGTACTAACAATTCTCACTCCTCATTCCTAAGACAATCCCATGCAATTCATTACAGTTCTTGACATGACCTGCTTTAGTAATGATCCATAAATAGCATCCTTGTGAGAAAAAAAACAATTCCACAAATTAATGCTTTCCTGAATGTGAATAGTGTAACTTTTTCGGGGAGTTGACTCCATCCCAGCTAGACAGAGTGATATGCAGATATCTGTAACTTTTATTGAAAATGGATACTTTTCTCTTCTTGCTTCTTTTTAGGGATTGTGAAACAAAGATTCAATCTTAAGAGGAAAGACAGAATTTAAGGAACAATGCTTTCAGTCATTAGAAAATCCTGACTTCTACAGAACTGTTGAGGTAATTCTTATCAAGAGTTAACTCTAATAATGAAAACCTAAGTATAATTTTGAGAATGAAATTAACAATAGTCTGCCTGGTGTATTTCTGTTAATCTGGGCTAATGATCAGGAACAATAGCCTTTTTTTGTATAAACTACATGAAAATCTCAATGTTTCACTTAATAAATTACATAATATTTAAAAGAATGACATTGATTTCATAAAGAGGGATGTTTATGGAGGCACTGAAAATTTACACTAAAATAATCTCCAAAATAAAGTTTTATAAATTAGATGCTTTGAAACATTTACAGAAACAAAATTTTCATAAATGACTCGAACTATAGCAATGCAGAGAATTCGGCAGTTATAGAACATTTGCTGCCTTTTCCACTTTCTTTATAGCGATATGAAATCAAGGTGAAAGCAGAAAAGGATTTTATGGCCGTGATACAATCACAGAATCTCACACCAACAGACTTAAAGAGGGCCCAAACAGAGAAAACCATGAATGTTCCTTGAAAAACAAACTGCAGTCAACCTATAAAGTAGAAGAAGGTATCTACAGAAGTTCCAGAAAAGCTTAGAAGGAAAAAAAATGACATCCTGGTGGACCACTTCAATCCCCCTGCCGGAGTTTTCTTACTGTCCTAACAGCCACTCAGCATGGGGCTAGAATCTAAGTCCCGATATAAGAAAAATTAAAGAAACATCAGGACCATACATAGTTACAATATGAATTTTTTTTTTAATAACCAGAAAATGAACAGTCCCTTTGGAAAATTATTTAATTTCCTAGAAAAGATTTTTCTAGAAAGTGAGTTCATTGAAATTTCCCAAAATGTAAATAGTAAATTGTCTTCCACTGTCTATAAATATTTCCCTTTCCATGTTAGACTTTGATTTGATGAGTAGCTATTGAACTCCATTTGAGATAAAATTTTCTCATATCGTATTTGCTTTCCAGCTGCTTCAACTGATTTACAAAAAAATTTATTTTACAAAAAAATGCAAAAAGTGCAGCGCAAAACCGAAATATTCACTATCTACCCTGCACCTGTCACTAAAGTGGATGACTGTACAGCTTTTTACCACAGGACTTAAATCAAGCCACAAAAATAAACCCTCTTTTCATCATGCTCCTGTCTGTGAAACTCTAATTTGGCATTACATACGGGAATTCTATCAGCATTCATAAACACTGCACATTGTAGCTAGGAAGAGAAACAAAGCTTATCTCTGCTGGTTTTGTTAACACCATCCAACAACTTCCACAGTTTCTCAACTGAAAGGGTTGTTATATCTCCAATCCCCTGTTTATTCTGATATTCTTGCTTAGCTGCATTTCAAGCCCCTTTTCACGAATGCAGCTTTCAAAACCAAGGGGGGAAATTATCCTAATGACTAATAGTGCTCCTTCCTGGGATAATTCACATTTTAACAAAGGGTGAATTTATCCTGATCACAAAAAAAATGAAGTTTTCCTATGAAGTGTCCATAGGAGAAATGCTCCAATCCCTGCCCCACTAACACTGAACAAGACAGAACATATCCACTGCCATTTTTGTACCACTGACACCTTCAATCAGTTCCTTAGATGCAGAGAATACATAGAAAAAACATGCCTTTTCTAACCCACTTCCTTTGATGGGACCACATAGGTATTCTAACAACAGCTGATGGAATGGCACCACACAACCTCCAACTAAACAATGGTGAATTGAAAAAACAGCTGTAGACTTTGAAAATCGTGCTTTGCTTGGTATGTGGCTTTACAGCAAGATGACTGAGGTGAGATGTTAAAGGTACTGAGGCCAATAACTACCAGCAAAATCCTACAATGGGTTGGTTTAGGTTGGAAAGGGTCTTAAAGATCATCTAGTTCCCCCCATAGGCTGGTACCACATGCTGGTATCAGAACTGGTTCCAAACACAACACCGCATATGTGAGGACAAATTGCTACACTGGAACAACAGGACCCACTTCCCACCCTGAAAATGAAGAGCTTGGAACAGTTTTTGTAAGGCTTACACATTCAAAGGTAAAGAAAGAACATCTTTTTTTTTATGTTGAGCACTTAACAATACAGAGCTAGCTTCAGAAGCTTCAGGCCAACAGAGAACACCAAGGAGTGACACTCCCCAGATTAACTTTAATGGTGTTTTGATGCAATAAGGAAAGCATCAAGGAAACATACTAAGGGATTTTCTGTCTTTCAAAAGGACAACATGGCAGCTGGACTAAATTATCACTGAAGGTCCCTTCTGACGGAAGTATTCTGTCCCAGTCTATTCTAACATACCTTACATTCCCATGACCTGGATTTGCCATTCTACTGTCTCACCACTCACAATCTAAAGGTCCTTCTGAAGCTTTTCAATTGATCCTATTTCTAACTTCTTTTCAAATATCAGAGCTCCAAACGCCAACACAGCCCTTTTGATGTGTGCTGTCATAGAAAAGACATGTGATGTGCATTGTGCAAGATCTGTGTCACGTGGACAGGTCTCAGCACAAACTGTTGAAGATCTACAAAGATAATATTCTCTGTGGTCCAAGTTTTAGCCATCTGTTTATCCTTTCATGACCCTACTACTTGTGCCACAGCTGCTTAGTTTCTTAAATTTCTGGTTAGGGAATATCTTTAAAGCTTCCTGAGGATATCCGAGGAATCAATGGGTGAATTTTTACTGATGTAATTCTCCATGTCCAGGGACACATGATGTCACACTGCTAGAATGAAATTTAAAACTGGAATTGCTCAAAAGACTGATCTAAAATTTGAAAGCAAAAATATCTAGCCATATCCCAAGTCAAAAGTATACAATAATTTGCTTTACCTGGTTACTTTCATAGCTGCTTTGCCTTCATGACACATACTTCAGAAGCTCAAAAATTCATTGAATTTTTTAACTTCTCAGGATACAAGAACAACAAAATCAATGTCAAAAAATCTGCATCTAAAACTTTCAGATGCATCAAAGAGCCAAAATTACAAGCGACAATGCTAAAGACTGACAGAATGCAAAGAAGCTTTTAGTTTAGCATCCAATTTTCTGAAAATTAAAGTAGAACTATCAAAGGAGTAGCAGTATTAAAATGAAGGTTGAAAACTGTCAACTTTTGATAGAAAGATTACTTTTAAAGTGTTAGAAACTAGTCAGATGTTTCTAAGTCAAATAACAGCTTAAATGTTAACAGCTTAAATGTTAACAGCTTAAATGTTCAGGTTTACATGCAATAGATGCACACTAAAATATGAAAAGCCTTTAAGAGAAAGCAGCTTGCAGCTTATAGAAAGGCAGAAGAGGCTGTCATACCAAACAAAATTCCATAGATCTACAAAAACATGTAATTAAAATTGTTAATGTAAAGGAACATGCTACTTAATTCAGGTAAGATTAATTCACCTATTTAATGAAGGAAATGTGTTCCTGTGGCAAGGAATTCTGAAATGTGTTTTGGAAACCTATGCCTTTGGAAACCTTAGGCACAAAAAAAGGGGGAGTGATTTCCATCATATTCTCAATTCCTTTTAAACCCACATCTTCTATAAGAAGGAATTCTTTAGCAGAGGTAAAGAAAAGACTAGTGAATATCCATTACATCCATTTAAGTAATACATTACATATAGAGGAGTTACCTAAAATTTCTTTATTTTAGGTACCTTCTAGACCCACCATCTACAGCAACACAACTTTTTGATTTACTCAAGGAAACTACAAAAGCACAAACAGCTGTTAGACCAGTACCTCTTAGGCAGAAGACAGAAACCAGTTCTTCCCTTCCCTTGTCTTCCTTCACACGCAGAGTTTCAGAAAAAAAAAACAACCCAATCCCAAACCCTCTCCCCCAACCACCTAAATCTGGCTCCTGCCATCATTATCAGAAATACAGACAGTCATTTACCACCAGTTGGTATGCAGGTTATCTTATTTATATGTGTGATCCACCATGGAATGACTCCTGCCTAAATATCCACACAGAAAACTGCAGCATTTTTCTTTCACTATGTGTGCTTCAAGATGTTAACCCTGGGAAACAGAGTTCAGCTACCAAAATATTTGGTATTACTGCCTCCACCAATTCTGATCACACTGGCTGGCCAGTGTCCATATGCTAGTCCATCTAACGGGAAGATACTTGGCAAATGACTTCAGACTGAATTACAGCTTGACTTCCAAGGAATGGTAGGACATTTACTGGGCCTAAGGATTCTTTGACTTAACTCCAGGCTCAGGGCAAGGAAGGAGAAAAGGACTGGGCATGACTTCCTTCACTGTTTTCATAGGAACTTCCTAGAATACAAAACTACTGAAAACATGTCATAGTACAGAATTATTTCAGGGCCAAGAGTAAACAGATCAAGCCATGATGCCTCTAGACAGCCCATATGCTAAGAATTTAGCCAGATTGGAAAAGTAAGGTAGATAGATTCCTGGAAATCTGTCTAAAACTCGTATACAAAGGCATGACAAGTGGCTCTGATAATTCTTGAAAGAGAGTAGGAGAATATTCTGGGAAATACCACTGAAAGATGATGTTTCCTGTCCTTATATTCTTTCCTAGGCATTTGTTGTGAGCTACTGTCAAAGTTTAGGCAGATGGAGCTGATGCAGCTCCTCGAAGATGGAGCTGAGGTATTTCCAAAATTTATCATAAATACAGCACTAGAGATATTAGCACCTCAAACACCTCTCTGAGTCTTTTTTTTTTATGTTAAGGGGAGCAAATGCATAATTCATTTCTACATGCAAGAGTACAAGACTGAGCTGTTGTTCCTGTACTGGGTTCTGTTATCAAAGAATAGTTGTCACTTGTAGTAGGGAGCAGGGCTTGAGTGGCACCATCAGGGTGTAGACTAACTCTTTGATACAGATGGCATCTCAGGATAGGTTAAGTGTGCTATAGACATCATTGGAACAAGTCTGACCTACACAATATGCATTCAGCTGCTAGAACCAGTCAAGGAATCCACAAATCTTCCTCAGCTGTCCACAAATATCTGTAGATAGCTATATGCTGCAATTGCCAGTTACAAACATTATGCAGAGAAAGCCATATAAACAGACCCCATCAACTACACCAAGATAAATGGGAACTCCCCTTGAACATATTCATTATAAACTTGGTTGTTTTCAATATGGATGATTTGCAGTTATATTTTCTACAACTGACTATGAAAAGATGCAGATTTTACTCACTTAGGCTGAAGTCATTCCTCAGATATGAGCTGGGACTTGGCAAACTTTAAAGAAAAGTATTATTCTCCTATTCAATAAGGACAGGGGCCCAGAAAATGGAAGAGCAGGTGTCAGATACCCCAGGCTCTAGACAGAAAAATTCTAGACCCAATCCTGATCTCAGCTCAACAGGACAACTGAGTTCAATTTTCTCTGCCAACATTCTGTGCAGCGAGGCCCAACACTTGATGAAAGCGAAGAGGCAAAGAGAATCATCCTTCGCAAGACAGTAGTTTCTTTCAAACTTTGTTCTATAATATGATCACAGATGCCAAATTACAATGTTTCATGCTAGCTCACTAAGTTGTATTCCATAAGGCAGGATAACCCTATATAAACACTCTGGGATCAGAGCTTCCCCAATGGTGAAGTTACAGCAACATCACATCTAGGCAACCACCACAAACCACTGGCTTGTATAAACAGCACAACACATTCAAGAAATAAACCAGCTCAAGAACAAAGAAGCCTATGCTGTGAAAATCTGAAGTCTTCTGAGGTAGCTGCCACACCATCTGCACTCCTGCTTATATGCAACTGGAATGCAACTTACCTTTCTGAAGAGGTAAAGGAAAAGGAAAAGCAGACATGAGCCAGTACCCACCAATCGTCTCAAGGAACAGATGTAGTCAGTGGACATATTTCTCTCTGAAGTATTTTTCTGATTATACTACAATGTCCCCTGTTATTATTCTCTCTTATATCTAAATTTAATATTCTTTGCTGCACAATGATCCAGCATGAACAGACTGGCTTGAGACTGAACCTATCTAATATTAATCTACAGTCTGGGTGTTAAGGCATTCTATTGTAAGGTGAAGTAGCTATGCTTCCATAGCTAGTAATTTTCTGAACTTGGTTTCCCACTTCCCTGTCCCTTTCTTTAATCTATAATCAAAAATACAGCTAGGTCACCTATAGCTTTTTCCAAGTTACATTAAATAAAATTCAGTACTCTCCTATGTAAAACAACTTTGCTTCTGCTCTGGATAAAGAATTTTGGAGTAATTAAATTTATAGCGAATGCACTTATTTTGCATTAACTGTATGTGCACTATACACCAAGTCTAAATTATTTTAAAGACCTATTGCATAGTAGGTCCTATTTAGTAGAGGAAAATGCCTCCAAAAATATTCCAAGTAAGAAGTACCCTTCAGAAAAGGGATACCTTGCTAGTTGTGAAAAGATAACTCTCTTTATGAGACTGCAATTGGTCTTATGCATTTTATAAATTTGTATACAAAAGGTTCAATGTTACTGTTGTGGTTTGACACTGGCTAAGTGCCAGGAACCCACAAGAAACCTATCTACTTATTTTCCTCTGCTATAGCTGAGCAGAGGAGGGGGAATTGAAAACTTCATTTTCATGCGTTGAGATAAGAATTATTGAAAAAACAAACCACTTTAAGGCAAAACAGGTTCAAAACTTAAAAAGTATAAAGAAGATTTATTAGTAACAGAATTAAAAGTAAAAATGGCAATGAGAACCAAAGCAAACATTCAGAACACCTTCCTTTCCCAGTCCCTCCCTCTTTCCACTGACGGTGCAAGGAAACAAAACATGGGGTTTAGTCAGTATTTCACATCTTAACAGTATGCTTATGGAAGAGTTTCTTCTGCTGTGCTATGGGATCCTTCCCATGGGAGACAGTTCTCTCTGAGCTTTTCTAGTGTGGTTTTAACTTTCACAGGCAGCAGTCCCACCCAAACCTGCTGCAGTGTGAGTCCCTCCCACCGGCCAAGCAGTCTTCCCACAACTGCCCAGCGTGAGCCATTTTAGTTCGTGGGGTTTAGTCTTTTAAGGATGAGCTGTTCTAGTTCGGAAGCAAAGGCTCTCTTCCTCTGTCTCTAAAAGCAAGGGTCATGTCTCTCTGAGTTCCTCACTAGATTACAGCTTTTCAGCATCCACATGCTCCAGCATAAGCACTCCTTTTCATGGGCTGTGTGTGGATCTCTGCAGCCCCCGGGCACCTCATGAATTACAGGGAAACAGTTTGTTGTATCATAGTCCTCACCACAGCTCACAGGAGAATCTCAGCTCTGGCCCTTGGAGCACCTCCTCCCTCTCCTTTTTTCTCACTGACCTGGGTGCCACCATATTGTTTGTCCTCATGTGTCCTCACTCTTCCTTTTCCTCTGACTTGGAGGAAAGTTGGTATCTGTAAGTTGCAGTTGATTGAGAAGTTGATCTAACCTGGGCTCCACATTGGGGAATTGCTTGCCTTGTCTCTCGCGGCTGGCCATGAGGTCCCTGCCAGCACCGCACATCCAGCCCTGGCCGCACGGTCCTCGCCGGCACCACACGGGCGGCCCCCACTGCGATGGGCCCCAGCGGCCGCCTCACCACTCCTCAGGAGAAGAAAAAGAGCTTCCCATGGTTCTTCCTTTCTTAAATATGTCATCACAGAAGTGTTACTGACTTGTCTAGTTGGGCTAGTAACCTGCCCATCGTCAGAGCCTTCAGCAATTGGCTCTGTGCCAGGCAGACAAGTTTCGAGCAGCTTTCCTTCCACCCCCACCAAAAACCAGGCTGCGTCAAACCAACACAGTTACAAATAATATTTCCTATTTTATAATCTAAGAAGAATTAGATTATATTTAGCTTGTTTTTACTCAGTTTGCAGCAGGTAAATTGCAGTTCTTTTTAAATCTTTCAAGAACTTTAAGAAACACAGCCCATATATACAATGTAAATTCTTAACGTAAAATCCTGAACACAGTCTGTCAAAACACATCAGTATGAAGAAATTTACATTCATTTGGTTGTGATCTGTAATTTTTCAGGATGACAGCTTGGGCCTGTGAGGTATTTGCAAAGATCACAAATTCCCCTCTCAGAAGGACAACTTCCATAGATTTAACCTGCCCTTGAGATCTGCTAAGGTTTATGATCTCCATTATTACCCATGTATGTATCCTGTGTAAAGTACTCATAGTATTTTAAACAGGTCTGACAACATTTTAAGAATAGCAATATTCCAAGCATCCAATACGTACAAATCCATAGGATTTGTTATAAGATTGACTTTCAGTGAACTCCAAAACAGAATTTGTCTTTTTGCCTATGCAATGTGTTAGATATCTGCTTTTACAACTTCTTGTAGAGCACATGACAACAATTCACTTCAGATTTAGCCTTCTCTCAGCTACCCCCTCTTCCAGAGAATTTTCAGAGCAAGGCTATAGGATTAGCTAACTTCAATAGCAATAGCAGGCCAATTCACTTCTGGTACTTTATTTTTCAGGATCCTTGAGACAGAAACCAAGGAACAAGGACTATACTGCAGAAGCCCTTCTGGTGGTGGCACATTTTCAGTGAGCCGATTTCCAAACGACCAAACAGCCTACTTCCTGTCACAGTGGCAAATGCAAACTCTTGCCAAAGCAGAATCCATAAATCTTCAGAAAAAAATAGTGCCTGGCACTGGACAGCCATCACAGAACGATCCGCAGCTTTTCCCTACTGGCCCACAAAGATTTTTAGGAAAAGTTCAGGAGTAGGGCTAATTAAGTGTTTTTGAGAGCAGCAGCTCACTCCAAACTATCTGGAGTAGCCTCCAAATCACTCTGTATTCACTGTAGAAAGTCTATAGTGGATACAGAGTAAGCCTAATAGTTCCAGCATGGGGCAAAAAGAGTTTTTAAAAATTACTCTTAAGATTTTATTTTCATCAATGTAAGGGGAAGTTCAAGCAGCTCTCCCCTTGGCCAGTTACTGTGACCTTGTTTGTTGCTTACAAAGGAAAACAAAGATATGGTATTTTTGTTTGAACTGCCTGTTAGGATTGCTTTTGATTAGTAAATTAAATGCAAGGTCAAGCTGCTTTAGCAACAAGGAGTTTTGATAAGGTGCTCCCATGGTTATGTTACACAAACAAGATGACCTTAATGTTGCTATTAACTCAGGATTAATGCAAATGTGAAAAAGTGATTAGTGTAGTCAGGAAATATTACATAATCATAACGTATCAGCAAGTCTAGCTGAGAAGTAAATACACAAATGTAATACAAAAAAATAGTCTACATGTATGGATTTTTAGGTACACACATAACAAAAACAGGGGTGTTCCTTGAAGTTTTCTCTGAGGTAATGTTTACTTACCTTACAAAAGTTAAATAAGATAATAGGAAGGCCTTGTGATAAAACATGACAGCTTTTATTCCAGTTATAAAAATGTTCATTCTGCCATCTATCTGCTGAGGCAAGCCTGAGAATTCTCATTAAAATTTCAGCATGGCTGGTCATAAAAAAAATTTAAAAAGTAGGAATAGTTAAAAAAGATAATTGGATTCTTACATGATTGCAGTATAGTCTGACACCTCTAAGTAAGGCTATACCTTATGCTGCTGAACAAAAGGTTACCTGGCATGGGATGTGTCTCCTGTCACTAAATAAGGTATGAGATTTATTCACTTGGAAAGTTAGGCCCTATTTAGTCTGTTATTTACAAAATAATTATAAACCCATAATTATGGTTTTATTATAAAATTAGACAAGTAACTGGAATACCACGTCTCACTAACACATTACTCTTGTTACATAAAATATGTATTAAATTTGCTATTAAAATGTAAGGCAAATATCCTGAGGCACTCCTAATGGCACAAAACAGTGTTGTTACTTCCAGAGACAAAACTGAAGAAGTTATTCAAGAACAGTAAGTCACCAGTACTACAGCTTTAATTATATGGGTTTAATTCTGTGAAAAAGCACAAGTGAGGAAAAATGTTCTCTTGTTTGAACAGACACTTCTGTAATGGTGTAAGTCCAAAAATCTCTTAATGGGACAGACAATCATTCAATAATGATGATGGAGAACACTTATATAAAAATTAGAACTATCAAACTCGTTAAAATGACCCTCACAGTTTCTTATGACAAATGTGATGAGAAAGCCTACATACATTAACAATACTACAGACTCCTCAGTAAGGTGAAACTCAAGAAAACTCATATAATAATAATGTTTTCCCTGTATTTGACTTAAAGCTAATCTGTGATGACCTCCTGGAACTGCTTAATGAGAAATCTTTTGCTATGTTAATCAAAACTTCCTCTATACTTTCTCGTTCCTGGAGCTCACTACAGAATTTTGCTATGAAATGAGACCAGACAGCTTTTCACTGGACTTTAAAAATTCAGTTGGATTACACTCAGGAAGAAAGGAAGAGTCATCTGTACAAAAGAGAAGTGATAAGATTGAGTTATAGACGGTAGGAGACATGAAGACATAGGAACAATATGCAAAAAAGAAACCAAGAAATAAGATGAGAGAAGCAAACAAGAAAAAGGGACTGAGAAGGAGTGGAGACAACATAAACCATCTGCAGCAGTTAAGCACAGAACAGAGAGCAACAGGAGTGTCACATAAAAAATAGCCTGATGTCCAATATTTCATAGGCTAGATGGAAAGTATTTGCTACTACCAATGGTTAGCAAAAAAATAAGCTTAGAGAAGTTGCCACTTTCCTTAAGAACTGAAGGGGATTGGAACAGAAGCTAGTTCATGTAACATGATTTTATAATGAGTAGACACAACTGCTGAAATTTCAACACTGCTTAACAAGACTCAATAGAACCACTTAAAACTGGAAAGTAATGAAAATTGTCTTGCTTATAACTAGTCAGAGTTAGCACTTAAGTATTAACCTGCAGTATCACCAAAATCACTTAATTTATCAACTGAATAGTGAGTATTTTAAGACTCGACTACTGCGAAAAAACCATTATTATCTTGCTAAGTTTATAGCAGTGAACTCACTTGTGTCTACCTACAGGAAATGGAATCCTGCTCTTCCCTAGACACAAAAGCATTTTAACTATGTCTACTTTAATATTTTCTGTTGGAATAGCATCTGAGAGCTTTGTAATGTTCATAAGTAACATGAATGTTATTTTCATACACAATATCACAATAATTCAATTAAACATTTGATCCTCACAGATTTTTTTAAAACATTACTTAAAATGAAATAATAAACAATGCAGGAAGAAGAAAATTAAACTTTTCAATTTTTAGCTGCTCTACGAACAATTCAAAATCTAGTTTTAGAACCTCTTACTAAACCTTTCACAATAATCCAAGCATTTCTCAGTCCAAAGAAGGTCTTGAATATAAATTATTAGCATAGAGAACACATCAGATGGAAGTTTAAAGTTGTATGTATATTGCCAAATACGTATGTTCAGAAATAGAGAATTTTATATCAGTTGTTTAATTACTTCCTGTGATTTCATAAACTCTTTGAAGATTCTTCTTCAAATAAATTCATGTGTGTCAGTGTTCTGGTGTCACTCGCTAAAGCTATGTCAGTAACAATAAGTAAAGCCAGTGCACACATCTTCCCACAGCACTCTGCTTGCTGCATCTAACAACTATATTGGCAGCACAGTCACAGCCATGTCCACATTAGTTACTGAAACTCAGATTACTGCCTACACCTGCACATTCCCCTATGCAGATGGCAATCCCTAACTACCAGTATGATTATCTCCAAAAGGATTTTGTATGATCCCTAACTCTTTTGGGATGTACTGGTGTCCAAAGCCAGGCTGGATGGGGCTTTGCACAACATCGTGTAGTGGAAGGTGTCCCTGCCTGTGGCAGGGGGTTGGAACTGGATGATCTTTAAGATCCCTCCCAACCCAAACCATTCTGTGATTCTATTCTATGATATAAAGACATTCCTTACATGTTGCAGGAGATTTACTTCACATACTTTAAGAGTATACTATTTCCCAGAACTGTTATCAGAAAATTATTATGATTTTAATACCTGTCATAAGTAGATAAATGAAATTGCTTTGAGTACCTTTCAGACATCTTTACATTTGTTTTCATGCTATTATTGACACATATTTTCAGTGAAAGCTTCTAATTTGTTCCTGTCAACTGATTCTAAAGAATAATGTTCCAGTGTAAGGCTGTTTTACAGGTGAAAAAAAGGAGATAATATTTTCTTTCCGTTCAAATCACCCTGTTTCCGCAATCTATTGTGACTGTTGAAGATATCATCAGTTGTTCCTGTTTCTCATGCAGTACCAATTGGTTTCTTGTGACAAAGGTCTGGAGCATGTCAATTTTATCTCATGATATTTTTTTCCACCATCAAAGACGTAGATTGTAAAAAAAGCGCAATTCACATACTTAATACCAAATGAGTTTACATCTAAAACTAAAAGGAAGAAAAGACATGTCAGCATCTCCTTTAGAATAATGTCTGCAATAATAAGCTATTGAAAAGGATGAACAGAAAGAATTAATTCATTTTCCAGAGTCACTCAAAGTCAACTATCAGGAGATTTGTATCAGGATTGGGTTACTTCTAGATGATGTCTGTTGCAGCTGATTGCAGAGACAGCTTGTTACTACAACCAACCTCAGTCAAGCTACTTATTGCCAGGTATGCATTTTCTTCTTTTTTCAGTAGAAAAAATAAGATTGCTGATGGTTTTAGTTAACTTACTAGTTTCATGAAGGCATCGTATTTGGAGAATACTGCCACAACTCACTAGTAAGAGATGGAAAAATCACATAGTTCAACCTGCCAAGACAAATTCAAGTGCCAAGAAGTAATCTTGTGCTAACTACTAAATCTGTATTAACGTTTTTAGAATATTTTGCCACAAGAATAAAAAAAAAATTCCCTGGAAAAATAAGTGAATTGTTGACATAGCTGCAAGATAAGCTTGTAGAGAAATCAACCAAAACTGTATTCCCATAGCTCAACTAAATTTTCCAAAACCTTAGGAAGCTGCAATTAAAATGAAAACAGGATTTTACATGCAGCCATAAAAATTATTTTAGTCTAGTCTCTTCTGCTGTTAATTATGATTTTTTGCACACTCTGCAAAAAGACTCAAGTCTATGCTCATAATTTACACAGTGGGCTGAAAGCTGCAGTACTCATGGGAAAGAGACTGACCCTGATCAGAGATTATACCTGAAAATGACAGCAAAATCAATACACCCTAATGATGGATAGATGAGAAGCAGATTTCACAGATGGCCTCAACTCTTGGATATTTGCATGAGGTGCTGATTTCTGGATAGGTATGGACCTTGAAGTAAGCCTGTCAGCCAAGAGTGGAAGCAGCAAATATCTGCTGGAAATGTGGGCTGGAAAAAAGGCAAAATTTTCTGCACTTCCTCACCAGCTTGACGATAGGACTAAAGAGAATACATGAATCAGCATGCACGTCCAAAAATTATTATCTGTCAATGTAATGTCTTCAATCAGTTTTGCATTCATCACAGATAAAGGTCTGGCATGCTCAAAGACATACATGCAGGTATAGGTGCCAACTATACAAGGAACTTGAGACAAGATTTCACTGGCACGCTTGGGCACACTTGCATTTTTTTGTTGGAATGGAGGACTGAATAGATTTGTTATTAGCATATTTTTGGACTCAGCTGAGCAAACAGTAACAATGGATGCTTAGTTTGAGTTATTGATTCAATTGGCTGCAAGTTAACCTACCATTTAGACACCAAACAACAAAAAGCCACCACAAAAATATCTGAATACAGCTCCTGACAAAAACTGCCATAACTAACACATAACTTCAAAATATTCCTAAGAATTCAGTATGTGTAGTGTACAAGATATGGCATGACAGTAAAAATCCCAAGAAAAAGTATTAAGACGTGTCTTGGAGAGATTACCATAAAATACTCCCAAAACTGAGAACAGTATGGCAATCATTAGGTTTAACTAGCAGATAAAAGAGATACACAGCACCATACTTAAAGAGAGGGGGAGATGCTTCCTCTTAGCCCAGATATTTCATTTCTCTAATGAAATTATTAATCTTCACTTACAGGAATAAGAAAACAATGACAATGAAAGTTTCTTTACAATCTATGCCTTTACTGCTCAAATGCAAGTGTTTAAGAAGATACAAGCAACCCTTATTCTTGGAAAATCTCTAAATAGGGATTAGGAAGGCAAGATACAAGCTGGACAAAGAGCAGAATCATACATATATCCTAATTATACAGTATTAAGAACCCAATAACCCATGTTGCTGGGTTACTGCAGACACTTCAAAAGTAGCATAATGACTTTCCCTAAAAAGGCAGGCCTGATGAGACTGCTATATTGCTCTCAGCCATCAGTCAAATGTGCTGTTAAGAAGACAGCATATGCCAACAAAATGGTATTAAAGAAGACAAGAGAATACCTTTCCCTGTAAATGCATATGGTTTTCTTGAAGCCCTGTTAATTTGGTTGGAGGACAGGCACAATTTTCATTGCTAATCTAAGTAAAGTTGACTTTGTTTTTCCTTTGAGAAGTTAGAATTCAAGATTTCAGTAGCCTCAAGTCTGGTGTATCCTAAACATGCAATGCTCAAAAGTAACATGAAACCAACTGTACTCCTTAAAATGCAGTATTTTTAGTTGCATTTTCAATTTCTTAATGTACAACTTTGCAATAGAACCCATAAAGACCCATGCAACACCGTAATATTGCTGTAATTTTCAAAGCTATGTTCAGTTGCATCAAGAACTGCAGAATGTCTACAATGCTTAACCTGAAATAATCTTTTGGAACAGAGAAAGTCCTTTGTGATACCTTGAGCAAATTGTTGCAAAACTTGACTGAAATGTCATGGTAATTCCATCCTTGAAAAAGCCATCATGAGTGAGTATAGTTAACCCCCAAAAACCCCCAAAGCACAGCTTTTTTTTTTTTTTTTTAACCTTTTTAAGTGGTATTTAAACCAAGCAGTATCACAACTTAACATGTTGTGACTATTAAGTTCAAAGGTGCAATAAGTGATTCAGACCATCTACATTTAGTACTGTAACTTCCTCTACACAGAATGAACAAGAAGAAAGCATTAAACGTTCTTGAATTAAAACACCATAGTTGACAAGATGATTTAATTAGACTACAGTAGAAGGCTCTCTAAAGGCTATCCATCCTGGTGTCACTCACTAAAGCTGTGTCAGTAACAGTAAGTAAAGCCAGTGCACACATCTTCCCACAGCACTCTGCTTGCTGCATCTAACAACTATATTGGCAGCACAGTCACAGCCATGTCCACATTAGTTACTGAAACTCAGATTACTGCCTACACCTGCACATTCCCCTATGCAGATAGCAATCCCTAACTACCAGTAGGTTTATCTCCAATAGGATACTGTATGATCCCTAACTCTTTTGGGACATTCTGGTGTCTGCTTGACGGGGACTTTGTACAACCTGGTGTAGTAAGAGGTGCTCCTCCCCATGGCAGGGGGTTTGGAACTGGATGATCTTTAAGATCCCTTCCCACCCAAGCCATTCTATGATTCTATGACTTCTGGGAGGACCTTGCATTAACTAGCCAGTGAACTAAGGGAAGAAGATCCCATTGCCTAAAGACTTAGTAAGCTCATCACATTCCTTGAAAGATCCTGAGGAGACCTCTTGACTTCCTTCTATATCCATGAAGAACACAGCTCACCCAACAGTGATGTGGATCACTGATGAAGTGACCAGCAAAATGATCTGAGAGAAGAAATATGACCTTGCACTTCAGCCAAATTAATAACCTTGACCACTGCCAAGACACAGTAAATGGTTTACTATAAACTGAAGCTTCTTTCTAAACAATAGGTGGCTTCAGAACTCAGTGTTGTTTCTGACGACAAGGAGGAGGAGGAGGCAGGATATCTCTGGATGTCCACAATGGCTGCTATTGCAGTCTTTTTAAGACTGCTTACAAACTTTTTTTCTCAAATGATTTGGGGAAGTTTGTTTTGGAGAATGGATTGAGAGATTACAGTGAAACTGATTTTATCAGCCAGATGTTTCCATTTTGTTTCTCTTTCCTTGGTTGTTTGATTTAAGTACTTCCAAGTTTTGAAATCAGCACCAGGAATAGTCCTTTTTATATATGTGCATATGCACCTCTGTATGTAAAAAATATGTCTGTCTTCAAATCTCCAAGCAAAAATTTTCACATCCTGAAGAAGTGCTGTGTCCAAGAAAATCAAATCAGGGAATCAGTACTATGCTATGATTTTTCACATACAACATTTTTCTCAAATAATATTGCATATTAGTTTACAATTCCTCATTAGCAAATAAATAATTTGGTAAAACTGACAGACAGTTATGGACAAAAATTCCTTGTTTCTGAAATCAAATAAATTGCTGGTTTAGAATCAATTTCTATGTGTTATTTTGTCATTTTTAGATTAATGGATGGGGTTTTAAGCGTACATTGTACAACTTCTTAAATCTTGGAACTTTTTTCTCAAAACCCCTATTCTAAAAGCTATCTGCTTTTCTACAACATGGTAAACCGTGTTTTTATAGTATTTTTGATGATAATAGACAGCAAGGGTGTTCAATATACAAAATCCAAATTCCATAGTGCAATTCTTATAAAACAAATACAAACCATCTCTCCAGGTTTATACAGACATGATATTATGAAGTTTTCAGAATTATTTATAATAAATACATCCTCAGAAGTATTGAATGCTTAATGCACAACCACAAGTAAGGAATTTATTTGGGTACTTTTGTATGACTCACATATGTTGAAGTTTCCAAAAGTAATTCTTCAATTTCAGAGGCTGATACACGCAATGCAACTTGACAGCAATATTGACAAATATATTAATTTGGAACATCACAGTGAGTCAATTCAGTCAAGTGGAAAATAAAATTAGATGTTCAGAATCACTCAATTAAATCTAAGAGTCTACATATTAGTAGAAAACAGGTAAATATAACATCAAATTTAATATAAAGGCAATTTCATATAAAAACCATAGATTTTTAATGTTTTCAATGCCACACACTTCTAAAAGAGAATCAGTTTTCTTAACACTAATTGTAATGTTTTCATAATTGAAATGTTGAATGTGTAGAAATGTGTAGAAATGTTAAACTTGAATGACCCTTCGAAATTATCTAAAGCATAGTAGTTAATCAAACAGCTCAATAATTTGACCCCATTACTTGGTGACTAAAGTCACTACAAATAATTGTCAGAAATTACAAAGTAAAACTAGCACTTATATTACCTTGTTAATTTTCACGAGGTTTGTGTACAGCATTTTAATTGCAAAGAGTATAAATGATACAATTGCAAGGGACACTGCCCAAGAGTACTTTGACCTGACATTCCGGAAAAGATATTTGGTTGCTCAGTAAAACTACTGTATCAAAACAAATTTCTAAAATAAAAGGCACTTTCTTTCCTTTCCAAAAGCTATGATGTTTTGCAACAAAACCTTTCTTAAACAGGTACATACTACTTCTGCTTTGGACTTCCTAATAGTTCCTAAAAGCCAATAACACCCATATTTATACACTCTTATGGACTGAAACCCATTACATTGGCTAATTAAGAAAACAGGTTACATTACCATATTAAGAGAAGGCTCCCCTAGCCTTTCCTGATAGATATTAATCACTTTATTAATAAGAGAAGTGACAGAGTATAGTTTTTACATTCTGAGCATGGCATTAGGCCAAGGAGATCTAGAAGCTAGAACTAGATATCTTGGTATACAGGACTAACACTCAGAATAATGACGTTAAACTGAAAACATGACCTAGGAGAAAATTAAGATGCAGTTAAAGAAGGCAAATAGTTTAATTAGGAATAATCAACTGAGAAAATACCACATGAGGACACACAGCAAGTAGCTACACTGGTATTTTGATGGCTAGAGTTACCATAAGTAAAAATGATCAGCAATACAATATTCTTGCATAAAAGACAACACACTACCTTGAACTGAAGCTAATCTTTACAGTTTACTTGTTGATAAGGCAACAGCTGTAATTTCCTTTTAGAACACTCTCTACCTAAGGAATAAAGGAAGAAATTAGAGGAATTCAGGAGAAAATATTAACTATGACACATCTAAAAAAAGGTGACAAAGCAAAAATTAAATAATGAGGAGTCTTTCAGTTGAGAGGAAACAAGTGGAAATGCAACAGATGACAGGGAAAAACACCCAGAATGTGCATGAAAAGTGAAAGCTCATTCTGCAGGAATACTACTTGTTTGTGGTGAACAGAAGGAATCCGTTCCCTAAATCTAGCCTTGTCTTTTTACAGATTAATCATATGCACTTCTCAGTGCCTGGGAATTGAACTTGTAACTAAGATGCAATTTTCTTTAGTCTGTATATTCCACTTTATATCAGTTTCTTGCTTTTTTAAGAACACTACACACAGTTAACTAGCTCCACAATGATTTTATCTACTCCAACCGCACCAGATGGGTTGAACAATGAAGTAAAAAGTTTTTTATCATGATTTGAGAGAAGCCTTTAAATATAGCAGTACAAGGTCTGCAAACAGAACTATAATTAAAAAAGCTGTATAAGCAACCACAGTTTTCAGGTAAAAGCAAATACCTCATCTGTTTCTTCATGTATACCTTTACCCAAAATCCTCAAGGTTTGCATACCTTCAAAAGCAGGTAACTTTGGTTTTAGAGCAAATGGGTGTGTTAAAAAAACAACCAAACAAGCCCCCCCAAACAAACAAAAAACACAGCAAATAAACAAACTTCCAAACCCTCAATGCCTAAATTCCTTCTCTTTTTTTTCCCCCGCTTTACCTAGCTTCCCACACTTCCACACCTTAATGGCACTTTATATGCCTCACTTGCTTCACCTGACCATTGTCATTGCTTAAGACTTCTCACATTGTAAAATAGTATTTGTTGGGCACCCAGTCACATTTAAGCTTCTGAATTCTAGCATGAGCTCCTATCAGCTTTTGATAACAATCACTATATACAATTTGGACACATTATCAGATATCTTATTAGCAAACAAAGCATTTTACTTCAGTATATTCTAAATAGGAAAAAATCCATATGCCACCCCTGCATAACTAAAGAACCAGTACTTCTGTGAATTTACCTAAGATGCTGATATGAATTAAATTAACTCAAATATCTGGTTACAGAATGGGGCACTAAATCCATAGGCTTCTAAATATTAAAACTATACTAAAAATCTTAAGTTAGACCCAGCATCACCACATTGATTCATCCTTACCTCTCAGTTACATCCTAGCAGTGATTTTACAAGCAATATATTCACTTCCATAATAAAAAAACACGTTGAAAAGTTAGTCAGACAGTTCAGAATGACACGTCCTTTTAACACACTACACATGTTCGCTCCTGTGCAAACCAAGTTTTAACTGTCATGCTGTCAAGAAAAATGATAATTCCCTAGTCATATCTTATCTTTTCAAGGAAGTAAGAACTACAGAACATTTTACAATAGAAAATTGTATCATATGTTTAATAAAACCTGCCGCTTGCATGAAAGCCCAGAGAGATGTTGCATTTGAAGCTGACAGTGAAAAAGAAAAAAATCAAAAAACCCAACCAGTGAACAAAACACACAGAAGTGGGAAGCATTTCAAGTTTTATACATGCTTATTCTTCTAGTTCCTTAGCCCGCTCTCAGCTTAATGCAATATAAAAGTCCATTAATAAAAGCCTGAGCATATGTAAAGCAGTCCTAGAGCTGTTCTGGGCCATTAACTGTGATAGACCTTCTTAAGGAATGTATCCATGCGCTTATTAAGAAAAGTCCCAACCTGAAAATCGCTTTAAGTATGGTGCCTTATCAATGTCTGACAATCAGGCATGACCTGCAGCAACAGATGTACATTGCTAAATCTAGTCTGCTTTTGAATGCTCCCCTAAATCTGGTTCGATTTTGTTCTATTAAAAACCGACCAACCAAAAAAGCCCCCCAAACCAAGCCAATAAACCCCCAAACCAAAAAGTTACTCATACTTTTTTGATCTATTGAAATTAGGTTCATCGTATTTTTTTCCTTTGGATTTTAGAACAAATATTGTGAGATTACCTTGGTATTTGAAAATTTTTAAGTAAAACAAAACTGCAGCTGATAGTTAAGGTAGACTCTCTGCAGTTAACCAAGTGAGTTAGTGCAGAACATTCTCTGTAAGGGGAAATTGCCTCATTTGAAATGGCTTGAATCTTTCCACTCTCAGTGCAGTTTGCAATGTACATGTCTTTGTTTAGGCTGGGAAAGAGGCTTCCCAAGGTACAGATTTTCTTCTTAGTTATTTTTCTTTACAGGGGTCCAGTGCTGGTTTTTTGCTTTGTAGAATCTCTGTGTGGAACTCTGTTCACTTTTGATTCCTTAAGTTCCTTCAGAAGAACTAAGAAACTATTTGAGTCTGTCCTTTATATAAATTATGAGCAAAGGGGGAAGAAAATAATTGCAAAATATTTAAACTGGGATTTGATCTCCAACAGCGTTATGATGTTTCACACATTTTATTAAAAGCGTCTGCTTAATGCACAAATGTTCAGTTTAAAAGCCCCAACGAAGCGTGACTCAAAACGAGCAGCAGTTGCATTTACTGTTACGTCATACAACATAACAAACCTACTGAAGTCTCAGGCGTACTGCTGTGCATCTCTTTCGGGTAAGACTCTGCCGTTTGTTTTTCTAAACATACCTAAACTGACACAAGGAGGTAGGTAAATTTCACTGAAGAGTAAGATGTAGCCATTAAAGATGCCGACATTACACTTCATGGGATACTCGATCCTACTCCTCTGCAACAAACCAGAGTGAAAACAACCCCGGCGTGAAACAAGTTGAGCGGGTTGCTGGGAGCAGCGCTCCCAACACTCGGGGGGAGAAGCGGCATCCACCGCTCACGGCAACACAGAAAGGCTGCTCCTGTCCCGCCGTGATCCTCTCCCGCTTCCCTCTGCCCCTCACGCCGCTGGAAACTTTCTGCGGGGCGCGGCACGGCCGCTGGCACCAGTGCCGACCCGCTGGGGCTGCGGGATGCCGGCGCCGCACGCCTCGCCCCGGCGGGGGAGGCACAGCCCCGGGCACCGCGCTGGGGTACCGGAGCACCGAGCGGGTCCTGCCGAACACACCGATGTGCCACCCTACACCGCGGGCTGCCTCCCGCCCGCCTCCCCTGCCCTTCGCCCCTCGGCCGGCGGCCACAGGATAACTTTCCAGGGGACGCTTGCTCTCTCCCTGCACTGGAGGCGTGTCGGGTCGGGCCGGGCCGGCGTATGGGGCGCTTACCTGATGTCCCCGCTCGGCTGCAGGGCAGGGCAGCGTCCCCGCGGTCCCCTTCATGCCCGAGGGGCTGCCTTGCCCGCACACACGTCCTCATCCAGCTTCCTGCCCGCGGGCTGCGCCTCCTTCCCTTGCCCTGGAGGGGCGGGCGCCGCTCTCGCGGTCTCGCCGGCGCGGCAGGGAGGGGAGGAGGAACAGAGGGCGGGCGCCAGGAGCCGGAGGAGGAGAAGCCGAGCAGGGGGCGGGAGACGAGCTGCGCCCTCCCTCTCTCCGCCCCAGCCGCTGAGTGGACACAGAGCGGCTGCACTCCTCGGCCATGGGAAGCGGAGAGACTTCCCCGGCCGCTGCTGCATTGAGTCCCTGCCGTGTGTCCCCTGCTCTGGAGGGCAGGGCAGGGCCGGGCTCGGCTGCACCGCGTTCCTGCCGTGTGTCCCCGGCTCTGGCGGGCAGGGCAGGGCTCGGTGGCGCCTCTGGAGGGCGCCCCGATCCCAAAGCTCAGCGCTTTGGNGCTGAGCTGAGCTGAGCTGAGCTGAGCTGACACCACCGCGCCTCTCCCGCTGCCGGGGATGGAGTTCCCTGGAGACAGCCTGGAGAGGCTTCGGGATGCGTGGTAGGAGCCGGGGCAGGACAGGTGTGATGGAGAGCACAAAAGGAGTTTGGGGGCGGATGCCGGAGGAGATTGTGAGAATACAGGTTTGCGCAGTTTAGGAGAAGAAGAAGGATCGGGGAGGTAAAGAGGGAAGCTGACCGAGACAGAGAAGAAGGGTGACATGTGGATTGGGAAGATGAATGATAAATACATTTTTTCCTGGTAAATTTTGCAGGAAGGGTGTTCAGAAAGGTAGAGAGGAGTGAATACCAATGGGACAACTGAAGAGGAGAAAGGAGTAGGAAAGGATTGTCGGGCAACAAAGGGGAAAAAGTATCCTGTATATTGGCAAAGCCAGGGTTTGGGAAGGTGAAGTGACTAAGGAGATAAGGTTTCTGAGGAAGCCAAAATTTTACTGGGCTTGGCAGGAAATTGTGAAATTTAGATGGTGGATGTGGAGAAGAAGTTTAGCTGCCTTGTCCTAGAGGTTAGAAAAATGAGTCGCTGAGGAAGTGATTTTAACTCAGAGGGGATTTTAATTAGGGGAAATATGCTCCCTAATTCCACTGGAAGCAATGGAAAAGTGGGATAATAATAAATAAGCACTGCAGTTATTGCTGGACAAGAAGGAACTCTGAGATCAAAAGAACCATCCCCACCTTGAAAGAGCTAGTGCATCTGAGCAGAACACACAAAGTTCTTGGTTTAAAGGGGTTCTGTATTGCTTCTGTATGGAATAGAAATCACTCTATCCGGAAACTTCTTCTGTAAGAATTGTGCAGTATATTTTACCATTTTCTGGCAAATCGTGCCATCCTACATAGGTAGTGGAGAGTTGGATTCAAGCTCTCCAAGCCAAACTCACCTTTACAATATGGTAGCAAAGTGGATCCTGACTGTCCGGGACTAGCAGTAAAAGCAGTATTTCCTACAGGCTTGGTATCATCCTAGTGCCTGGAGAACTGAATTGAGCTTTAGTTTTTAGCCAACCCAATCTGAAGAATGTATGATCATGTAGATCCATTGTTTTTAGTGTTTACTGACTGGAAGTTCATACGATTGAACTGAACTATCCAGGAATGTCTACTGCCCCTCATGTGAAAAAAAAAACTGAGATACGATGGGATACAAACTGGGATGCACAAAACTGGAGTAGAAATTACTGTGTATACACTGAAGTGTGTCATTGAAGTATTTACTGCAGAAATTAGAAGAAAAAATGCTGAACATCAAATTAATCTCTTCATCCAGGTGATAATTTATTGTTGGAATAACCACTTCCTCCATTGACCTCCTGCAACTTTTTGGCCTAAAAAACTCTGAAGTATCTTCCGGTTGTCGTTTTTTTTTAAGTCATAGTTTTATTCTGGTTTGTTCTAACCCCTTGTATCTCAGACAGTTGTAGTGAACTGTAGTAAATTTGTGTCCAGCACGAGGCTTGTGCTGTGTGAGTGATTTACAATAAGCGGAGTATTGTAGGCACAGGCTAGCCAGGGTATAGACTGGATTGAGGAAAAGAAAAAAAAAGGTATCCTAGACTGCTTTGATGTAGGGTAGGATTAGGTAATCTGTATTCTCTTTGGTTCAAACTCTTCATTTTCTTCCTACCCTTTATTGTGCAGAATCTCCCTTCTTCTTGTGGCTCATCAATTCTATCACTGCACTGATGTGTAAAACCAATCTTACATATTTTTTATGTATATAGAAATTTTTATAGGAGCTGTTACCAGAGATCTAGAGGATCTAGATCAGTAGCCATCTCTTGCATAAAAAATGATGTGACAGTCTGGACTTCCAGTTGCTGTTGTGTTGCTATTGGAGAAAATAATGATGGTTAAAAATAAATGTTTAGCTGGTAATTCATAGGAGCTGGAAGTTCTCTGGCAGTTACCTGTGGAACTGCTGCTCAGGACTGGTGAAAGTCTTGTATTTATGAAACAATGTGAGATCAGCATTTTCAAGTAATTTCTGAGCTTTGTCATCCCTGGTTTTTTTTGGTGGTCATTATGAATATCTGTAACTAATTAGGAAATCTTTTGTGCTGTTTGCTACCAGTTTGTATTGTGTGTAACAAATCTCTTTTGGTTCCTTGAACTCTTATCCATCTGAATTTGAGATAATGTACAGCAAATTATTGTCCTGGATACACTAGCAAGTTTAATCAAAATCAGTGGAAAATTCAATCATTTTCTTAAAAGTATGTACTACTTATGCTTGTTAACATACTCTATGCTTGTTACCATAATCCAAAATATACATGGATTTGTAAATCCAAAGGGTATTTAAAAAATTCTTGGTATGGGTAAAATGCTCACAGTAAGCTTTAATCACTGGGACAGCATTAGAATTTGATATATTGATCACCTAAATTCAATGGTATAAATGACTTGTGCATAAGAATCTGTTCCATATAAAATGAAATTTTGTATTATGGATACCAACTATAAACTCCCTTAGGAAAACACATTTATTCTGAGTCACTCTGTATTTTCTTTTTGAAGACAGATTGCTTCTACAGTGCAATAAGCAGTGAGTAAGAGATAAATGTAAAGATATTTGGGTTTGTAATGAACTGGCTAACATGTTCAGGTTTGTGGCATCTATGCCATCATGTAAACAGTTGATTTCACCTTCTCCTCCCTCACCTCTTCCCACCTCCCATCCACCACTCAGTGGCCATGTTGCTTATGTCTTTTTTTGGACTTCTACTCAGCTGTTACAGAAGCTAAATAGCTTTCCCGATAAAGAAACTCAAGGTCAGAGTTGGGAATAGCTCATACTGACGGCATGGATCCATCTGTACTCAGCTGGCTCATCGTTCTCCAAAGATGGGTTTGTGCTATGACTTTGGGTTGTGCTGTTGTGTGCCATGTAACTATTAATCTGCCAGCATAGCCCTGCCCTTCAAAATTTGTAAACTGGACTTTGAAATAGCCAGGTTGTCTCTGGGAAATCTTCGTGGTTCATGCTAAAAATTCAATACTATTCTTAGAGCACTTAAAAAAATAGCTTTGACCCTCCCCCCCCCCAAAAAAAAAACAAACAAAAACCTCCTAACATCAAAATCAAAAAAAACCGCTCTAAAGTTCTTAATGTTTTCAAGGATTATGCCTCAGTGATCAGCTTCCTTCTGAGAAAAAAAATCTTAAGTGGTTCTATAAGGCTCTCTCCCTGGACACCGTCCAACTGTGTAAGCTCGAGTCTGAAAAATGCAAGGTGGTCTGTGTCTGGGTTAAAGGATGCAACAACTGTTCTGTGGCTATGTGACATATGACCTGCTTTGTCTGTGAGGACCTGTACAAAACATAAAGCAAGCCTTTGACAGCACATTATCCCCTTCAAGAAAGACAGGGCTTTATCTGAGCTCCATGGTCAGTATCAGTAATAGCTCCCCTCTTGAAATCTAAGGGTAGAATGACAAGGTGTTTCCTCACATTTAGACCCAGCGCCAGTGAAAAGAGCCCAGCCTAGGTATAAGCTCCAGAGGACTGGAGCCCCTGGGCAAACCTTTAATTGTGAATTACACTGTGCTTCTTATAACCCCCAGCTCCTGAGATATTCATACATGCTCCTCTTCAGTTTTTCTGTTGCCCATTTTATTTCTCATACTGCATCTGGAATCCATTACTGTCTCTCAAAGTTGTTTATGCTCTTGATGTAGCCAAGAAAAAGCTAAGTGCATCCTGAGCACTCTGAAGACTGCTTCTGAAGATTTCTCACCACTCCTGTTGACTCTATGGGCACTCAGGCAATCATTTCAGGATTCATTTGTAAGCTGAGGTCTGCAGCCTTTTCTGGAACCTTCTCCATTGAGGGGTCCCAGGGTGTAGGTATTGGTTCAGTCCAAAGCTCCTTTCAATGCTAGATCCTGCTAGATCCAACCAAGAGGAAACCCAGGCAGAATAGTTTCCTTGGTCATTCCTGGCAGGCAGTTTTTTTGAATGCCTTCCTTGCCTCCTTTTTACCCTTCACCCCCTTAAGATTTTTTCCTCTTATATTTGAATGTACACTTTCAAAGATTACTTGCTTCAGTGCAATTTTAGTGTAATTAATTTAGACTACATATTTTGCTTGTCTTTTTGTACCCTTTAGATCTAACCAATATGAATGCACTGTTAGCAGAATGAACACAGTCTCATTTCTACCAGTTCTACACTAATTTATATTGTATTATATTGTATTATTTTTTTCTAAGTTGCTATTTTATATTTTTTTCCTCTGTCTATGGAGAAAGGGATAAACTAATTAGATTTTAAATGTCATATTGCAGTTCTAAATAAGGTATTACTCATTAAAAATAACCTTTTATTATGACCCATTTTGTCACAAAATGTGTCTTGTTGGTCATGCATTGTTCCTAAGTTAAATTTTTAACAATTTTTTTTAAAGTTTACTTTTTAATTCTACCTGCTTAAACCAAATCAGTCAGTGATACAATGTAGTTGGGTAAGTGTTTTGGTAGTGTCATGGTAAAGATGGTTCATAAGCATGAAACTGTTAATTTAAAGCAATTTTAGTAGGGTGGCAATTGCTTGAAAAAGTAATTGTCTCACAATGATGTGTGGTAAAGTAGTGTATTATATTTAAACTCGTCAAATATGACAATTAAGACTTTGTCTTTTTCCTTCTTATAAAAAATGGGATTATTTCCTGAAATTATTAGAATCTTTTTCTATAGTCACACAAAGAAGATGGATCTCTGTTGTAGGTATTCTAGCAGTGGTTATAAACAAGCCCTTTAATATCCTTCTGAAAAAAGGGTTCAGAACATTGTTAACAAGGGGTTTTTGCTTTGCTTTGGCTCTGTTTTTACTTCCTCTATCTATATTATACTATATCTCTTGCCAAATTGCTATCAACATGCATGTGGCATAAAAATTTTATTTTCAAATCTTTACTGTCAGCTGAATAATGTCCTTTCATGACAATATCTATGGAAATGTCAATTCCTTGGAGGCTTTATAATAGTAATCAGTACTTTTGAAGTTTCTTTTGTGCCATTATTCAGACTTTAGCAAGAATGTCATACAGCCCTGAAGAGGAATTGTTTTGTTGACTCACTAGTTCTTGTGTCATCTAGATGAATTCATGCTCGCTGTACATCTTTTAAATGTACCAAGTAATGATAATAACAAATCTGGTGTTTCAGCTATGTTACTACACTGAAATGTTATTTTACATCGTTCTTTTACTGTGCAGTAGTTATGCTGGAATTACCTCAGCTTATATCTGTCATAAAATTTTAAGTTTAGTTTATATTATTATGTGCATCTTTGTTTCACTTTTTACTTTTAAGAATATGGGTAGCACATGTCCCAAGAAGGAGCACGAGGAAAGTAAATAATAATAAACAAAATACTGCTCATTACAACCATCAGTATAGAGACAAATTAATACATAGTTGTACTATCATGCACGGGTCATGAATTCTATCCTATTTGTAGGCTGTTAGGAATGTATACAACTCACTTCAGCTGTTGTACTGAGTACATGCAGTTATATATGTGGCTAAATATTTACAACCTGGACCATTACTTTATGTACAATAATGCATAGAGAAGTCCCTTAATAGTACTCAAAGATAAAACCATTTAGAACAGTCCATGAGAATCAGTGCTCAGGTCTTATCCCACAGTCTCACATGGGGAATAGAGATGTGCCCTCTTTGCTGTGCCATTGCTTCTGTCCTGACTCAAAAAAACAAAAATTTGGACTGTTATGAAATCCCCAAACAATTTGGAATCTTTCAGAATTGCTTGTTCCCAATTAAAGCAACTTTCACCCTTCAGTCTCGAGGCTACAGTGATGTTTGAAGCTGTATTCTTCTCTGAGGTGTGTGATGGAGTATGCCCCAAATTGTCCCTTACCTGCTTAGAGTAGAATTTCTACTGTATATTCTTACAGATGTTCAGAAAGATTCTGGAGTTAGATTCCAGTGTGACAGATCACTTATGACTTCTAAAGGAATACGGGAGCTTCTGAGAGCCATCAGTCTGTGTTTCTGCTGAAACACTGTTTCTGAAACACAGTGAAGAGACACAGATAATTTCCCACTGAAAAGGAGGGAATTATAGCAAATGGCAGCCAGAATAAAATAGCTACTTTAGAGTTGTGGCTACTTTTGCAAAATTGAAGTCCAGTTCCATGAAAATACAAGAATTTTCAGGAACAGTAATTGAGATGAAATAGCTATGAGGAAAGTCTCTAATAAATTGAAGAATACTTTAGCATATATTATCTGTTAAAAATAAAACAAAGTATCTCAGACTTTATTTTAGTATTAAACATCTTTTTTTTCTCAAATAAAATACACTTATGGCATTGAAAAGGATGACCAAGTAGATCTTGCTTCTGTGTAACTAGTGCAGGATATGAATTTTCTTTGCAAAATACAAATTAATTTAGGATGAGCGTAATAAAGGTGAGAGTTGCTTATATAGACATAATGTAGGAAAAATGTTTTAAAATCTCCTATAATCTTCCACTACTTCCAATTCTGATTCAGCTTTTCAACCCTCAGTGTTATTATAGGCGTAAATGGAGTTTCTGAGTAACTTGTTATTTCTAGGATCTGTATTTCCACTGCTGAGTTTGTGAGGATGTTGGCTTAATTCTTTAGAAGTGCTGAAGAGTGAAGGAATTAAAGGCTAAATATCCTTCTGTGGGCAGTGTTTCTTAGCTCTGTGCTTATCCTCTGTGTTATTTTGGATTTCATTAGGAGAATCATATCTTCATTGGATATTGTGTGTGCCTTAGGGATCCTAAAGCAAGTTCCTGTATTTCAGACCAAGAAGCAGAGTCTCCATTAGCTATGAAGATTAACTGAAATCTGATGCATTCTAGTGTGAATGAAGACTGTGTATATCTGAAGCCATACGCTTAAAATTACGTTCACAGAATAATTTCTTCATTCATTATTTTTAATTAAGTAATTAAATTAATTAATTATTACTTCATAGAGTAGTTCTGTGCTAAAAGGAACTCTGGAGGTCATCTTTGTTCGTTCCCTTCTCAAAGCAGGTCTGATTAGGTTGGGTTGCTCTGGGCCATGCGAAGTCGAGCCTTGAAAAGTCTCAGAGTCTGTAGACAACCTCTCTGGGTAACCTGTTCAAAAATTGGACAACCCTCAAGGTCAATTTTCCCCCCTTAATGTCTGCTCAGAATTTTCTGTGTTCCAATCTGTGTCAGTTTCCTCTCCTCCCACCCCAGTTCGCCTCCAAGAAGAGTCCATCTCCCTCTTTTACAGTATCTACTGGTCAATGCAGCTTGATTCACATAAACACATTAGTGGATATATTCCTAGGTGATGAGGGAGACAGAAGTCCATTCATTTCTATAGGCTACTGAGAGCAACAGAGCCACCACTTTTGCTCTCTGTCTTTGATAGAAGCACTTGTAGTTGTCTGTGCAGAGCTTGCATGTTGGGTCCTTTGGGCTGTTTGATCTGTCTCACTTCAGGTCAGGGGGATCCTGGTCTTGAGCTGTGGAAGCCAAGTTGTTCTGAGTTTGTGTAGGTTCAGAACTGCTGGTGATTAGAGGGTTTTACATCAAATCAGGAACCCTGTAAGATTAGGTGCACCACTGAGCCACAGTTTGGTCTTGCAACCATGTAAATGTTGTAAGACTTGTGTCAATTTGCCATCTGTATGGTCCAGCGCTCTTTGATATGCCCTGGGGGTATCTTTTCTGGCACCCAGCAGTCTGCACCTTCCCTCCATGTTCTTTGTCCCATAAGGGTTTCTTGGACAGCATAGGACAACCCAAATGATATTAGACACTTGCATGTGGATATATGCTCATCCCCATTGTATGTTTTTTTGCTCCTGCTCTAGGGATAGGATTCAGTTTGAGATTTAGAGACTTCTCACATCTGCCCACCTCTATCTAGCTGTAAACTAAAGGTTTGTGCTTCCATTATGGTCAGCAGGATCTGGGCCTTGATTCACCTGCTTAGACCACCCAGTGGGCATGGTGTGCTCTAGCATTCCAAAGCAGCCATGGGATCAGAAAGGTGTGAGATGGGATTTGTAGGAGTCCACTGTCCTTCTAGGGCAGCAGTTGGTAGCCAGTTAAAACACCCTACAGAATCTGAAATTGCAGTAAACCTATCCTGGCTAGCTGATAACTTGTTACATGCTTATTTCTTTCTTCCCTTCAGGATAAATGGAAGGAAACTTTTTACCCTTTCTGCTTCTTCTGCTTCACCATGCAGCAGTATGTCACTGTGCTGTCACTGTTCAATTATCACTTAATTGAAAATTGGCTTGATTATGAATTGCATGCTTATTAAAATCAATTTAAACATAAATTGCTGTTCAATAATATACTTTGATGTCATTCAATATTATTAGTAAAGATGCTATACTTTTTTCCATGGTTCATTGATGCTTATTTCAAACCAATGAATAAATGTTTTATTAAATATTTCATTAAAATGTAATGAAAAGTACAACTTCTTCCTTACATGCAGTTTTTGTAGCACATGAAATTTACTTTGCAGACTCTTTCTCTAGTTCAGTTAGGTGCGATTACTTCTAGTTATCTTTCTTTGAAGTTACAAATGCATATGTATAATGCATCTACTTATATATATACCCATACTTTTCTCTTTCACAGTGTGTACAACAGTAAATCATCTCATTAAGTAATTTGAGGAATACATAATGAGCAACTTTGGGATATAAACTTTATTGTATACATGAGCTGAAATCTTCATAACTATCCTTCCAAAAGAATTTTTTGACTGGTGGGACTAATTATATATCACACAGATGCCTGTCATGCACTCTGTTTACACTATAGGGAAATGAAATAGGATAGTTAATTTTCTTTTATTCTGTTAAAATGCCAAGGTTTAATTAAACTGCTTCAGCTTAAGGGTTGCACAGCTACTTTTAACTATCACAAAGCATACTAGAAATTGATTTGTCATTGTCTACATGCCCAAGAAGACATTCAGCAGGCATCGTCATTTCACTCAAAATTGTTTTTATTAATCATAGCTGCTTTTCAATTTCTAAAATTTGTATGAGAAACAGAGTGTATTAAAATAAGTTTCATCCATATGCTCAGGGAGTAAAAACAATGCAGGTGCCAAATATCTGAAATCTACATTCAGTTTTGAATTAACATCTGAGTTTTGCTTTTTATGTGAGATTTTTATAACACTGAAATGTCATGCATGTTTGAGTATTTTACATAATCATTCCAGTTATACAATCACAATTAGACAGCATCATTTATCAGCAAGACAATTATGAACAATGAAAACATAGTGACAGACAATGAAAACTAACCGCTTGCTTCCAGCAATACATACTTGCATGTAAAATATAATAGCCATGATACAGAGGATTTTTTAAAATACTGGCAGAAGGGACATTAAGCTTGCTCACTTCCAGCACTCCATACCCAGCCTTCAATGGTGTGAGGGAAACAGCCACCATGCTGAACCAGAGAACGCAGCCATTGCCCAATCTGCATTTCCAACGTAAAAAGCACAAAGGCAAAAGCCATGTAGGTAAGAAGGCCCCTAGTGCTGTCTTTAAACACCTGGGGAAAACTGTGTTAACAGAATCCTTTTCCTCTACGGCTGCCTGAGTCTGCAGTGAAAGCTCCAGCTGAAGTCTGTACACAGTGTGCTTCCAGCATGCACACAACTGCCTGGAGTTTGGCCACATTCCATATCAGCCTCTGCGCTAATGAACGTGTAAGGTTTCACACTAAATGTAATAATATGCAAGGGAATAATTGCATAATAGGAATGCAGCTAAAACAAGTACTGTCTGCATGGGGCTCACTCCCTAGGTTGGGAGCTTGTATTAGGCTTATTATTGGGATTTCATTTTTGATTGAACCTTCCTGTTTTCCATTTCTCCAGGGTAGCTAAATATTTTTTAGCTTCTCTGGCTGTAATTAATATGGTGTTATTTGAAAAGTTCGGTATCTCAGATGGCAGGAGAGTATAAAAATTCTGATATTTTTAGTCAAGGAACTGATGGCTCTTGATCCTAACCTGTAATTTGTCTATGGATAAGGTGTTTTACCACTTTAGTGGTGAAACGAGGATAAAATATGTGACTTAAATCAGAGAGGAGCTGATCTGAAGCTGTTTCCTGTCCAGTTTCCTTCAGCAGAGTTAGGGACACCTAATTCTCTTTAAAAGGCTGAGCTTGGATTCTCTCACATACTTGTAGTTTGTGCTGCCTAACTTAGTTTGTCTCTTGCTTGTCATGCACAGACCTCTCTTCTTGACCCTTGCCTGATCTGAGAACGTGCTTTATAACTAGCAACAACTTATTAATTGAGCATTAAGCTTTTATGCACCTCTCCTTGGGGTCTGTATGTGAGGTGAGAGTGCAAACCTCCGAGAGCGATATGAACAACTGCAAATATAGTAAAAAATTACATTCTGACAGTCTTATCAAAGCCTGGTGACAGAACAAATTAATTTTATCACATTGAACATAGAGTTCTAGGATATAGTTACTTATATTAACTATTAAAGGAAAGTAAGCTCAATCTCTAGGAACTACAGTAATAGAAAATTTATAGTATTGCAGTGAGGTAAAGTGATCTAATGCATTCCTTGTGTGGCTTGCACCAATTTTTTTTATATAGACATTGAGATATTTAAAACAATTACAATTGCATAGAAATTGTTGTGCAATACATTTATTTGAAGAAGCAAATGGAATGGGTTTTTCTAAATCCATTTTGGGAGGAGGAGCAGGAAGTAGTAGATAATCATGTGGTATAAACTGGTGTGGATCCTTTTCTCTTATTGGAGGTGATGCTGCTCAGAATGTGAGCCATAGACTTTAGACATAGAGAGTTAAATCAGAAGGGAAGACCTTTTCTCTCATGTATGCCTGTCAAGCACTTCAGTGGGACTTCATTTAAAATAAAAAACATTCAGGTGATATAACACACCCTAAGGTCTCTAAGTAAAATTTTTATCATTGTCACATGGTTTGTGGAACAGTAGAGAATCTTGCGTTTTAATTTGCCAAGGTTTGTCTATCACACTTGCTTTATTTTAAAAGCACATGCTGTGAAGCTGAAAATACTTTCTTTGGGAAATTACCTTCACTTTTTCTCCTTGTTTCAACTGTGGTCTGCTTCAGATACAGTAAGTGACATTATTCATACTCATTCATGCAGGGATACACTTAATAGGCTCACAGGAAAAGGGTTCATTAGTTGCTTAACTGTAACTTGATTGCCTATGGATAACTTTCATAGGTTTATTTCTTCATTTCTGCAAGAAGTGGAAGCTGCCACACCTCAGTTTGCATAATTATGAATACAGTTTTTATTGTAAAGAGGAAACGTCGATACAATTATAAAACATCCAGTGCAAAACATTCAGCTGCTGATGTCTTCAATAACACAAGGGTATTCAAAATTCAAACCATACGTCCTATTAGAGTGAAAAAGGTCCTTTTATTTTGCTTTAAGACACAAACTTTCTTGTAAGAAGGGACTGTCCAGGGTGCCTGGTTTGGTGAAGTGTAAAACATACAAGTGGTAACTCACGATGTTCACAAAACAAGAAACATCTATAAAAAACATAGTAATCTTAATAAAACATCTATGCAAAATAAACCAGCTAGGTCTATCAATAATTTTTGGGGAGGTTGTTTTTAGAAGATACTTTAGACAACTTGTTAACAGGACTCAGTCGTATTTTAGAACTTTGTTTTCAAAATTCCTTTGTCTAATCTTTGGGAGAGGAAAGAAATGCTTATTTTCAAGAGATTTTTAGCAAAAATTTTTAAAAACCCTTGTCTAAGGATGATTACAGAACAAGTGGTTAGAGGGACATCTCTTTTTAGTGTTGAGACAAGCAAAGACACCTTGCTTTCTTAATCTCCTTTCATTAGTAGCAGCAGCCCTCAATCACACACATACACACAAAACTATTCTTGATCAGTCTGTCTGCCTCCCAGCTCACCTGTATGTTCATGATATTTCTCTGCATTAAAGGATTTGTGAATATCTTTGTAAAGAAGAACAAATAGATTTAGTTTCATGTAATAGATGCTAGTAGCTATGTATTCCCTCCATCACTTTTTTAATGAGTCAGTCATGGAAGTTTCCGTGGGCATATTTCAGTTTAAATTTCAAATAGATTTATTATTTCTCCCTGCTTTGCATAGATCTTGTCACAAGTTAAAGGAGTGTTTTTATCAGGTTGCTGATGGAATAATGGGAATGGAAATTAATTTGAGTGGAGAAAAATAATATTTGTGCTTCCTTTATGACTTAGATGAAAGGAAATAACAATAAAAGGGGTGAAAGCAGCATACAAGAGAATCTGTAGTTGTATGGAATATAGTCTGTCATTTCAGCAAACAGCCATCATTCGGAAAAGTATTTTTAACAGGCTTTTACTGTGGTTTTATTTTGAACTTTGCTATGACTCAGCACAAGTGGAATTATACAAAACATTTCATTTTTCTTAAACTGGCAGAATTAATCACTCCTTTATAAATTAATATCTCTCTCCACTGATTAGAGGGAGGGCCTGGATAATATAGAGGTCTTTAATAAGGATAGATGAATAAATGGGGATAAAACAAGGAAATGTGAATTCTAAGCAATGTGTCAAGTTTTCTTAGAAAATATTCATACTAGCAATATTTGAAAAAGCAAAACCTTTTTATGCTGGATGAAGTTTGCATGGATGTTATCATATGGCTCCATAACATGTCCATGACATATCCTCAATTTATAAGGTCTACATAGATGTGGTAAAAATGTAAACCAAATTACAGTGTTTTGTGCTGTTCTGTCATGCCCATTCCCAGCAAGACAAAGTCTGTGGAGATTAGGATTGCTAACATTATCATGTTAGTGGTACTGCAATATTGTCTCAAGAGACACAGTGCAACTCTAGTTTTATTTTCCCGTGGTTGAACAGGAGAGTTCTCGGTCAGATGAATTTTTGCCACAAATGGATTGTCAGGTATTCTGAATGGATTTTGGCATTCTGAGTAATGTTCAAAAAGAACAGGGAGAGTACTCTGTTTCAGTTTCATACAGTATCCTGAAGAAGGAGGATTATTATTATCATTATCATCCTCTTATTATCAAGAGGATTATGCTGACAGATGCTGCATGCCATTAATTGTAACAATCTAATTAAATACACACACTATAAACATCCTCACAGTCAAATGGTCACATAGTAATGCTCTCATCTCTATAGTCTCTTTTTGGACTTGGCTCCAGCTTAATTATGAGAAGTGTGTAGCAGTGGTGTGCAGTGGAGTTGCCTCCTGTTTTCCCAGACCACCTTGTCCTTCTCAGTGTTAGTTTCAGTTGGCTTGTATCACAGGTGTGGCTCACCAAAGGCCATCACAGAAGCATGCAGTCACCTGGCTATTGATATGAGACCAGATTAATTTTAAAATCAACTTTAATTTATCATGAAAACTAGTACCTGAGTGATTCATGGCCTTCGTGGCCTCAGGGAACCCTTTTTATGCACAGCTCTTCTTTTGTAAGGCTCCTAATGGAACACTGAAGACTCTTCGGGGTGCCTTCAGAGATCTTGAAATAATGCTGATCACTGCTGACATCTTTATTCCATTTCAGTTTTTCTCTGATTAATGCATGTGTAATAATTATCTCATGGCAAAGGTCTCCTCATAACAGACTTATTTGCTTCCCTAGACTTAATGAACATCACGTGCATGGTATGTCTTGCTCATATCTCGTCCTTTATCCGTGGATGTTTACAGGTAATAGTGCATAATATAGCAGAACAGACTGGTATATGGATCACAAAAGAGTGATGGCCTGTTCCCTGCAGAATACAGAGGTCATCAGGCCATCCCATTAATACTTCATGTAAGAGTGAAAATAAA
This sequence comes from Erpornis zantholeuca, assembly GCA_013400515.1. NCBI lineage: Eukaryota > Metazoa > Chordata > Aves > Passeriformes > Timaliidae > Erpornis > Erpornis zantholeuca. The sequence goes on from VZTN01024261.1 coordinate 53,262, forward strand.
TTAGCCTATATTGAGAATTTAGTACGTCGGGAATGGAAAATATAAGATGAGGTTAGCGGGTCATCCAAATTGAATGCAACATGCTTGCTTGATAAAGAGTAACATGTCTTCATGCCTTTCTTGCACTCTTCAGTCTCTGGCCTATATAATTTGTTGTTTCAATCTTGGATTGCACTGGGGAAGTGTAGCAGAATTTTTGCAGAG
>VZTN01024263.1:0-23876 GCA_013400515.1 Erpornis zantholeuca
TTTTAAGATCAATTTTGAAAATACAATTGATCACATCAATCAATTTAAAGCACTTCAAAGCTTCCTTCTACACAACAAAATGGTAATTCGTTAGGATCTACAGTATAGTAGGAGATTCACCTTCCATTTACTACACTGACATGGAGTACTGTAAGATAGAAAAGTTAAGTCCTAACTAAGATCCCTACAGGAATTCCTGTTCCACCTGCAACAGGAACTGAACTGATTAGTTAAATCAACCTTGCAATTTTAAACTCTAAAATTCACCGCACTGTTTCTCCCCATCTATCATTCTGCCCAAGCAACCCATTTAACTAAACAAAATGTCCTCGACTCTGCAGAGAAGACTATTAGCAAACAAAGATGAATGGTGAGGAGTTTTTTTGTTTATCTAGTGGACTCAGCTCTATCTCACTTCCCAGAAATAACTGGTCAAATTCTCTCTGATTCTAATTTCTCAGTCTTTCAGGTCTTTTAATTTAAATGAATGACAATGTAATGACAATGTGGTTCAAAGTCACGCTTATTGGTCACTAGTTTAAAAAAGGAGACAAATTCATTCAAAGCTTTCATGGCTTCTACCAGTTAGGATGTGTATCAAAAACCATTAACACCAAACTCCACAGGGAGGTTTAAAAAAAAACCTGGAGGACACAATGAAACATCTGAACATAGTAAAAAGAAAATGTAAAATAACTTTTAGTATAAATAGGCCATTTTGATACACAGGAAAAGCATTGTATTTTATTTAGCTCATAGCTCGGGGAGCCGGGGGGGGAAATACAAAAACTCTGAAAGAAGCACAAACTTTTGGACATCCAGATCTCCTTTAGTTCTTGCACTACGAGAGAGCCCCAGTAAGGGGCAGTGTAAAACCACACTACCTGAGAGGATGCTGCAAGACACCCCACTACCAAGAATTATAAGCCCTCCCTATAAAGCAGTCCCTTTAATTGTGAAGGCCTTGCCTTCCATTTGGCCAGTGCAAGAGGCTTTACATTTGAAAAGAAATTTCACAATTACATGCTTAGTGTAAGCACCATTTTCTCTGCTAAAAACAGTGGCTACTCTTACTGCAGATTTCAGTACCCACAGCATTGGAAATCTGCAAATTACATTTTTTAAAGAAAAGAAAAGGTCTCCCTTCTCAATGGACAGCCTTTCCACAACATAACAGCTTCAGAGCAACTGTATTTGGTTTCTGCATACCTATCTTCTTTGTCAACTACTGCCTAAAGGAGTACAGATTTTTAAGCTACTTCAAACAAATAAATCTGGAAATATTCACTAAGCCTAAAATACTATTTTTATTCATAGTTAATTTACAATTAAATAAGGAAGAACCCATACCAATATATAACAGATAGCATATATACATACACACACATATATAAAGTAGTTATTTTAGTAAGAAAAAAAAATATAAATCAAACTTTGGCAAACGAAGAAAAGCCTAATGACACTAAGCCTCCAGCTCAAATCCTAGAAAACTAAATAATTACCCCACAAAATTTTTACAAGAATCTTAACACACTCCCTGCATTCAACAGAATTTAATGGAATCCCAAGTGCTCATGGGCTAAGAGAAGGGACACAACACACTGCAAGCTTGATATCAGACCACACAATAAATTTCGCCTTGTCTTAAAATGAGACCTTTTTCTGATCTTACTGCTAAAAGAGTCTCTGTTTTGACTAATTTCAGTTCAGTAACTAAGTGATTGTATAGCCAAATTGGAAGGCTGAATGAGAAATTACCAGAAAACCAGAAGTCTACAATCCTGGACTGCCACCCTACAGTGGAAGACCTTAATTTACGAAAAAAACAACATGAAAGGGTTTTTATTGCAGTTGAAAAGATATCCCTCTCCTAACAAGATCCAAGCATGAGCCAAACCAGAGAAATTTCAGCCCAGTGAAAATTAAAGTTTTAGTTTGCATGTAGCACTTTCTCATTTTCATTCCTATCACTTCACACTCTCATATAAGTGTTTTGCTTGGTAACAAAGACTAATATTTTTAGAGGTACTTCTCAATCTGCCTTCTGTCCACTCAGCAATCATCACCTTCCACACAGCTCAAAGTTTTCCATGGATGCCTTAAGTTATTCCACAGTCCATTTTAAAAGGACAGACTATCAGCAAATATCTCAACAGCTAAGCTTGCAAAGCCAGAGACAAATAAGGGTCAAGGCGCAAACTTTTATTTGTGCATATATCCCAAGAGACCTGGATGCTTAAGCAAAGAAATTATAGGAAGGAAACCACATTTCCACACAGCAAAGCCAGAAGCAACTGAGTGTGCTGGGAAGCCTATGGGCAAGCCTATCCCTTGCAAAGGCTCTGCCTTACACATCACTGACTAGAAGCATGTGAAATTCAGAGAAAGGCCTTTCCAAAGCATAATTTAAAATATCATTGAAGTACCTTGTGGAGCAAGTCAGTAAGAGAAAACCAAGTCTGTACATTAGCTAAATATCCAAATAAAAACACAGTAACATAGCAAAAGGCAGACACAAACTACGCAACAAGCAGCTGCAACTTTTCTACATGATAAAGTATCTGCAAGCGTAACAGAATTAGGCTTTAGGGCTTCATTTTAGGTTTTAGCTACCAGTAGCTTTCAGCAGTACAAACAAACTGTTAAGAACATCCTTGTCAATGCTGTTACTTTCACTACGTCTGAAACACTACCAAGTGTGAAACACATTTTTACTGGTTTTATAAAACGGGCCTGAAGTCATGAAGTCACGATTCCTGAATGCTAGTAAAACAAACTCCCAACTACCTAAGTCCTCAGGTACAAGAAAAGATGATGCACCACAGAGCTTACCTCTTGCATTCCTGGGGACTTCCTTATCAACCATCAGACCCTGAAGACAAGAGGCTACCAGTCTGTTCACTTCTACACCAGGCCACCAGCTTTCCACTTATAAAGTCACCATGTTCTAAGTAGCTTTAACCACATCAGGTGCTAACACTTCTCCCTCCAGATTGTTTATCTAAATTTACATTGTTTATAAGAGGCACAGACTTGAATTCATCTGTATTAAAGTCAACTTTCCTTGATCAGGTTAGAAGTCCTTGTCTCCTTTGCTTCTCCTTTCATCAAAGAATTGGCACCTTCCTGACTCAAGTTACAGATTTAATTACTTTATAAAAACAATCAGACGAAATGCACTTCAGTTCAACTAATTTTCTCAACTGCACTCAACTGACTCTCCTAGATCAAATCTAACTTATTTCACTGTGTTATCACATACACTTTTTAGAAAATGAAGGGAAAAAAAACCCCAAATCATTCCCACAGCTACAGAAGCACAGGTCAAAAGAAGACCTGACCTTATAGCACAGTTGATGAATTTCTGCATTGTGCTGAAGACAGAGATGCCATTTGCTAAGTGTGAAGGTGTTTGTCCTTTCTCTCTTAAAATTCCCCATACATGCAGACTACATACATTAATTTACTTCACAGGGGCCAGTTACCAGAGAATATGCACCTAAAGTCTTCCCTGTTCCAATCTGGGTCCTGATTGATACAATTAATTATTCTATCTATTCTAGCTGTGCAGAAATAATTTTTTTAAAAAGGCAAAAAAATCACATAAGGATAAATTTTAATTGCTGTTGCTATAAACGACACTTTTCCACAAAAATCAGAGACAAATAGTATACTAGCTGTGAGTTGTCCACCTGAAGAAGTGTTAATTACCACTAAGCGTAAGCACAGACAGGGACAGGCTGAATACAGGGTCTTTGTCTACAGGTATCTTCCATTTCTCCAGCACCCTCCTCTTTTTTTCCCCCCTTCTTAAAACCTAGGCTCACAAACAAAGAAAAAACAAGTTCTTGAAATGATTTTTACTTGTTGACTACTTTAAATCTTGCCACCCTGCCTAGCATCCTTTCAAACAGATCCAGCTGGAGTAAATTATGTTGACTAGGTAACAGTTTCAATTAATTTCAAACCATTGAAGTACTTGTGTTTTATATTGAAATAAAGAAATTAATCTATTTAAGAGTTTTTAGTTTAACTTGTAAGAAAAAGAAACAAAGGAGAGCGAGCCTGGTTTGGGGGGAAGAAAAAAAGAAAGAGGACTAATTTGAGCAACTGGCCTCAGTCTCCAGTTATAATTTTGTTCTTTATCAGTCTGAGATTACAAATGCCCCTTATCAACAGAAACCTTCATCCTTGTTAAGGTACTAGAACACTAACCAAGTTGTTTCTCAGTCATCCTTTTTGATCAAAGCGAACAGGGGGAATTCCTCATGTGGTGATTGTGGCGGAATAATTTTAAGCCTTCAAATGTCTCTCCCTCCCTCTCTTTTGAACCACTTCCAATTTTTCAACATAATTTTCCAAGCAGATAGGAATTAGTGACAATATTTCACTATGATTTTCCCTAACAGCATATATAAAGATAAAAATCACTTTTTTCTCCCCATCATCACTGCATTGTTTATAAAACAAGATCATACTTCTGCTCTTATTCTCACCATCTTACAACAGGAATTTTCCTGTATTTACAGGATGGAATTATATTACAAACCATTTAAGAATTCTTATGTTGGTATAACAAAAACAAGTTCTCCAAGCAGAATAAACTGTACTGGAAAAAGTAGAATTTGTTATCAGTGCCTTTTATTGGCTCTGAGTGGGCATCTCCATTTTATTGTTTTGGGGATCAACATACACATATATTCATTAAATCAACAAATTCTGGCAGCACAGCCAGTGGTGGTGCTTGTATTACACAATTTGTCCAGTAAGACTTTACTCCTTGAGGGGACAGGAAGTGCTAAAAATCTTTCCAAATTAACATTCTTCAGCAAATAAACTGGATTTGTATTCTATAGGATAAAAAACGATGCCATACCTCCAAAAGAGAAACATTTTATTTCAATGTGCTGAAGCTGTGAATCAATAAATCACTTGAGCTTTCTCCATCTCCCTCACCAATATACTTCCTCACCGATGTCCATCACCTGTAAATTTGCACCATAACAATTTTATTGTTATTTGTACTTATTTGCAAACCCACCATAAAAATACTGTGCAGCCCATCCTGTATAAATAGATCCCCACATTGTATCAGTAGAAATACATCCCTCTTTGATGCGGATTTATTTCTGACATTTACTCTGAGTTTCTAAATGGTTTTAATACATGCTTTGTTGACACTGTAGAGCACTAACATTTTAAAAATCTGGTTGTGATGCAATATGAAATTAAATACCTTGCACAGTCTGTTCTGCAACTGTGCTTATGACCGCTCATTAGAACATCTTAAATAATTCCCTCTTTTTTATCAAGCAATTTTTTTCACCTTTCAACAGGTTTGAATCACAGCTTGCTTTCAGCTTTGCAAAGTTAGCATCTTTTCTAGAACAATAGAAACCTTCCTTTCTTTTCCCCTCTTCTCCAGAGACAAGGATTTAACGAGCTCACTGTATTCTGTTGTTCAGCTCCATGGACTGAAACATGTCCTTCTTTATTACCATCTCCTTAGTTTTGCTGGCTGGTATATTCATATATACAGATTTAATACCCTATAGTTCATTGGCTTCCAAAAACTGGAAGTGGGAGAGTGCAAGCCCATGCAGATTCAGGCAGAGGTACAGGTCAGTACAAGGTGCAGCACATTAACTAGGGCAGCCAGCCAAGGTGAGGTTATGCTACGTCAGACAGGCTATGCGCGGAAGCAGTCACACATCTCCTCCTACAAAGTCACACAGCACATGAGCAAATAGCTGCGAACCATAAACCCCTAAGTCACAAATGGACAGGCTTATAAACTTGTCCATCCACTCTCTTTGGCTCTAGGAAAAAACATGAAATGGGACAAAAAAATAACCCCTACAACCTGAGCTGATGATGTGCCAAAAAAACCTGGCAAACTTCGGTTGAAATCTCAACTGCCCCTTTTGTTGTCAGCCAGCACTCAGATCAGTTTAAGTGGATTATGAATCCACACGCCATGCTCTTAGTGATTCTGAGGAGGTTAGCATAGATGGCTGTGGTGGCTGGTGGGCCTATTAACCGAGGGACCATGAGGGTCCTATAGAAGGGACCTTAAGACGCACTCCCCAGACCAGGGACAGAGAGAGACCTCTCCCAGGGACCTTTGCTGTACTATGTTAATGTACCCCAGTTCTGCTTCCCTGGTTGGCCTGTTGGCCTCCCTGCCCCTTTCCACCATATATGTCCCTGCCCTAGAATGTTCTCCCTTCCCTGCTCCCTTCTTGGCCCTCTATTCCTTAGAGGCTCCCATACCCTGGCCCCGCCTGGGCACCGCCCTCATTCCCTCAGATCATTGGGCCCTGGTGCTCTCTCTCTCTGCCCCCACCGACCCGGTATATAAACCTGGACCCTCCCTTGTTCTTTGTCTTCGTCCCTGGATCGCTTAACATGTGTGGCTGCAATAAACATCTCCCTGGAACCCCACAAGAAGACCTTTCCCAGCTCTTTACCGTCGACCTTATTTAGCACTGTCCGGTGTGTGTGTGTTGTGTGTGTGGCACCCACCAAGCAGCTTCAGTTGGAGATGCTTTCGGAAGGTTGTGGCACTTACCACCCGCCGCCACGACAGATGGCTTTCTGTTTTGACACAGAGTGTAGTTCCTCAGCCCACCTCTGCTCTCAAAGCCGGTTTAAGAAGTTTCCACCTTGGATTCCTCACTCCTCATTGCTGGTTCCTGGTTCTGCACCACAGTTCCCTGTACACTCCGCAGGCAGATGGACCTACAAGCCACAATTCAAACTGTTCACAGCCGCAGTTCTCTCCACTGACTCATTTTACAGGACAGGCTTAGCAACAGCTGCAGCTGCCCGATGGCAACACTTCAAGAGAGTTCAAGCCCAATATAACTTGCTGTCAGAAAGGCATTCTCTCCTTCCCCCCACTGAGTGCACACACTTGACCCCTTACAGGCCAGTTCAGCATACAAGAAGGTGAAAACTAATAGGAAAGGAGTGTAAAATCACAAGGCTTGGAGCGAGACTGCTACTCTCAGCTGTAAAAAGTAATTTCAATAGCTAAGCTGTCTCTTGAGACATCTCTTAAAAAACAAGGAGTTCTGGCAGAAGGGATGGGCAATCCTTAACCAACTCTTCTGTAAGGAAACACGTCCATGGAATTACATCCCAACTTAATGCACTTGTGATGCAAAATGGCTTTGTAGCTCCATTTGTTTCTGCCTTAGGGTTCCCAGGACTGCTGTCATACTGAAATTAAGGTTTTCTAATTAGAGTTAAGATATCAATACTATTCTTTGAAAGGACCCTTAGCTTAAAATTTCCTTATATTCTGGCTGCTGACAAAAGGCAATCTAAAATACAAGGATCCTGCAGGGTTTCAGTAAAAAAAAAACCCAACCACCAAACACACATACCCCTACCCTTAACTCCTGACCTCCAATTCTCAAATATGCTTCATCTCTAAATCAAATACTCCTTATCATCTCCTTGAAACGCAGAAGTGACATAGGCATATCATAATCTCCAGTTCCATTATTCAATTCTCAGAGTGTTTCACTTTAAGTAAGTATTGACCATGTCTAAGTGTCTGATAAACTAGTTTTAAAACAAACTTGAAAGCCAGAGCCTTCTATATGCAAAGGCTAACAATGAGGTAGAGATATAAAGATATAAAAAAATCAGAAGTTGCGCTGCACTTTTTTTATTATATAAAAGCAGAATGTATATTCTGCTCTGTTGCAGTTCTGCCTCTTTCAGAGAGTTGAATGGTCATCAAGGTGAGATCCAAGTTGATGGGGTTGGAATAGGTGGAAGAAAGAAAATGCTTCAATAGATTAAAAAAATCCTCACTGAATTACTTTTTGGTCCAATTCATGCCCTCTTTAAGGAATGGGACTGAAATCACTGAGTAAATACGGCTTCTAAAATTTTGTTATCTGTATTCAGTTTCAAGTATATTGTTAGTACAGTAACAAGGCCAAGTCAGCTAAAGTAACTGGTTTATCACTCTTAAATGAAACAAAAGGGGAAACAAAAATTACATCTTCACTGTCAGTTTATGCTCTACTTCTAACAAAACAACTATACTGTTTGAAGGCACTGTTGGAGCAGAGGTAAGAATCTGGAAGAATAAGTGACATATGGAAGACGTCATATTCTGGTGCTGCTCTGCAGCATGCCACTGACACCTGCAACATACCCCAGCTGACAGGGATGCCCCACGCTGGACAGCAGTGCAGGGGTCCCCACTTCCTCCCGAGACATTTGGTTCTGTCAGTTTGAGTTGCTTGTTTTCAGTTGATCAAACTTTTTTTTCCTGGAATATATCAAGCGGTATCAGGATGCATTCACTCTTTGTGCTAATAGTCATACTTCACATACTGCTCTTAAAACCTGGAAGAATTAATGAGTTTAATTTGAAAGAAATTAATACACTCAGCACTTGTACAGAGGTGTACTGTCTGAATATTCAGAGTGCACAGTAGCAATTCAGTGCTAAAGCTAAGTTACTGATTAGCAGCTGATATATCTTTCAAACTCTAAATCCCACATATTTAATTAAACTCTCCCAAATACTGTTGTCTCAAATCCCACTAAAGCCACCTTCTCAACACCCAGGGTTTACCTTAGCCAGCACTCAACCACCTATCTTCTCATGACTGTAGCCATATTTCAGAAGTTAAGTACAGATCTAAGACAAAGCTTAAGCCAAATGGTGAATGAGATGACAGCCCATGTATAAGAGAAGACTGGACTTCGAGCTTGCATGTGCAGGCAACTTGACAGAGTAAGCAAATGGGTCAGGGAAGGGTGTCACATCCAGTGAACCAGTGTACTGCAAGTCAAGTCCTGTCTTTGCAGATTTCTGGAAAAGCATTTTGCAGACATTCGTCTTCTCTCTGCACTCTGCAGGGGCTCCTACTTAGAGCTTTGCCTCGAGACTGCAAGGGAACATAAAGGTCCTCACTGTTCAAAGGTCAGTATTTCAAAGTGCTCCAAAATGGACATGTTGTTTTCAGAAGTAGTGTCAAGGGAAGGCGTATTGGCGACAAAAAGAAAACTTCTAGTGGGCAGTCACATTAGGGTAATGTAATCATGACTCATGCTCCTCACCCACTTCCTGACTAGGGCTGTGCATGATCAAAAGAAAGCCAGCCACAGCAATTCGGCCGCTCGTTAATGTTAGCTGGCCTGAAAGGATTACAAACTACCAGAAAACAAACTCATTGCAGAGTATCCTATTTAAAGCCTGACATAAATCGACACTGACAAACACAGTGGCGTAACACCAACCAAAACAACAACTTGCCTTTGTTGAGAGAAACAAGTTAGAACTTTTTATAGTGAGTTCTACCCGAACAAATCCTCTCAACACACCTTTAAAACACTGTAAATCCTTGGGAGGATGCCTAGGGAGAGGGAGGGAAATATCTAGTTGCTAGTTAGTATCTAGAGGAACGTAAGATACAAGCACCTTTTGAAGAGGATCACACCTAACTCAGACTGCCATAAAACAACTACCTCCTCCCCAAAAAGGCTGTAAAAGAACATACAAATGGGACAAAGCACGAGTTGGCCTTAAGTGGCTCTCACCTTATAAGAAAAGCACTGCGTGAGGCTAGTTTTGTTTCAATGTTCTGTCCGGCTGGGCAGCCCAAGTAAAGCATGCGCTTAAATGATGCAAATTGCTATTCATTGGTATAAAGAGTTCTTCAGCAGAAAACAGATTTCAGATCCTTGTTGGGACCTCGGTCACATTTAATATGTTCCAAAACCCATATTAATGAAAACCCCCAAAGTAATCAGATATTTCAACAGAAACTAGGCTAGACATTAAGTAACAGATGCCAACACCCAACTGCACCTCTCTGCAGCCCTCACAATCCAGATAGAATCACAGAATCATTTAGGTTGGAAAAGACCTTTAAGATCAGCAAGTCAACAAGGCAACTCCTTTCCCTCCCTCCCTTCTACCTCAGAAGCAGAGGTAGGAGCCTACATTTACAGGTCCCTTTCACTCCTTTACAAAAGCTGAGTAACTGCTAAACATGCTCTTCACCACCAGTAACTGTATTCCTTATGGTACTTCCAACAAGGGAGATAAAAGGGGAGAGAGATTCTGAAGCTGACCATTAAATATATAATCCATTGTCAAGACCGCTGTCCAGAGATTTAAGACTGATCAGCAGTGGCATTCCACTCCCAGGATACTGAGGAGTCATATACCAGGTGTCTGGCAGCCAAATTCAACTCAAATTTAACAACCATCTGTCTTTTTAATAATGCCTAAGCTCACCGTTTAGTAATATCACCCTTTTTCCCCTCACATTATACAGAGTACTGGGGGAGGACAGGTGGGAGAAGCAAAGTCTTGCACACTTTGCAAAGTTATGTTTAGGTCTGACTAAACCAACACCAGCTAAGTGTACTGAGTCTATACTTAATCCAGGTTGCAGTAATTCCTTCAGAGTTGAGAGAAGCTAGTTCTGAAACAGAGCACACATACACCAAGGCTTTATATTGCAGTGACGCTTGGAGCTGGACTGTTAAAGCTCTGTTTATCTTGTTTATACAACTCTAACAGCACAGAAATGAGGTGGTGCAATCTCTTCGGGCATGGATGCTCCTCGGTATTGACCAAGAAAGAGCTGTTACCACATGCTTCAAGTCCTTCATAAACCAATTCACACTACTGGTATGGAAAGCAGTGGTGTGTAGGCAGAAAAATAAAAAAACATAATTCTGGGACCTACTTTCCTGTGTGAAGAGCATATTTATTTACTTAATCCTCTAATAAGTAGGTAAGATGGAATTCTACCTTTACTTCAGACTATTTAAAGCAAATTTCTGATAGCTCTTCCAAGCTCCAGGGAGCCAAAATTCAAGCCACGGGAGGAGCACTACTTTGCTTAGTGTGGTTTATCATCCTTCAAAAATTTAAGAAAAATGAGATGCTGTAGAGTCCAGGGCATGCACCTGCAGCACCAACAAAAACTTCTGCTGGGGGGGAAGGGAAATCAAGGAAAATAAAACACAACACCACCAAAACAAACACCACAACACCAGCTCAGGAAACAAAACCAATGTAAAGATGGTCAGAAACCAAGCCACCTAAGTAAGTGGTCAGGTATTCCTGATTTTCTTAGTGCAGGCAAAGAAAGAGAAACTGAGGTCAATTTCCTTGTCCTGAGTGCAAATCCAAATCATATCCAGCAAAAAGACCCACAACATGTACTGTAACAATGCATCAAGATTAATTTAAGGCACAGCGTGGGGCTATCTTTTCTTGTCTGTACAGTTCTTTTAATGGAAATACTCTCTGTAGAAACACAGGCAAGGAACACACTTTAACTCCCTGAAATACACAAGAGCATAGACAGTACACTCAAGAAATTTAAGAGGGAACTTGCATCCGAGTAGGGCATCAACATCTCAGTGTGGCTGCTTCAATACTGGACCAGAAGAAATTAATGTATAATATAGGGCCTGTTCCACAGATTCTCTGGATTTAGCTCCCTTGAGAAGAAATAGAGATACCATAACCAAAACACTCTAAAACACAGTCTCAGGAAAAGACATGTACAGTATGTTCTAAAAGGAAGATATTACCCAAGTGGCATTCCTTCTTTCCCTCTGTACCTGGATGCTACCTGGATTCACCAGAGGTATGCTCCTTCTGGCTGCAGAAGCAGAGGGCAGCATACCTGGGCTTCTTCCTTGGAGCCCAAGGAAATCCTTACTGGAGGAAAGTATTGTAGCTCTCCAACAGCTACAAAGACCAAATGTTGAAAGTAGCTCAGCAACACCCCAATTGTTATAGTCACAGGCTTCTTAAAACACATTCTTGAGGAAAAGGGGATTTTGTTGTTGTTTTGTTTGTTCTCTCAAAACACAGCACTAAATAGGGCTCATCTGACAATAATTCAAATTAAATATACATCTTCTTAAACAAAAACCCAGCCACAGACACTGCTGTTAAGCTTTTGCTGTTCCTGGAAAGACCATAACCCATTCCCTTGAGAGGACAAAAGTGGGAAGGCAGAGACAATTTAGCATGGGAAGAGGAAAAAGGTACAAACAACAATGAAAAGAAAAAAAAAAAAAAAAACCCAAAAAAACCCAAAAAACTCCACCTAGTCAGTAAACCAAAATTCTCCAAATACAACACATTAGCGGCTTGCAGGAGAACAGTTAACTTTTAGGAGTCACCAGGTTCCCAGGTTAATGGCAGCTGATGGAGTTCACACTTCCCAAAGTGAGTGTTTCAGACTGTCTGAAAAAAGGCAGGCAATTTTACTCAGGGTGCCAAGACAGGCTGAAAGAGCATTACATCTTAAAGCAAAATCTCAATTTTAAAAACAAAAAAATTGTGAATACCTGAAAAATTCAGAGGCTCTTAATCTGACTTGCATTTAGACTATTACATTCCCAGTGACTTATTATCCAACAGAGTGCTGTTTTAGAACTTGATTAAGACTAATAAGTAATAAAACTCCCTTAGCACCTCTTGCTAGTCACCTTTCTTATGCAGAAGATACAGAAAATTTTTTCACTTGTTTTTTTCAGACACCAATATATCCTTCTTGAACTTTCCACTTAAATTCTGTAATTTGCTATGTACCTGGAAATAGTCATTTGCTCCTGGGTCAAACACTTTGCTGATAGCTTTAAAAACAACTAAGGTAACTTTTTGACTCACTAGTTTACATATTTTCTCTTTTTCTCTTTCAACAGTAATTAAATCAGTGTAATTATTGGAGGCTATAACTACTGCAAACCAGATCAGAATCAAAACTCCTGCTTTACTAAATAGATTACAAGATACAAAACTGGTACATCTGCAATGGAAGGACTACTTGCAATATATACAGCTCTTTCCACCCAGTACATCCTCCAAAAACCAAGAATATTCCCTTTTTTTCATGGATCTTGGGATCTCAGAGTAGGTCAATTATGAGTTCTTATACAGCAGTTTAGCACTCCTAGTTTCTCTCCATTTGTAGGCCCTAAAAGGTAGTGCCACTCCCAAGTCAAACTAAGGTTACAAAAAGAAATTGTAGCTCTTTTTCTACAGGCATGAGGAGTTCTGTGAACTTTCTGCTCAACAGGACTTGCAGCCTGCATTGCCAATGAGGGCTCTTTAAACTCTTTGCCTTCAGTTGATCCACTGCAGTTCGAGAACTAACCTAAAACGATCTGCACTAGAAGACTGAGGATCAAGGTGAAAAATCAACAGGTGGATGATGAAAATGAGGGTCAGAGTGTGATTAACTGTGTTCTGATTTCAGGTGGGTTACCATTAGTTTTTATCCTGGTAGCTGGTACAGTGTTGTGTTTTAGACTTAGGGTGAGAAAAATGTTACTAACACCCTGATATTTTAGAGGTTGCTAAGCAATGTTTACACAGAGTCATTGGCTTTTCAGCTTCTCACCCCACCCCAGCAGGGAGTAGGCTGGGGAGCACAAGAAACTGAGAGGGGACATGGCCAGGGCAGCTGACCCCCACTGCCAAAGGGATATCCCATAGCATATGGCATCATGGTCAGTATATAAACTAGGGGAAAAGCTGGCCAGGGAATTGGCTGGGCATTGGTCAGGAGGTGGTGAACAATTGCACTGTGCATCCCTTGTTTTGTATGTTCTAATTCTTTTATTATTATTCCTTCCTTCTCTGTCCTATTATGCTGTCTTTATCTCAACCTATGAATTTTACCTTTTTTTTTTTCCTGATTGTCTCCAAATCCCCCAGGGTGGGGGAAGGAGTGAGCAAGCAGCTGTGTGGTGTTCATCAGCTGTGTTCAGCAGCTGTGTTTAACCTGTCAGGTTAAACCACCACAGGCTGATACCTGAACATCCACAAGCCACTTTTGAGTTTTAACAGCAGCCCAAATCATGCACTCCAGATTAAAATGGAAGACTCAGTCATATAGGCCACAGTTTCAAGAAGGAAGATTGTGCTCAGAAACAGATATAAGAGATCAGAAAGATAACCAGGCTGAATCTGACCCTCTTGAACTCTAGTCATAAGAGGTTACTGCAATTCCCTGCTGCATGAGAGGGGACTGAAAGGTCCAGTAATTCTGCATTTGGCCATCACCATGTCCAGTCCCTGTAGCCACAGTTCCAAGAGGATATCACAAAACAAAAGAAAGTTCCAGAAGAGCTACAAGACTGATATTATCACTTACATTTCATAGAAGCATACAATCATTAAGGTTGGAATAGACTTTTAAGATCTTGAAGTCCAACTATCTAGCTTCAGTTTGCTAGAGTGAAGCTAGTCAAAGCAAGTACAAAGGAAAATACACCTTTTTTGAACAGCAAGAACAATTTACTCAGGCTTATGGTAGATTCTCTGTTATTTGAATCTTTGTTAATTTTTTGGTGTTTAAGAAATTACTATTGTCTAATTCAAACAATTCAGGCACAGCCAGGAGTCATACTGACACAGAACTGAGTAACAATTCAGGAAAGGCCTACAGCTTGCCATAAGACCATTTCCCAGTAGTCTGTTCGGAATTCTGGCATTCAAGACATGAACAATATTTTCCCCTGAATTCATGTCATTTCTCTTAAGAATTAAATATATGGAAAAGCATTTTTATCTATGGAAAGCCATACTAAATTTTTAGAGACTTTCTGTCCACAGATTGTATTTCCTTGGCCATCAGGATGATTATGAAGGTTGAAAGGACAAATCTCCTGGAAGATTATCAAAATAGAGCTCTCATCAAAACTGTTGTGTTTGGAAAGTTCTCATCTTTCAGCACAAAATAAAAAGCAAAAAAGAAGTAGATCTCTGTGTTGGACACTACTTCAAATCCTGCATGGAGAACCAAATAAATTCTTTCTCGTCAAATCACCATGAACAGTTTGAGATCTACAAGCTTTAAAAGCTGTTTCTCCTTTGACACTGTGCAAGCAGAAGAGCACAGCAATTCACAGCAACTTAGCCTATTCAAAACAAACAAGAAAAATGTAACATTTTAAAGTACAACTGTCCAAAAAGAGTATCAGATCCATGACCAAGC
Organism: Erpornis zantholeuca; assembly: GCA_013400515.1. NCBI lineage: Eukaryota > Metazoa > Chordata > Aves > Passeriformes > Timaliidae > Erpornis > Erpornis zantholeuca. Next base: position 15,009 of record VZTN01024263.1, read on the forward strand.
AGAATCCATGTCCAACTACAGATACTCAGTTTTGAAGAAAAGCACAATTAAAAAAAAAAAATATATATGTCACTTCCTTCACTTTTACATAAAAAAACAAAACAAAACAAAAAACAACCAAAAAAACCAACCAACCAAACAAAAAAACCAAACCAGTTCTTGAATTTGAAACTGTAACTTCTTTTTAAGTCACATCTTTTATATATTGTTATTACTGTAAAACTTGACTTTGGGACCACAGTTGTACTCTCAGGGTATTTATCCCAAAACTACAAACTTTGAAATTTGGAAAGCCCAGTAACTACTGCCAGCTACCTCACCAGCTAATACCAGTGTGTTCAATAGAACACATTGAATCAGAGCACCTGAAAAATCATCTGGTACCATTTCAGTCACGGATCTTTAATGCACACACACATACACACAGACAGCTGCTCCTGCTTCCACAGATAGTACTTTTATTACAGAAGGAATACACACAATTTCTCAGATGATGCCTTTTTAACACATCCACCTACACTTCAGCTGTCTTAGAAGCTTCCATTTTACGGCTATTTTCAGAGATGTTTATCAATATCTGACACTGCCATTCAACATTTTCTATCCTCTTCTGCAGCCATCTGTATATGTTTGTTTATTGGGAGGATTAGAAGGAGGTGGGAGGATTTTAATGAAAGTTTTTTCTAATGTTTCTCTAATGAGATAAAACAAAATTATCTGTTTCTACTTCCCAGCTGTACCATAATGCCCTTTACTCCTATGGATACACAATCCATCAAAATCCATAACATTGCTAGCAGGTTCTCGTTCTCCTGTTCTTTTAAAGCTACTTCTGACCATAAAATTTGTACCTGGGAATGTGTCTTTTCTTGTCATTCTGAATTACCAGGACAGGCAATTTCAAGGTGCTAAACTGTGTAATTTTTACAAGATTCAGTAGCTTTATTGCCCACCACCTAGAATCTTCTGAAATCCTCTCTATTGAAAATACCAGTCCTCATGTTTACATTGCTCCATCCCCACAAACAAGTCAGTTGACAGGAATAACCATCAACCCAAATTCAGATCAGTGACAGAACCTCTGCATAAGAACCAGGGATGTGGAACCAGGAGAGGGACAACAGTGGATGTGGGGAAGGGATTAAGGTTTTATGCATAGATGCAAGAAAAAAGACATTTACTCAAGCTTGATGCAGGAAAATTGCTTGGAATTTAGAAACAGGAGTAATTTGCATGTTTAGATTGATCATTCTGGCATTGAAGCTTGCTTCTTTCCTTGCAGATTTTTTAGTTATAGGCAGAGTAGTACATCTTTGTATTTTCAGAGATTACTTGCATACACTTAAAGATTTACACTTGAATGGATATACTGTTCATACGAAAGGCAGTGTCAAATAGCTTCCAACTTCTCTGTTGTTGCTTCATTAGATAACAATTCTGCCACTTCCTCCTATACAGCTGTCAGAGCATGTCTCAATAATCAAAATGTTATACCATGCCACGAAATACCTTATTTACAATGTATATTTCTCTGACAAGGTAGAGGCATGGTTGTTACTCTCAAGGTAAAATAACAACTGCAAGTAACAGTGAAATTAATTATCAGACAGAAATGTGAAAACTATCCACAGAATAAATTACTTGATTATTCAGCACTTCCATTTGGAGAGGCAGGTTTTATTTTTGTCCTCACAAATTCCTTTAGGAACTCCTACAGATTCATAACCTTCTTGGGCTCTTGCTATTGTAACTTTTTTTCTTTGGGACTAGAAGAGTCCCAAAAGCATTTTTAAGAGATCTGTACAGTCCATTGCTATCAAATGGATTACTTTGTGGTCTTTGTTGACCTCAGGGGATCTTACCTGAAAGACTCCAGAGGCTGAGATGGGTATTCATACTGCCTGAAGGTACATGGAGAGAAAACCAGAGGAAATATAGCCTCCCTTTCTACTAAAATCGTACCAAGCAAGTGGGGAGGGACATGCGGAACAGAGCAGCAGCCATACAAATTACTGGTCTGCTCAGTCCACTATCTTGTTACTAACAATAGATTTTCTATTCAGTCTTGAGGACTCCTGTGTACCACTGATTACTTTGCATGTTACTAATAAGAAACAAGTTAAAGCAGATATGGTAACAGTAACAAGTGAACCTTTTCATTTAAGGCTTTCATCAAACTAATTAGATGTTACAATTGCCTTGTAGGCAGGATGACCAAACTGAGCAATGAATTACTACAAATTGTATTACTGTAGCATCATGCCCCTAATCACAAGCCAGGTATCAAGAACATTAAGAATTATGCAGCATAAAAAGACAACAACCAAATCTCACAGGAGACAGTTCTTCAGTTGTCATGTCTTTTGGGGGAATGAATACCTTGCTTTATAACATAATTGTAACTGCTGTGAACATCACTTCCCTTGTATTTCACCTTTCCACTCCAACTGTTTGGACTGAAGCAAAGTACAGTCCTGTATGCCATATAATATACAGCCTATGCATGGACATGCTACTCCATTCTTCACTCCTGTATTCCCATCTGGTTTTTAAACATCCAAGCAGAAGAGACCCCCAGGTCCATTACATCTTACGTTCTTATGAACTGTGGTTATTATTCCAAGGTCATCTGCTATAGGAGCCACGAGCAAGCAAAGAACCAGCTTAAACTTGATGAAGAACAGTAATCTTTGGTATCTGGAGTAGAAACATGTGAGCTGCATCTGACATGCAGGAAAATTCACTATTCTTTCCTTTTCCCTCTTTCACTCACCATGTAGCTCTCCTACTGTTCAAGCCTTCCTTAAATTGGTCTAACTCCTAACATCATTTGTAGGAGCCCTGCATCCTGAAGAAAGAAACGCCAAAGACTACACAGCCACATACCATCCTCCAAATGAATACAGACAAGTCATGGAACACTGAAGAAAAGTGCCTTTCAAGGACAGAATCCTTGCAAGTGCCTTCTGCAAATGGCAGAATCTGCATCTTTTTTTTTTCTTCACCCTCACTGTGACATGTGCAACCTCTGGTGTCAGGAATGCTTTTGTGTTTATTCGTGGTTACAGAAACATGTACTCTCAAAGAACCACTGAGTCACATTAATGCTTCAAATGACATGGACCTCATAGAATTCCAGCTGATGAAGCTGTTATTTGAAATCTGAATATGAGAAGACTGACCTAACCATCCTTTGGAAAAAAAAATTTAACCAAATTGAAACTCTTAGTTCTCAAGACACAGTTTATCAAATAATCCATAAACAGATACCAAAAATTAATATTGATGGCCTACAGAATTTCATTAAAAGCAGTGGCAAGAGTGCCTGAACAAGATCCCATCACACTGAGGACAGGATATTCATGGTGTGCATCTTCAGCACAGCAATGGGGAGAGAAAAAGCAAACCAAAACATTCACCTTAAACTCCACCACAACTTGGACTAATCTTTGCTTGAGTTTCAGATCTAATTTACCCAGTCTCACAAATAAACAGAATTTAACTAAATCAAAATGCGCACTGAATTGTATTAACTGAGTCAAAAAGGTAGAGTTTTCTAAAAAATACATGGGCCTTCGTTAAAGAGATGTACATAAACATAAGCAAATCAGGCATTACTCAAGTAGGACTGGAGATACACATAAGAAAGAATAAAGAATGGAACTTATTTCTGATCAAAATATCTTGATGGATAAAATTTAAAAGGTTAGATTTAGGAAGCATTAGAACAAAGAACATTTAAAAAATCCTTTAAAAAGGATTTTTAAGGTTCAAAATTACTGAAGTATTGATTTTTTTCATAGAATTTAAAAGCTTTCTGAATGAGAAGAGTCCATTAGTGCTGTCATATATTGAGAATATAAATGAAATATGAGGAAAAATAAACAAAAAAGTGCAAGAATGTAAATATGGAGCAAAAGTCCCCAGCAACACGGGCATTATGTTCCTGTACATCATTTGGTACCAGTGCATCACTCAAGTTCTAGAAAAAACACCCACAAAAAAAACCCTGTCTATGACACAGGAACTGACCTACTCACATGGTCTGAGACTACCACCTTCTGATAAAGAAATTAAAGAACTCTACTAGAACAGGAGAAACAGAGAAAGTGTTTATCAAAGCAACAAGGTTCATCAGCCTCTTCTTCATTAAAGATTTGTTATTCATACTCTTACAGGGATCAGGGTTTGTCCTGGTGAAGATAGCTCTGCTGGCTAGAAAGCTGGTTTCACAACCTCTTTGCAGAAAGGCTTCTCACTGTGGTGGCAGCAAAGCACCTTTGATCTTCCTAGCAGAGTATCACTGAGAATTATGAACCCCATAATTAGAAATATCATATGTAGAGCACTAAGGTTACGAACTCAAAGAACACAAAGTTAGAAAATCCCAAGATTACATTACTTGTGCAATCATTATTTGCTTCCTTTACCATCTGCACCACCCAAAAGGACTGTGACAGAGCAGGAGCTTCAGCTTTAGCCCAGAATTTCAAACAGATCCTCCCTTTTTGCTACTTCTCACCTAATTCACCCCACATACTATGAAAGGCAAGAGGGCTAAGAGAAATAACGTGACCATAATGCACTTATATCTGTATCACCATTTTCTAGACTTTTGCCAACTTACGGATACTTGCTTTTGCCAGAATAACGGGCTTTAGGGTTTTGGGTTTGCTTGACTTTAACATTATACTGTACAGACTTCTTGAAAAGTTAACAGGGGAAAAAAAAGACATTTCAGACTAACAGTTTGCTTTTATTTACTATTTTTATGCTAGTGCCTAATATTCTAATAGGAAATAACTCCACATTTGGAATGAAGACTCAACACCTGTTTCCTTTGTTGAAGGCACAACACAAATCCACAGACATATATAAAATTTCTACAGCAAAATAGCGAGAAAGGGACTTGAAACATCTGGTATTTCAAAGGGACAGAAAAAAAATACACCAAGCCCTACATTTTAGATCTTCCAAGCAAAGATATGAAGTAGTATTTATTTTTAGAAAGTTCTTACAGATGACTTTAAAAAATAATTAATCGCCATGTAAATACACCTAAACAAGCTTGCAGACCTGACTAAGCAAGTCATACCTAGTCTCAGCTTGTCATCAGCTCTTGTATCTCTGCAGAAGGTCAGCTGCTGTTTACATGTAACCACAGAAAAGTTCGCTTAGCTCATTCAGAATGAGACCCAGCACAAAAACTCAGTCTCAGTCCCTTTAATTTCTTATCTAACATGTTCCCCGTTGACCTTTATGATAGAAATCAAAGCAGTGTATCAGATTTGGTGAGCTTTTTTCTATTATTCAGTGCAAGTAAAAACAGCACGAACACAACATTTACATAGTTAAGTTGTATGTTGTTGTTTTACATAGTGGGAGTTGAAACCCTTAATGTGGCTCCCTGGCATTCATGAGATACTAGGTCATCAAGTTTTAAGCATATTGCACAACTTGCTAATTTCAAAGATAAGTAACTGTAATTCAAATTACTTGTGCTAAATATACATTTCAGTAAAATGGTCTTGCATAAAAAGCTACTAAGATCATGAGGATACAATTTAGTTTGAGCATTCAAAAACGACTCTCACATTTTCAGAGCTTTAGGCACTAAAAAGTGCTACTTGACTACAAGCTCAGCCTGCAAATGGCCTGCAAATGGCTTACCTTTCCTCTGTAACAAACAAAAGCACAACACAAAAAGGAGTAAAATATATTCAGCAGTTCACTAGCCTCTCAAAAGAAAAAACTCACTGTTGCTTACAAAGTTTATTTACTAAATGCATTCTTCTAGACTTGACTAGTTTTAAAGCCATAAGACAAATGTTTGTTTCTATAGTTGACTATTTATTCCACAAATATCAATGAAACTAAGTAAAGGTATAAATATATCTTGTCACCCTGGCCAACTTTGTCCACTTGTAATCATCTCGTTTCATTTTGGCAGTGTGTTTTCTGAGGCTTTACTGGGTCTTGATTTAACTCTTAAACTATGAGGAAGTTAGTCCTGTCAGCCAGTGTTCCAGCTGCTCCCATCACACTCACCTTCCCACCAGTCACCATGCTGGATCAACATCTTTGCTCAATAACATCAGGAATGTAAATTATGAGTGTAAATACAGAACATTGTAAAATATTGTAAGCAATGCTTATCTGCATGAATGTCATTCAGAAATCTTTCTTATTATAACACAGCACTAGAAGTGTGCCTCTTCTTCAGCATGAGCTTTACCCGAGCTTGTTCTGAGTAGTTACACCTCTTTCTGCCATCCTGAGCCTGCACTCTACAGGCGGTGCTTCAAATCTTCTCTCACTGCTCCACCCAGACACATCCCTTAGCACCCGCGAGCCGCTTTCACTGCCGGTCTGCTTCGATGTGAGAGGAACTAATTTAAAAATAGTCCTCCACCCAACACCCTAACACAATTCTTCCCACATCCTCGTTTAAGTTCAGACTTAAGTTTATCAGGGAAATTCACCTTGCTATCACACACACAAACAAACAACACCTTCAGCCAACTGCCTTCCCTGTAAGCTCTGCACCCGTGGAGATACCGTGCACAGACCACCCAACTGGCTCAGTTTTACCACTGGGGGAAGAAGAGGTCTCCATGAGATGGTTCAGATCTTGAGAAAATATATATACTCTGACGTGATCATAGGAGGGGGAAAAATGTAGTCATGGTTTTATTTGTTTGTTTCCAAAAAGTAAAATTTACATACGGGAAGGTGAAAACCTGTGGTATTTTACATCATTATGAGAGGCCAAAGAGGCATCAGATGACCTGATCCACGGCAATTCTGTTAACTAGGGTGAGGAAGAGGAGGAAGAACTGGTCAGAGAGCATTGCTGAGCCCCTGGGACACACACAGCCTCACATCAGGCAAGAAGGAGAACCTGATGGCAAATTCTACATCGCAGAAAGAAATTTTTTTAAATGCAAGTTCCCTTTTCTGCCCTAAACTATTTCTCAAAACTTGGGCAGAGGACCAGAATTTCTTCTATAAGAAGCCATCTAGCTTAGACTATAAAGCAAAGCAGCCTACCTAATTATGAAAAGCTGAGAGCAAAACATGTTCTGCCACGAACCTTGGCTTTTGTTGGTTACAGTAAAGCTGATACAAGTGGTTTGGAACAGTTTTAGATGCCTCTTTCACGTCAATGTGGCATTTAGCCACAGAAGTCAAATAGGGATGGTCCAGACCCATGCTGCCACTGCTTCAGGGGAAGGGTGGCTCTGGGCTGCCTTTTAGGTGATATCCATCTCTTTCCATTCTAAAATTCACCCAGGTCACCTCCTGGTTATTCAGGCTGGCTTTACTTATCACAGAAGAATGGCAGGACCACAGAGGTACTTTCTGCAGCCTGATTTTTACTTCTGTGGACGTACAAAGTGCTCCCCAGAGAAGAGTAATTGATTATCTTTAATCTAAGGAGAAGATAGGCCCCATTGTTTCCTTCCCAGATACCGCTGGCTGATGCTGAGGCCAGGAAAAATCATTCCCTTCAGTACTATCCTACCGACCAAAGAACCTGCTCAGTTCCTCTCCTTTGCATGCTGTAATGCAAAACAAATGTTCAGAGCAAGGAGTGCCTTGAACACAGGAGTTTTCTCTTGCTTTTCTGAACGTTTCTGCTGAAAGACTATTTTTAACAGGCCATAGAGCACAAGTAAATCTTAACGCTCATGCTAAAAAAGGCTGAAGCCTTTCAGTATGAGACACTTTAAAAATAAATCCTTGCAACAGTAATCACCTGCTGATACATGCTTTTATGTTTAGCCAGCTGCTGAGATGCCACATCTGTCACTTCTTGCTTCCAGAAATGTGCTTTCCTTTTCTGTAGGGAAGGAGAAAATTCTGCTTCTAGAATTGCGCTGAGTATCATGATTCCTTTTTTGGTATCTCTATCATTCCTCTAAACATCTGAGCCATGGCACATGGATTACAAGATTTCTGGTAGTGTGTATCTAAAGAATTGTTCAGCTTTAGATTTTCATACCTTAAACCTTCTGATTTTTTTCATCTACATTTCCCTGAACAATGTTACATCCTTACAAAGGATATATAACTGAAAATAATGGTCTATGCAAAAGTCCTTGCCTCCCTCCCCCAGATATTTTTTAAAGGAAAGTAAGAGATCAGAATCATTTTTTTTACATTAAATATTTAATAATAAGCCTTCTTCCTACTTTTAAAACATAGCAACAATCTACAGTGACGCAAGTCTTAAATTAATTACTTCCTCTATTTTGGTCTCTTTTAAATTTCAACTGAAAATAAATCAAGTCCTTCTTATTAATCTACAGCCCGCATTTCTTCATCAGCCAGCCAACCCACATTCTCAAATTTGACTTCCCGACTCGAACTCTTAGCTCAACAATCACCATCACACCGGGTACTGACTTGCCCCCAGCGCCGTGCTTGCCCTCGGTCCAGCCCCAGCCCCAGCCGGGCAGGGAGCAGCGCACTCAAGCGCACGGCTATTCTTAGCCCCTCGCAGGAAGGCGCGGCGAAAGACACCGCACATAAAGAAGGGCAGCCTGTTTCGGGGGGATGTAGGCTCGGTATGCCTTCTGTCTCCGAGGCAAGGGTATAAAATCAGGTATGCTGAAATACACTGAGATGGAAATTTAAACCGATACAGGGGCGAATTTCAGCTCGGATTTTCAGTGATATGGAAACACCCCGAGACGTTCTAAACGACAGCTCGGGCATGAACCTCTCGAGCAGCCAAACACGATCATTAATGAGTACTCTCTGGCTACCCCGAAATGCGTCCCCTCCCTCCCTCCTAGCCCTCCAAGTGGGCGCGCTGCGGCCCCGCCGCCGCTCCGCAGGTCAGAAGAGGCAGGGGCAGTGCCG
>VZTN01024263.1:24414-40890 GCA_013400515.1 Erpornis zantholeuca
GCAGGGGCGTCTCCCCCCGCCCAGCGGCGGGGCCGGAGCGGGGCAGCGGCGCGGAGGTGCTGCGCGGGGCGCGGACCATCCAGCGTCGGCCGAGAGCCCTTTAATGACAGATTTAAGGGCACCTGCCCGTCTGTTTTATACAAGTGAAACTGCCTTGCCCAGAACGGGAAAAGGCTCAAAATAGCTGTTGGCAGTTCAGCAGATTACTGACTAGGAAGCCCATAAATACTGCGCTGATGTTAAATTTTTAACAAGTTCCCTGGTTAATCCAGATGGAGACCCCGGTATTGTTCCAGCTCTCCAAGTGACATCCTCCCAGAGGTTTCTGTTGGCAGGTACCCGGACTCGAAACTCTGTGCCTGACAATTTTACTGAAGGGTCATTTTTCAAAATGATACTTTTGGCACTGCCATACAAGCACTGCATGTGCCCTTATTGAAATATTAAGTGTGGTATATACCTTGCCCCGGCTAAGGTATTTTTCTAAATATTTGCATAAATTTTATTACATATGGCATTTTAAAATCAGTGTAAACAGTGGATGCATTGTATGTAAACGTGTATACTTAGTTTAAAATACGGTTACATACCCACATCTGGGTGAGAGAATTTTCCTCTTTGTTCTCTTTGCATTGGAGGACCCTGACACTAAAGAACTTAACCGCAGGGTAATTGTACTTTCTTTTTTTGTAAATACAGGACCCAAATTCAGGGAACATGTTCATTTCAAGGTGTTGAGCTTGTAATATTCAGCAGACCATATGACCTTATGCATATAGGGTGATGTCTCTGGGCAGGAAGCATCATGCCATGCATAGCCAAATCCTGCTATCTGAAATAAAACTTACAGAGAAAAGAGTGCCCTTTCACATTTTTCACAGTTTCTCATTGATGAGCTCTTTTCAATTCTATGGAAATCATTTTAACCATTTGATTTAGATATCATAATGATAAAAAAACCCCACAAGCCCTCCATATGTCATTCAATAGCAAAGGATGAAGTTGCTTGCTCCATAGGAGCAAGGGCTTGGTTCAAAGAGTCCCTCCCGGTGCATGGATTCCCAGGTGGGAGAAGGCAGTGACCAAGCAGGTGGTTGGAGGCAGCAGCCCCACTGCTGCCCAGGGAATTGGGATGGCTCTGTGCCCTGGCCTCCGACAGTACTGGAGGCATGGCCAGAGACTGCACAGTTCCAGTAATTCTTAAGTGCTATTGTAGAAGCCAAAGTAAATTCAAGAGCAGCCCAGAGGCTGCTCCCAGTTTATACAAAAGGACAGTCAGAGAAAACAGCTATTATAAAGTTTGTGTAAGCAAAAGCAAAAAGAATTCTATAATAATTCCTGACTTCTTTGGATACATTTCCAACTTTGCAATTATTCAATTATTTATCCTGTGTGAGTGCACTCCATGCTACCTTTAATCTACCAGCTTTACTCTTGAGACTACTTTCTCATTTAGGAACCTAATTTAAGTGGTTTAAAACTTTTTAAAAGGCACACTGAAGTGATGGCATTGCTCATACTTCCTTTTAGTTCAGAAAGGACATGTGTGTGGGCATGCATGTGTGTGGTGCCATGTGCTGAAGCTGAAGCAAATCCACACAACTGTTTCTGAGGACAAAAGAAACAGACACATGGATTCATTTGCTATAATAACAGGCTGGCAACACTTGACAGTAGCTCACTCAAAAGTTTGTTCCCGTCATGTTACACATCCCTGCCTCTACTGAATATTTCTTTGCTCTTCTCTACATAGCTGGTTTTCAAACCTGTGGGCTGCTGTGATGTACAGTTGGTTTTACTCAAGTTTCTCCCTTGTGCCCTTTCATGTTGTGACCTCTTGCACCTCTGATCTGTAGCACCTGTTCCAGCTTTTCCTCTTTATTTTTCCTTCCTTCTTTCCCCCTTGTCTTTATCCCATCTGAGATTCATTCATGTTTTCACTGCTTTACTCCTGCCCTAAAAGCCAATTTGGCCTGAAGACACAGCCATATCATTTCTGATGTCTTGTATCATTGCTCTTACCTTTTCCAGTTCCGTGTTAGCCATCCCAAGGTCATGAAAGGCAGGCTGCAGCCCTCAGCTCAAGGAACATGTCCTTTACTCTGCACTGTGCCCAAGTGTGCCATCATAGGCCATAATGGTACTGTTTTTTTCTCTTAGGTAGGAGCAAAGGACATATTAATAGGAAAGTGATAAGTGTACACATCAATACCATTTCTGTTTTGAGGCAGTAACAGTTTAGAGCAAAGTTTCAGTTTCTCTACAGAAAAAATGCTGATCCCTTCCCCACCTAATCATGTTATGGGAAACCCTGAAGCACAGACATGTAGGGGCCAGAGGCAAAATCAAGGTTCCTAGGAAAACTTCAATTCTCAATTTCTTCAACTCCTTTACAGCTAAAGTATCAGCATTATTAACAACATGCAGATTTTGAATTGATTACAGGGAAGGAGTGATGGGATCTTCTGTTGTTAAGTCTCTTTTGATCACAGATTTATGCCCTCTCTCCTTGTCATTTTCAAACCTCTCTCGTTAGGAATTAAACTGGAGTTTAAAGCATGGTCCTAAGATTCCTAAACGGCAGGCATACTTGAATATTTCATGTTCTTGTGATATCTAGAGAATAAGTTTAAGTGCTTTGCTGAATCAGGAAAACTATTCGTCATAATATGGGGTTTATTTATATCTGCCAACTCAAGTGTGTGGTGCTTTTGCTCTTCTTTCAGCTAGGTCTAGACCATGAGTTTAGTGAGGATTGTTAAGAACTCTGTTATGCTTTGAAATTGTCTGTTTAAAAAACTTTATGATCCCTAAAGTACACGTGATTAACATAAGCTCTGGAAGCTAATAAGTTACCACCACAAACAAGAAAATGTCACTAAAACCTTTTTCAAAAACTCCATTTTCCAGCATTCCTGAAGATTGCATTCTGAAACACTATTGCTAAATAGTGTTTAGTACTATCTAGAAATGGTCTAAATATTTGGCTCTGTTTTAGTAATCTAATCATGTAGATTAACAATGCACAAGTATCCAAACATACTAAATTTCTGATAAGTTACTTCAGAGGGTGACTATACTATAGACTACTATAGAACTGTAGGGTCAGAACTGAAGGGACTTTGGTGTCATCTACTCCACACTGTGCCCTGATTGAGGATCAAGCACTTATTGCCATGCTCTTTTCCAGGGGACATGCAGCCCCTTTAGAGTTCCCCAAATGGGGCTGCTTCCTAGTGTGTACAAATCTCTCCTTTCACAGTTTCTCCCAGATCCCCGTGGTACTGTGGCCAAATTGCTCAGCCACATACCCAGGATGTTCCTACACATCTTCATTTATCCTCTGTTCCTGAAATCATCCACTGGTGGAAAATACACAACCTCCTGAGGTACCCCTATGGTCTCATTTTTTCACTATCTGTATTTTTTCTGTTTTCCCAACAGATACACAACTTACATCTTTCTTGGCTGCAGATTTGTCTAATTTCTTCTCTCAATGACCCCAGAGAACAGTGAAACCATCTTCTTTATAACAATCCTATTAGGAGGCTGTTATTTTCCCCAACTTTGTAGTTTATGCTCACTGTTTGCTCTTACCAAGTGAAAACAATGATCAGGGCTACATAATAAAGCTTCTTTTCATAGAGGTTATTACACAGCATTGGAAAGCAAGGATATGCTCTGCTGACTGAGGGAAAAAGTCTTCTGCAACTTGTTTGCCACAGATTATTTCTGTAACTGTCACTTTGGGAATTTCTATAAATAAAATCACTATCACTCTTCTGAGAAGTGAGCATTTACTACCATGTTTTAAACAATGAAAAATACAGATCTGTTTTTCATCTAAATTCTTTATATATTTGAAATCACTCAGAGAACAGAGTCCAAAGACATGTGGTTTGGTTTGACGAAAAGAAGCCTCCCAGCGGGATATTTAACAGAATACCTAGAAAACAGCGTTGAAAGACTTATAATATTTGGAACCCATTTTTTCAACTCTTGTTCCATGACCTCTGATTTCCAGAGGTCCTTACTTGGTTTTAACTCATTATTCTCTGAGGTGATAACACTTTGGACCCAGGGGACAAAAGAAGGACTAATTGACCTACAGTTTGAGCAAGGGTTTTGCCTGACCTTGAGCACATTACTGATGGATGTTTCACTTTCAACTGTTTTTGATATTCCAACACTGCACAAGATTTGGCTTTCCTAGTACATTGTGAAATGCCAAGTGGAAGCACGAGTGTGTGCAGGTACCAATCTTCTGCCCCCCACCTGCCAGGCTGCCCAGCAATGCCTGGAGGAGTGCATGGGGTGAAGTAGTGATTCAGCCAGTGAAACAAGGTGGTAGTTCTCATATTGCCTCAAAGGGCTTTTCCTTTTTTTTTTTCATCTGCTTTCTCTTGGTCCCCTAAGCTCAGAGCACTTTTTCTTGCAGAACACCTCAGGGAGATGATGACATAAATTCCACTGTGTTTGGCGGGAGGGCATGCAAATAAGTATCTAGTGCCAGACGCACTATGTCTATGATCGACAGCATCTTCAAATACATCACTAATTAATTTTCAATAAAAGGACATTAGTGCTTTTTTTAAGCTTAAAGGGGAAAAGTAAACCACAAGTCACTTGAAAGGATATGGCAGTAGTTCACATGAATGTAATAAATGGATATGACATAGAATAAATATTACTTTTAGCAATAAATAGTCACAAAGAAAAAGAAGAGTGAAAGAACAACAGCTCTGAAAATTATCTTGCTTAATATGAAAATTTGAGCATCACTATCAGCATTTAGGGACTAATTCTGAAACTGCTGAGTACTCTTCCATCAACTACTGTGGGAGTTGAGAGCACCTGGCATCTTGAGAAATTGGGCTCTTTGGCGGTTTTAATTTAGTCTGACAATAACGCTGAATAAAAATATTCTTGGGGATAGCCCACAATTACATAGCATGAGCTCACTTCTTCATTATAAAATGTGAGCTGAAACCATTCATAACTGCTGGCCAATATTACAACAGGTAATTCCAGTTTTTCATTGCATGGGAAAAGCACTAGCAAGCTTTAATGAGTTTCAAAAATAGCTGCCACATCAGAAAATTGTAATGGTGCTTGTTTTTCTAAAGTGAATACCTGCTCAGCAGACATCACTTAAACAATGGCATCCAAATAGACCAGGGCATGTAAAATAGCTACTTCTATTTGTCAGCTGCACACCCATTGTTTTCAGTCAGAGCCTGCAGAGCAGCTTCAGCTGTACATTCCTGGGAAGTGAATAACATCAGTTGAGATTACGCTACAGTACCACATCTATTACAAGCACATTATAAAGATTGAATATAACCTAATTAGGAAATGCTGAAGTCGGCTGGGTGTGGATGTGGGCTGGGAAAGAGTCATTTTACATGACCTTTGCTTACTGAAAATGAGAGTTCACACATGATAAAGCAAAGGTAACAGTGTAGGTTTCAGTCTCAAATCCAGATATCATATGCACTTACCATATTCCTTATTCCCTTCCCACTAAGCTAAGCAATTACTCCCTAAGTTTCACTTCCATGAAATTCTTTTGTAAACACTTTGCAAATCCAGCAGGACAACCCAAATTGGGTCATATTCTTGGTTTTCATGCAGATTAGAAGTGGAGCTCTACTCTGCCTTATAAAGCTGTAAGGAAGGGGTTGCAGAGGGATGCAGGGAGTTTCATCTTAACTAGATGAGAAAAGAGGCAAGCTCTTCCAACAGCTTCATGGGACCTTCCTCTTCTTGTAAATCTGACTCTTCTGACACCCTTTCTAATCTGCAGCACAGGGCTGATTCATTGCTTTCTGCTTGCTGCCTTACCACAGCGTCACTGATCAGCAGTATGGGATTTCACAGCTATGAAAATCTGTATCAGCTGCCCTTGTGTCTGCATGTTGTTAGCCAGGCATGCTGCTGGCTAACAACAAGTCACTGAGAAAATGCCTTCAAATATGTCTCATGTCTTGCATTTACCTCTTGGTTCTAAAATGAAGGTTGCATTAATGCCAACAGCTGGAAGAGATCAGTGCTCCAGGTTGGATTCCTGCCTTACCACTCATTGGAACAGAGGTTGCAGAGAGAAAAGTGCAGCATGCCAAGATGAAAGTAGTTTACTGTGTTTATGGGGCAAAGTCTCATCTGTACAGGTACTCACAAAGGCCAGACCAGTTTTTCCACAGCACACCACAGAATGGTGCAATTCAGCACACAGTTAAAACCAGTAAATACAACCTCACATCATGGTCTACCCATAACTACGTACCAGAGTAGATACACTTGAGCAGAGCTCTGCTGTTCATGTCCTTAGAACTGACTGAAAATCAACAATTACCCGTTTTCTTTGCCATGAATATGTTTTTGAGCTCCTGTTCCTACCAGAAACAAAAGAATGATTCATGTTTTCTTGGCTTTTGCACATTGTTTAAGGACTATGACATTGATTCTCCCTTGATTTTACTGTAACTTGAGAATAACTATTAATACCAATGACATGGTGCTGGTGTGAGATTATATGCAGGTGTCACTTAAAGAAATGCACTTCATAAGATTGCCTTTACTATGTATTTACTGCAGGGTGCACTTCTGCATCTCCTGACATTACCATAGGTGTGCAGCTCCTGTCCTCTGCCTTGTAGATTGGAACCAAGTCTGCCTCTACTTATTTCTTCTCACAAATAGGATTAGCTATATCAAAATCTGCATTTAAAATACAAAATAAAATTACCTATTCCACAGTCCCACAAATATTCTCTAATTCACAACTTACACAAGTCACAAACCAAACTTGAAACTACCAAGACATCTTTTTTTCTGTTCCCTGATGTCCCCAAAGTGGTTAAGAGAAGTGAGTAGCTTACTTTGGAAGCACTTGTTTTGAACCTGCTATCTGTGGACCTCTGGTGCCAAATTCTGAGGGTCTTATGAATGGTAATTAAGAATAGAGTGCTTATTGTCAGTAGATATGGATCTGAACAGGAAAATTTTTAGGAGCCTGCAATTTGAGAAAGATGGAAGTAGCTAGCCCGAGACACACCTTTTCTTACACATGGTAAAGATTTAGTCTTTATTTTAGACTGAAAAGTCCTAGTAGAAAAAAAATACAAAAAAAGCTTTCAAATGATTAGCATGGCAAAATCTGAAATGTTTTTTGAAAATATTTCCATTTCATAAGATACCTAGTGCATTTTCAGAAAAATGTCTGGAAACCTGATAACAAATATAATTGCTATGTATGTTTTAATTTTCATAATCTTCACATCAGTGATGGTAATGTTTTTAAAAATGCTTCTGTTATATAATTAGATGACCTGACATCTGGCTAAACAAAGAACCTACTGTATGTGATTAAAACACTGATCAAATTGGATCAGATAATAATATGACAGAGCTGGAAAAATTAATTTGCTAGTGATAAATAGTGGTAGGCTTTTGATCTGCAGACAAAAATACTTTCACCTGAAGAATAGAACCATCATTAACTGCTTCTCACCTTTCCTTGCCATCCCACACATACATAAATATGTTGTCATCCTAGAAGATCATTTGGTAAGCAAATGGACTAATCTTTTTAAATATGTAAACAGCCTACAAACTGGCCATTAACTACATGCAAATGGTGCAGTTAGTGTGATAAGAAAACACCCACTTAATTCAGTAGGAATTTTGTCTGCACTAGGTTAGTCCAGAATCAGGTGCTTATGTTTTGATGGAATTTTGCCACTTAGTGAATATTTTAAATCCCATTCTGTTTTAGCTAAATTATTGGGTTTGTGTAACCTCTTAAGAAAACTGATATGACTGGAATTCATATTTTAGTGAAGAAGAGGTATACCAAACCTCATCAACAGTCTTTCTGCTGAATGATGTAGTTTGTTTTTCTTAAGTGACCAGAACACTTAGAGGGTTTTTTGGGGATCTGGTATGTTAAATGTTGTCCTTTTTTTTTTTTATTATTTTTTTTTAATATGTCATTTACTAAACTTACACTTATTTCTGTTAAAACTTCTGGAGTGAAACAAATGGAGTCAGTTAGTAACATCTGCCAGTTTTCTAAAAACACACAGAGTGTTTCTGTTACAAGATTTTCATTACTTGCAGTGGGCAGTGCTCTGAAACCTCCAAAACCAGCTCCTTCTATTTGGTCTAAATTTTCAGATTGCTACACAGAGCTACGTTAACCCAAACCAGATTAGAGGTTTGAATTGATACCGTCTGATGAATTTTTAAAAAGTGCAGAAGTTTGTTACAAGCCCTCCTGTAAATGCAGCCAACATGGAATCTAATGAACCTTCCCAGATCTGAGCTAGCACTGCATTGGGAACAGAAAACCACACTGCTCTGCAACCTCTTGTTTATTCAGTCTGTCTGAATACTTACAAAATCCGTTGCATGAATCATTATATTTGACTTCTGTCTGTCTGTTCAAGGCTATAAATAAGAAAAAAAAATGAAATTGCTTTTAGTATCTTAATTTTCCTCCAGTTTGATCTGATTTTTAGGAAGTGGGAGTATCTTTATTTCCCATCAGCTTTGAGTTCCTTACAGATATTTGAGGTAGATTCATTAATCTTCAGTTTAACAGTTGAGCCACATCAACTTAAAGCTAGGGTATTAGTGCTCAGCTTTGGATTTCAAGCCATGTGTAGCTATCTTGTATTTCTATGTGTAGCTGTCTTGTATTTCTGTCCTTGAAGAGATGACTTTTCTACTTAGTCTATTCCATTTTTAACTGGACTCTTAACTGATGTGCAAATATTTCAGTTGTGTATTTTATGCAGTACAGGCATAGCTTTTGGAAAACGAGACCTTGGCACCATGGAAAAATGTCATGTGCTGACTCTCTCATGACATGTCCAACTTAAAAAATGCATCATTGAAGAAAAATGCCAGAGCAGATTACAATAAATTCCTTACTGAATTCCATCAAGAAAGGAAGTAGTCTTACTCGGCGTTTACTCACAGAAAACCAGTTCCTGAGGTTCTGAACAAAGATTTACTCATGCTCTGATTTGGTTGGATGTGCACATGGAGATGCAGAGACTTCCTGAAGGGGTGCGGTGCTCTCCAGTGGCTGGGAGAAGGGAGGAAGGTATCAGCTGTGAGGAGACAGAGGGTGGCATACCATTTCTTCATCTCAGTGTTTTCATATTTACCTTTGTTTGGTCTTGCTTGCTATTGTCTTGTGTTTATTTTATAAATGAGTCAGAATTTACAGAGCCTTTCAGGAGGATGTCCCACAACCTGTGAGTCATGACATCCTGCAGAAATTGCACTCTGATTAATAATACCCTCTCTGCATGGAACTGTGCTTCCAAGCTGTAAAACAGGACAAGCGCTGACAAATCCTTCTGATATATTTCTGTCAAAGACCTATTCTGTGATGTGCAGCCTGTCATGGTATGGGTGTACCCCCCTACAAGGCTTCCAGAGTGTTCAGGGGTGCTCACAGGCCTCACAGAGCCCATCCCTCCACACACACTAACCAACAAGAAAGAAATGAGGGCTCATATTTAAAGTTATCTGAAAAACTGGTAGATATTTAAAATGCAAACTTTGAAATTAAAGTTTTTGTCTGTAAAGTCAATCACCATGTCTAGCACTACTTTCTGTGGAACAGTCCCAGGGATTATGCCTGGAGGAGGCAATCTAACATCCCTCTTGAGTTCAAAAGAAAATTGATGGTTTTAGGTAACACTCTATATTGCCTGGCAATATATCTAATAAAAGTTTGGAGCACATTGACTGGCAAGGTGTTTATAACTAATTTTATATTACGCTATTATTTACAATAAATAAACCCCTATGATATTGACAAATTAACAGTAGTAACAGGGAAATCAGTTTTGAAATATGCAGTCTATTCAAAGTGAACTAGAAATAAAAATGTAGAAAGGAAAATGCCATTAAAACCAAGCTGCTAAAATTATGCAGCATGCAAGCAAGTGGCTTTATAGTACATTATTAGCTCCCTTGTAACGTGCTGGTACTTTGCTGCTGAGATTTGGCAAAATGGGCCCTAAACAGAAAGTCCTGCTGGGACATGAAATTGTCTTACCAAAACATAGTGCCAATGACATTATTATGTATGCCTTGCTGTTGTGGGAATTCCTTTTCTGCAAGGTATAAGAGATTTACTCTCCTCAACAGGAATTACCTGAAAGGAAATTATTGACCAGAGAGATAAATACTGACCCGAACTGAATCACCTTACAGCTAAAGCATAATTTCTGTGGGTGCAAAGAATGAAAATCAACACTAGAGAAGATTCAAGAAACCCTGAGCTTCTACATTCCACCACTTCTCATGTTGTAGTATTTCCACGTTCTGTAAATAGCTGTGGCTTCAGCAGCACAGTACAGGATGTTGTAAACTGAAACACTTCCTAAAAAACACAATGCCTGCACAGGTGCAGTGAGCCAGCAGGATGACATAAAGAGTTATTCTGTGACGCTCATCCTCACAAATATGTGTTTCTTGATCCCTGTGGCCATAAGAAATCATTTGGCCACCTTTTCTCTTAGCATTGAAAACTCCAACATGCGAAGAATGTTTTCAAACAGGATGACAAGGCTACATCCTGCATGGATTTGAAAGGAATTGGTTGCAAAAAGCAGGCAACAGCCCATAATATCCTTCCTGCTCAGTTGGCCCTCCTATCACTGCTGATATCAATATGGGAAGTCCCAAATAAATAGAAGCTTTAAACTTCCCCTGTTGTACTGCATTCCTATTTGGCATCTAAACCCCTATTATTTGCTATCCAATGGGGAGACAAATGGATCATCGATTAGGTCATGGTGTGTTTGAATTGAGGAATGTGAATACGTGAAATTGCAGCACCATTAGGTCACCCTGGGCTCTAAGCTGCTACAAACCAACCTCATGGTATTGTTTTTTACGGATCTTTCCCACTCCCTGTGGAACACAAGTATCCATGGTTAATGGGTCTGACATATTTTGGCTGTGTCCAGGCTGAGGGCAGATGCCTGCGTTGGTGTCCAGTGAGGATCCTGGTCTCCTCACAGGGCTGTCATCTTGCCCTGAGCACATGGCAGCTCTCTGCTCCATTTCCTTGTAGCTTCCTGCAGAAACCAGGGCAGGAAGAAAGCAACAGCATGTGTCTTGAGTTTATCTCCCATACTCATCTGGGAAGTGACTGGGCTGCCCTGACCCAGGGGATCGGAAGTGTTTCTGGATCCACCAGTTCAGACAGGCCTCAGGCTGGTTCTACGACAACTGTTCGGTTTGACAGTGAGAGTCACCCCTCTGTAGGTTCAAAACACAAGCCACACCTCGCCCTTGTTTGCATCTCACATCTAAGCTCTTTTCAGCATCCATATGGTCACTTCTTGACCTTCCAGCAGAAATGACCCACTAGTACCAGCTTTCTCTCTCCCCACAGCTGGTACCTGTAATTTGGGGTAGACTGGGTGCGGTGGGTGGGTAGGAATGGGGCATTGCCTGACTTCTGCACAAGGACTCCTTGCACTGATGATGTGCAGCCCTGGGGTGTTTGGAACAGAACAGGTGTGCCCCTCATGTGGTGGCATCCCTCTGGCCCTGTGGTAAGGGTCTGCCAGGAGTGAAGTGAGAGATCTGCTGCAGAGATGGAGGGTAAGTTTGGCATCGGCCACCACGAGGGCTCTGCTGTGGGCACCTCAGAGGGGAGGTAGGGACTGGATTAAATCAGTGGCTGACTGAAGAGATTTATGTGTTTTCTCTTAAATGTCTCTGCTGTTGCACAGTAATTGTGTAACTTTTATCAAGTCTGCTTCTTCTTCCTCTTAGGTCATCTATGTCTTATGTTTTCACTGTTTGTTTTCCCGAGTTTCAAAGAGTGAAAAGAGAATTTCCTATGATTTTCTGGGATGAGACTCCAACAGTAACTATCTTATTCACTAGTATGCTTTTTGTCAGCAACCAAATGGTATGATTAGTATTCATTTCCATACCATGGGTCTCATAAAGAAAATGGCATAATCAAATAATGCAGCATTTTGTATTGCTTAATTGATGGAAGGGAGAGGCTGAGATAATTTACCATTTCATCATTCTTTAACATAAAAATGTCATGCTTTAGGCCTCTACCCAGAGCTCCTCTTTGTTACTATTAGGTTAAGGAGAAAAGGAGTATGGGGACAGGCCAGAGAAGGTGCAGATCAAAAATCTCAGACTGGTGTTCACTTAATTCATGTTTTCGTATGTAAATATTTTTTTTTCTTCCTTATATTTATCTACCTTATATTTGAATAATTGCACAGACTAATGAATAAAAAAGGAAATAAAAGAGTCTGTATGAAGTAAATAACATTGTATTTTGAAAGCAAGTCCTTAACATAACGACTAAGCTAAGGTACTGACATGAAGGTCAACTTTTAAGTGAAGATTATTATACTTTTAAAGTGTTCTCTGTAAAACACACTGAATCTCCATGTATATCAGAGGAAGTAATTAATTTTTTAGCATTGGCTAAGTGGTTCTGAATAAAAGGTATAAATTGGACTTTGAAGCTATTATTTTTTTCATTAATTGGAGGGAAGAACAGGATCAGAGCTGATGAGTCATTGCAGGAGCCTGCTGGAATGTTGCTCCAGGTGCATATTGGGATCCGTGGGTACACATTTCTTGACCCAGATATTCAAAATTAGGGAGGCATTCAACATTCAGCAAATTCTTACTAGATGGAGAATGTTTTCTCCAAAGGAGAAGGGGATGGTGGCTAAACTACTCATGGCAGCATGTAGTGGATATTACAGTATGAGAATATAGTGATTTCTGATCTGCTTTGACTTTGTGCCTTGGTTTCTTTTTTTAGCAATCCAAACACAATAACGCACTAGTGAGCAGGACCCAGTACCAAGAGATGCCTTGAATGTTTTCCTACACTTTTTTTTCTTTTTCTGTATTTGCCTCTAGCCTACACTGAAAAGGGAAAGTGAACATCCTGGGACTGGAAACCAGCCAAAAGCTCAGGGACTTCTCACCTAGAAGAGTTTGTTGTGGAGTACAGCAGAAAACATGTGCAAAAGATGCAAGCTATTGTTACTCAGTTTATAATCTGAAAATGTGGAGTCGTATCTGCTGGGTTCTGTAAAGGATTCTGCCTACAAAATTCCGTTTACCCCCCTGGTATCACCACTTCTCCAAAAAGGTTGAAAATTATGTTTATTTTAAACACCATGAATTTTTACTATGATTTGTACTTTTTATCACATATCTTGTAAGAGTTTGGTTTTCATTATGAACAACTACTGACAGAATTTCTCAGCATGTTTTGTGCTGTTCCTCCACAGGTTTCCTTAAATCCCAAACAAGAGAAACTACAGTTGTATGGCTTCAATACAGTTTATTGTCTTTAAGAACTTTCTGACCTGATCAACAGGAGAAGGTGTCTGTAATCATGTAAAAATATGCAATGAATCTGAATTGAGTCCAACTCTATCCATTAATATACAATACAGGCATTTGATTACATGGTTTGTTATCGTGATTCCTTATGTGACCTTAAAACACTTGTTTGTGGCACATAGTCAGTAGGAGGACATGCTTCTGCAGGAGGACTTTTGAAAATTTTATTGAAGTAATTTCCAACAGCAAAAGCATGCATTAACAGTTGTGAATGATACAGCAAAACTGCCATTCCCATCACGTTCCCTTTTTTGTTGTTTCTTTCTGTTTCCCAGCATGTGCCCTCTTTTTTTCTGCCTAGAAATCTTGCCTGGGCAAATTTCTATCGCTTTCTATATTTGTCTGGGATTTTCAGCCTTCCTAGAGAGAGACTAATGGTGAAAGGTCAGATGGTGTTTTGCATATGCCCTGACGTGACATGTGAGCTGATGGTTTTGGACCTGGCTTGTGTACAGAGGTCAAAGGCTTCTGTTCTGTGCGTGGACACACAGTATTGAACTGTACCTCACTCACCCAATGCCTGGTAGTTTGACAAGCATGGGATATAGCCCACATGAATTATACAGACACCTTGGACCTGTACAATCAGTTTGACATTTATAGGAAGAATTAGCTTTAATTACTGGGCTTTGTGGGGAGACAGTAGGTCTAGGAAACCCCAGAGATATCTATGGTGGTGCCACACAGGAATAAAGGATCTGTGGCAGAGTTCACCTGGTCCTATCTTCAACTGCTCATTTAATCAACTTTGATACTCTACTTCCAGTTAATTAGACTTGGCTTTCTTGAGTGCTTTCTAAAAGACAAGCTCTCACTAGAGATAGTCTAGTTCTTCACTTGACCCAACTCCAAGGTTTTTTCAGGACTGCAAGAGATTTGGACACTGCTGCCTTCTGTGGCTGATTGTGAATCCACATTAGCCATTTAATTATATTTGAGATCTCAAAGAACTCCCGATAATCTCCTGTGACAAGATTGTTCATTCCGTGGCCTACTGAGCACATGAATATATGACCCTCTGAAGTGTAGCTGAAACACTGAGGTATAGTTCCTTTTCCAATTGACTCATTTTAACTGGAATTTAGAATAATCACCCATTCTATTTTTTTTAAGATTTATGTAATTATATAAGCACCACTAAGACTACAAATAAAGCCTTGGATGATTGTGAAACAGCAACAAGAATCCAAGAAAAACTCCAAGTTACCAGAAGAATGTTCACTCATGGATGGAAAGATAAATATTTCTAAGACTCACATCATAATTTTAGCAGTATCTGAAAGAATGTTTGTTTTTTTCAGTTTATCTTTTACCTTTGGTAATTAGAAGTTATGGTTCTTGCCTGGAGGAACTCCGGTTTCTATTTAGCTTTAATTTCAGTGCATGAATGGAATGCAGCCTTCTATGCAAAATGCACATGCTGCTCCATGGCTTTCTCATGGCTGAGGATGTGCTTGTCTGGTGCTTGGCGAGCTAGAGCTGGAAAAGAAAAGCAAAAACCCTCTGCATTTTGGATTGTGCAATGTCCTTTGCTTATGTATGTAGGGATAGATTTGTACATAGATAGGGCTGTTAGTATAATTTCCATATATGTGAGCAAGGTAAATATAGGTATTTACCTTTTAATCATGGTTGCATTTATGCTAATCACATGGTTTTGCTTCATTAACTCTTTTCATTCTGAATTTTCAGTCAAAAAATAGTTTCCTACCCATTCTTTTCCAGAAACACTATCATAGAAGAACAAAGATAAACATTAAAAAAGAAGAATCATCTTTTGCCAAGATCATACATACTAAGGAATTTCATTCATTTTTCTGACTAAAATGTTTTATTTAAATTAATAACTGCTTTTATAACACACCAGCTCCCTTCCCAACTAAGCTACATTGAGATCTGTAAAAGCAGTCAGGAAAACAGATCATACCAATTAAAATTTTATCAGGAGCTGGTTTACTGTGAAATTTATTTCATGTAATTCCAGAACAGAAGCATCCAGAAAAAGTAAGATAGTCCCTCCCCAAATCCTAAGAATCTAAGTAAAAAAAGTGTTGAGGCTGTTTTTATTCCTTGACATCAGATACACTCTGTGTGACCTTCTACCTAGTCTGTGTCATACCTTGCTCTGAAAACAGCACATGATGTTGTACTTCATTCTTATTAAAAGTCCACTCTGTCCCTGGACATTCAGCAGGTCTCTGACGTAT
This sequence comes from Erpornis zantholeuca, assembly GCA_013400515.1. Classification (NCBI taxonomy): domain Eukaryota; kingdom Metazoa; phylum Chordata; class Aves; order Passeriformes; family Timaliidae; genus Erpornis; species Erpornis zantholeuca. The sequence continues at coordinate 40,053 of VZTN01024263.1, forward strand.
CATCAGTTCCTGTGCAGTTTTACTCAAATCAAAAATAGTTGTAAGTAAGAATCATTCCATATGTGCATTCAGTTAATCAGCTTGAGTGTTCTCATTACCATGGTGTCTGTTTGCACAAACACATATTAGCAATAGCTGGTATGAAGTTTTTATGCTAAATGATGTTTAAGCATAAGGTGGTACTGTATTTCTTCATATAGATTTACCAATCCCAACATTTTGCAAAATCTGAATCAAACCTTGAGGTGAGCCTACAAATCATGGTATTGAAAAATAAATAAATGTGGTTTTTTCTGTGTGTCTTTTTTTATAACTTATCTTTATAACTTATTTAATAGTACCATGTGTTCATTCTTTTTGCAGCACAGATTTACAGGAACCATTTTTAAATGAAATGTAGTAAATTTCATAGATGTAGAGTGAAAGGCTATGTTGGCAGCTATACTGCCCTTGTAGCATCATTTAAAATACTCCTGCTTTCCTACCCTGCCAGCTGTATATAAAGACATCCTAGGTGAATGATAGAGCAGCCTGGCTAAAAAGTGCTTAAGAAACTGTCACAAAATCAGTGTCTAGTTTACAAAAAAAACGTTTGTAATTTTAAGTGTAGATTCTTCATTTTGGTATATACTTAAAAGAATAGTATATACTATTATATATATTATATACTATTTTAAGAGGAAATTTAAATGAGGAAGAAATAGTGGACTGAAAAAAAATATTAAAAAGCAAAACAACACATTGAATTTCCAGCTCCTAGAATGTATGTCATTCCTAGAATGGCATATACACCATGCTTAGCATGGAAATAGGCAACATCAGCTAGGATTTCTAATAC
>VZTN01024263.1:41236-66575 GCA_013400515.1 Erpornis zantholeuca
GGTGGATCAGATTTACCTGACACTACATTCTAATTCAACAATACCATGAAGATCAGACTTCAAATTTCTGAGCACATTGTCTTCCACTGGCAGTTAATAATTTGATAAATTTATGTAACTGAGTAAATGTGAACAAAGCTCTTTCGTAGTTAACCTGTATTGTAAAGGAGAATTTTAAATTAATCAAGCACTGATTGAATTTGCTCTATCTGACCTGGAAGCCTGCAGCCTGGATTTTCTCGAGACTCTACAATGTTGTGATGCCCTTTCTTGGTCTTAAAAATTAAGAGCCAGACATGGTTAAGGGAAAAAAGGTTTTTACCTTGGTATTTAATAAGTGCACCATGGTGCACCACTTATGGTGCACCACTTTGCCAAGGTGGAATGTGCCGAAATGCACACACACAATAGATTGGGTATACAATTTTATAGACCTTGCAAATTTGCATGTCTACAAAGATTCTCCAGTGAGAGGCTTAAATGGATAGCACTATATCCCCTCATCTATAGCACTATATTCCCTCCTGGATGGGCCTAATCTTAGTTTACAGGATGTGTTTTAGAGAGGACTTTGGTTTTTCAGGATATGTAGGGCTTTCCAGCCTCTAACTGAGAGGCCTTTAGGATGTTTGGTCTCTTGGCTTAACAGAATACTAGGACTATGTTAAGTTATCAGACTTAAGGAATTACACGTATGCATGCTAAGAGCACTGAGGATACATTAAAGTTATATAAAAGGTATATAAAAGACAAAAAATCATCATGGCATCAGTTGTTTCTGTCAAGAAAAGTGAAGATAAATTGTTTTCAAGTCTGAAGTGCAGCATTTTAAGTTCATTGTGCACTTCCAGACAAATGGAAGTGATTCCACAAGTAACGTGTGTGTCTGGACATGAACACTCATACTCTACTCTCAGGCTCTGGTGCCATCATGCACTTCACATGGTAAGGAAGATGGAATACATTGCTCTGCTCCAAATATAAACTCTGGAAAACAAAGAATACAAAAGCAAGACACATGTCATTTCTACAGCCCCAACTTGTCTCCTTCAGCAAGGATGACACCACACACCAGAAATGCAGTAGCTCTGCAGATGGTGTGGGACACTTTGGGAACAAATGCCAAGGAAGAGCCCTGAAAGCCAAACGCTTAACTCTTCTCTTTGTTCAGACAAATCCCCAGCTCAGGTCAGTTATACTGAGTAGGAGACACTTCATATAAACCATCTCAATGTCTTTAAATGTTAAGTTTCTCCTTTCTTCTGCTCTCAATATGACTTGCATCCTTTTCACCACCACTAAATATTGGAGTCCTCTCTGCAGTATATATCCAGCTTGCTCATGGTTTCTATGGTGATAGGAGAGCTTGTATACCACTGCAAGCATAATCTACAAAATTGCCAACAAAAGTCTTATCTCATGTTTACTTCCCCTCTTGCTGCTCAGTTTGTTCACCATTTCATACAGCCCATGGCTGCAGCCAGACTGAGTACAGGCAAATACTGCACTTTAAAGCATTAGAATACAACCTCAGGGAAAGCAATTATTGATGCTGTTTACTTCTCACATTTTGGACACCTCAGAGATTATGTGTGACCAAAGTATTTCTTTGAGGAACACCAAATCCAGCCAGAGGGTGTCTCCAACTTGCATTCTGTGGTCACGGCTATGGTAAGGACAGGCAGGGGAGAAAGAGGGAGCAGGTTTGGATGGAAATAGCAAATAGAACTGCCCTTCTCTCAGCTCTGCCTGCTCAGTTTTTAGCTGCATTTGGCCCTTGCAAAGCAGGAGCCTCTGACCTAATCATTCAGCAGCTTTATTTGACCACATTCTATCTCTCTCTTTAGGAAACATGATTACCGGGTCCTAAATGCTTCCTAGAGTCTTTCATCTTTCCTCTATCTAATTAATGCTAATTTCCTTGATGGTACTCCTAAAGTACAGTTGGAGCCTGGATGTAGATTACAGAGCACTTTACAATATCAGCAGTAAATCAGACAGAGATGGTGAAGCACATATATTATGTATTTCCTGAGAGTTTTGAAGGGTGGGACTTTATCTTGCAGTGCATTAGTGCCCCTAAGATTGTGTAACACTGTTATAAGTCACTCAGTTATTGTGACACTTGGTTGCCTGGAAATCCTCTTCCATTACACTGTATGCCTATTCCGTTTTTGTAGACAAATCATTTTGGCACACGTTAACCTTAGACTATAAATTTTGTCTTTTAGACAGTTTTCAAGAGGGATTTTCCCAAAGAGCAAAATGTGTTGATAGAAATACAGAGCGCCCTAAATTGTCTTCAGGGGGATCACCCCCATATTTTGAACCCAGAAGTGTACCTGTGACATAAGAGAAGAATACACATTAAAATGAAAAGATACACTCAGCTTGCCCTGTAGGAAGTATGATACCATTAAATTAATTAAAAGAAAATTATCCTCTGTTTTGGAGATAGTTGTGTCTAGTAAGAAAGGTATATGGGTTATTTGGTTACTTTTTAGTGTAATATTACAACATTTGATGATATAACTTAAGCCAAATCATGCAGTCAACATCATTCCATGTATAACTGAGAAGTCTTTCACATGACAATCAAGGTGTATCTGTGTATGTACATGCAGAAGTGCAGATGGAATTTGTAGAACAAGCTCTGAATATGTACTAAATGTTCTAAAAGCCAAACTTATCCAGCTCTGTAAATCTGATATCAGCTGTGCTCTATTGTCTGGTCACTTCCAGTGGTGGAAAGCAGACATGAAGTATGACTCGTTTGGCTTGGCTGTATTTTGTCATCACTTCTTACTGATTACCCAGGATTCTGATCAGCCCAGGGAATTCCCACAGATTTAGCCTCTGCTTTTCTGAACAGTAACTCTTTGATGGCAATACACACCCCCCAGTACAGTTTACAACCTGACTCAGATCACTGTTACAACTCTCAGTACAGGATTGGCTCAGTTTCTCTGTATCTTCTGTTATTGCCAAAGATCAGAAAAGATGTTGGTAGATCTTCCTAGCTAACATACAGCATCTTCTAAAATCCATTCAAGGAAGAAAAGCTCAACCAAAGTGACATTTTTTTCCAAACTTCCCCATGTTTCTACTTGAATTTTTATATAGATTATCAAGTGAGAACAGGACCAGAGCATATGTATATAAATTTATGGGAAATGCTTTATTGAGCCTAGTCCAGACATGTTTTTCTGAGCCATCATATATGAAAATACATTCATTTTTTCAATAATAGCTTGGCTTTGGTGACCCAAACCCAAATTATTTTCAGTGTAAATTATACAAAAGTTTTACACATTTTACAAAGTCTATGAGGATAGATCCTACTCCTTTTATATGAAATACAGTAGCTGGCTCTTCTACTGAAAAAAAATCATTGAATATTTCCATACTGGCTTCCAGCTTGTCTGGTGTTTTTGCCTGGCAGAATACAGTGCATCTTTGTGTGTTATTAATGGGCTGAGCTTCTGGACAAGACCATGCTTTTTGCCACTGCAGAATTTTCTTACAAACAATGCACTGTAAACCAGACAGGAACAGAAGCTTTCATGCATCTAGAGGACTATTTTTGACAGAGTAAGTTAAGTCACTTTCATTAGACAAAAGGTGAAATATCTATTTCTTCCCTTCAAAACATAAATTCAGTATTAAAAAAATATCCCAGGCATTTTAGCAGTTGTAAAACTGTGAGGAATGTGGAAGGCTGTTAATCTTCAGGTCTGGTCTTTGGCCTACATGAATCCTCCCCTCCTTTTGGCTCTAAGATGAAGGGTAATGGTGTGAACACTGCACATGGAGACCTACACAAAAGGGTTGCCAGATGTGGGTGGTGCTGACAAATCACTGTCAAATGTTAGAGGAACTTTTCCAGGAGTGCTGCAGCTCTGCCATGGGAAATGTGCCGTTCCCAACAGCACTAGGAGCCACGTGCAACATTGCTACATCCCCCAAACACTCCAGAGATATCCCAAGATTTAAATGCTGAAATACAGCACTTCGATATTAGGTACCCTTCCTGCCCTGGCACTCAGGAATCTTGTAGCAGAGAAGTGTAGATGAGTTTCTGAGCCTCAGCTAAGACCTCTCTGCACTTCATGGTATGCTCAGCACAGGTGGTGGAACTGGAGAGCAGTTGTGCCTGGCCCTGTGCCCAGGGGGCAGGAGCTGGTGGAGATGGTTCTTCTCATATGGAGGAGTTAAACAAGAGGCTTCCTTGGCTGTGCATCTGTCCCCTTAATCCTCACTCCTACAGCTGAACATGTCTTCTGAAATAAAGGCAATTCAGAAAACTGTCTAGAAACTGTCAGCCCTTTGAGATCTTTATACTACAAAGACAACTTTTAGGGAATCTTCCAGAGATTGTCACCCCTGGAGCAGAAATAAACATGTGCCTTGGTCTCAGCTGCAATATGTCATAAACCTGGGTAATGTGCTAAAGCTGAGGAAAGGGAAAGTTGTGCTATTGAGCCAGCATGTGAGTTGTTGGGGAGTTAATTACACACTTTCCCTTGTTCTGTCTCCCTAGCAGGGTGCAGGGTGTGTAGGGGGGCAGCTCTGTCAGACAGAAATAGAGGAATTTTCTAAGTTTGCCAGATGACACCATGTCTCCTAAGTGACAACAGGAAGGTCTCATGGAGCTGCATATTTTATTGGCTGCATTTTTATTGGAAACAAGATAAAAACAGATGCAGGTGAAGTGGCCCCATGAATCTCCTATTCATGAAGTTTAATACACTAACAAGGCAAGAGTCACTCATTTAAGCTGCCTCAATCACATTCACCAAATGTATGTATTTAACCCCCAGCAATCTAAATTATTTCAAGTGTTCTCCTTCCTCATTTTTCCATTCACCCTCGTCCAAAACCTACCCTCCTACCTCAAGGCTTCTAGGTTTTAAGAAATAAAGAAAAGCAATGTTTTATGCTATTTGTCAAAGTGAAGATGTCCTCCAACTCAATATAGGGTGAAAACATAAGAGTGTGTCCCTAGCCTTGACCAGATCACAAAGTGAAACTCATACAAGAGTTTCAGTGCTAATTTACTGGGAAGGGGTGGGGATCTGACCAAGGTGGACTTGCATTTCCTGACTGTTTGGCAGATGTGAATCTCTCAAAACGATTTTGTGTGAAGTGGCTGCCACAAGCTTAGAAGTCTCATGTCCTGGAATGAGATGTAAAGAAATTAAAAAGGAAACATCAGTGGTTGAGTAAAAAAACATGTCAGGATATGAAAATGTGTATTTTTTTAAAGGAAGAAGAGTGTGGTGAAGGTTCTAATGTAAGGTCTGCAGTGGAAGAAACAGACTATCTTTGATGACAAAGTTGTTCTTTTTTTTTGTTGGAAGTTCTTCACTCAATATTGCAAGAAAATAGCACGATTTTTAATGTTCTTTAACAAGACGAAAATCCAGATTACTTTTTTCTTCGGCTGTGTATACTCTACCACCAGCAGCCACTTGCTGGAAGCAACACCAAAGCTCGAGAATATGCTGTGTGTTCTTCAGCACCATCTACTGGTACTTGCCCTATCCACCACTTGGGCACTGCATTACCTACAGTCCTTTAAAGTCAGGAAGAAAGAAAACAACTAAAATCCTGCAAGTGGCTGCCCATACGTAGTAAACCTAAAGACTAGCCTGGCTGATTTGGTGCTTAAATAGATTTTGATTCTAATAAGAAACAGTACAAATCATCCACATAGAAGTTGTATGAACTTACGGTCATACATGTCCCCTAACAAAAACATAATGAAGGCCAGGGACAGAGTAAACCAGGTCAGAGTAAAACAGAACTCATGAGGTAATGGAAACAAAAGATGAGGTTATCTGGGCAGGGAAAAAAGCTACAGGAAATGTGAGAAGATATTAACGTAGAAAAGAGCTTTTGGAAGCTGAGACAGGATGTATTTCCTGAGATCCGTGCCTTAAAAATGACATTCCTGAACAGGCTTGGACTGTTATTCTCTAATTTTGCAATACTCTGTTTTAAATCTAAAACTGATTAAGAGGGAGGTATGACTGTGTTTTTGAAAAACGCTTTAGATAAATGAGGTCAGACCCCTCTGACTAGAACAGCTCTATGTACTCCTTTAGTGACACAGATATGAGGCTGGGTTTATTGCCACTCTATTTTCCTCAGAAACTCTGACATTAAAACAAAAAGGAAAACAAAATTTGGAGCACAACTTGCAGACACTGTAAATTAGTGCAACTCACTGACATTAAAAGCACTTCCTGATTTGCTACAGTGGAGGAACCTTCCACTCTGTTTGATGCCTTTTGTGCTGGTGGAGTAAATCCAAATTGAAGCACAGCCACTGAGTGAGCCCTGAAATATATTCAGTAAGCTGAATAATTTTTTGGGTTGCCAATTTTCAGCATTCATTTAATTGACAAAAGGTGGGGTACCAAAGGTATTCCAGATAGCCAGGAATGAGGTTTTCCTGGTGTTTCAGAACATGAAAAAATAGTAGAGAAAAAGTATATAACACAATGTGCTACTGACATAATTGGATAAATACTTGTTAATCCTGTTTAAGTTTGTTTGTTTGTTTATCTAGAGCTCTATCTTCAGATTTATAGCACTTCAGTGAAGCAGTACAGAGAGAAAGGTATAGTCTCCTCACCATAGAACTTGATCTCAAAGAAATCTATTGCAATAAAAATCCATTGATAAAAGGCTTCTATATACAATTTTCTACTCACAGCTTTTACTTCTTCAAAACTTTTAAAATAACATTATACTTAATTGCAGCAACAGTGAAATGTTGACAAAATTAATATTTTGCAGCATAAGTTTGCAGTGTCTTTTTTGATGGAAACACCCTTTGAAAGATATTTCAAAGTTTTCAGTTTGGCCTTATGAGAACAAAATTTAAGCAAAATATCATTTAGCATCAGTGCTTGCTTACACTGTTTTTGCAAACACAAATGCCTGCAGTTGCTAAAGACAGGATAACTCAGTTAGTGTCTGTAGCTGGGGAATCCAGCAAGCTGTAGTTCCTTATGACATATACAGGCTTGTGAGCTTTGTAAATCTTTTTGGAAGATGTTATTTCCAAAGGAAATACAAGTACCTGAGGCATCTCCCAAAGTAAATTACTGTAGCTCTGATTGATAGAAATGGCCTTATGTGTGGCCAGCAGTTTAATACAGAAGTCAGTAGATGAACAGACCACAGGCAAAGCAAGACTGGAATAAAAGTGAGGTTAGGGAGATGGAGGCTTGAAATTAAAAGTTCCAGTAACATTCTTAGAAAAGGTTACTCATAAAGAATGGGTAAAGGCAGATGTAGAAAAAGTAAAAATTATGGAAAAATTTTCCAATTTTCCTTGGAAGATATTCTGGAATTGGTGCAGATCAAGATGTTTACTATTCACATATTTCTTTGAAAAGACTAAAAGAAAACATTGGCGTATGCTTTTGGGGTTCTAAATCATTCAATAGGCTCCTCTGTTTCAGTGCATGTTTCCAAATTTAGTCATTTTATCAATTACAAGCTCAGAAAGTTGCTACTGTACTTAACTGAAGATCAGAAGTTGGCAACATGTAATTCCAGATGGCTTTCAGACAGATCCAGGGTGCCCAGATAGAGCTGAAAAGTGTTTGGTGAACATATGGGTGAATGAACTGCTTGTAGATTTTATGATACATTTATAGCACCACATTTCTTGCAAAAGACAAACTACTTGTTCCTATTTATAAGAAATGAAAGCCTTGATAAGTGTCTGGGATGACAGAAAGTGGAATGTGCACCAAAGAATTTCCTAGTAGCTTCAATAACTGGGGTAGAACAAATCCTAGAACTTTGTGTGAACATATAAACCAAAGAAACCCCACAGCTGGAGTGCTAAAACTGGAATTTGGCCAGGACTTGCAGATGTAATGATAATCACATCTTCTTTTAAGGGCTGCAACTCAGTGTGTCAGTCAGTGTTACAATTTGGTCTTCAAGTGCAGTTCAAAGTGCTGTTTCAAACTACCATGTCTTCCATCCTCCAGGGACAAGTCAAAACATGACATTAAAGGAAGCTGCTATTCCTTGGTCTTAGTAATCAAAGAGATTTAAAGATTATGAGAGTCAATACCTGAGCAGATGGCCTGTGGTAGTAACAGATTTTAGCTCCTATTTCCTTCCCACTCAGTATTTTACACATCATACATATCTTTTGCTGGTACTAGCATAATATGTCCTTTATGCAAGTTACAAAGCCCAGAATAAGATTAAGAAAGAGTAAAACATTCCTCCCACATGCACACATGAAGGATGGGATTTTTCCATGCGTATCAACAGACTCATCCAAGAACTACAATGAAAGGAATGTAGTTTCCTGTTAATAAAGCCAAAATCTCATGGCAAGGAGTATTTATAAATAATCCAGGGCTGACACTCCTACCCTGGGTTTGCGTGGGGACATCTGTGCACCCAGAGGATGTACAGGCAGAAGGGGAAGGACTCCTGGCCAGTCCTCACTCCATGCCACGTGCTCAGCCAGCCCAGTCTCCTCAGCTGCCCTGCAGTAATGCCTGCAGGGAGGTGTTTGCCCCCCTGCCCCAACCCGCACTCAGAAGGAATTAGCTGTGGTTCACAAGGAGGTTGCAGGTGTCAGACCCTGGGACACAGTCTGCTTCATGCACCCCTCCAGAGGAATTCAAGTACTGCCAGTATCCCATATCCCAGCTCTAGTGAAAGCTGCTTCTACTGCTGAAGTGGTCACTGAAAAGATGGGTGGGGAACCCTGAAAGAAGATTCTACCAAGGGGTAGGGTCCTACAGCTCAGTAAGCAAATCACATCATTGTAGCAGCGAAGTAAATATTCTAGTAGCTGTATTCCGTATCGCTTGCACTCTGGTTTAAATGTCAAATAGAGGATGACTCTCTAGAGAAAATGCAAAGAACCAAGCATCCAAACTCTTGTTAGCAGACTTTCAGCCAAGTCCAAATTTCTGGGTAATTCAGCTACACTGTCTTGCTACCAGGAACTTGAACACTGTTTAATGCATTGGCAGGGTAATTACAGCTATGTCCTAGTGACAGCTGTAGGTTGTTGTAGATAGACAGGATATAGGAGCACCTGAAACAGTTTTCTAGTAAACAGCATTAATCAGAGAGTGGTTGAGGAGATTCTGTTGGGAGAACACAAAAAACACTGCCTTTGAGAAGAAAGCAAAGTGGAAATTTCTCTTTTGAGTGATGAATAAAGGGTTAAGGCTGGACTAATTGTATTCTATAATCTTTATTTGATGGAATTCAATAAACACTATAGTATTCATTGACTTTTAACTGGAAAGTTTGTTGTTCAGCCCCACAACATATCCTTCTTGTTAGTCTGAAGATCTGTGTCTCAGCTTTCAACAGGCTGCCACATGCTCCCACTCCAAGGCAAAGGAGCCCACCCTAATGCTATCTGGGATTCTGCAGGGAGCAGCGAGTCAATAAAAAATGTACATAATGCCCACTTCAATCAACACTGCTATCAAGCGGGATTTCATGAAGTTCAAGTATATTCAATAGCATTGCCTATTTACATTTTAATGAACTGATCATTTTACTCCAGAGAATTGTTCACAGTTACAAAGAAAATTGAGTTTCTTACAGTCACTGCAACTGCACTGTATTAGATAATTTATTCAGAATACACAATGATATAATTCCTGTGTATGGCATGTAAAATAGAAATATAAAATAATTTGCTTAATGGAAGTTTTGTCTCACCTGCAATTGTTTCACCTTTTTGGGACAATATTTGTGGGAAGAGGAGTAATTCAAAAGTCATCATCCATTTGTGGAAATGAAGAGTACAGATTATTATACTTGAATGCTACCTGTAACTCCTAGAATGGATATTTGAGCCTGTTTGAGTCTGATGATGCCTGAGAGTTGTTGGAGACTTATGTAAACTGAGCCTGTAGGCCTAAAGCCTGAATGCCTGTAGCATTCAAACCTATGCTTAAAACCACCAACTCATCTGAAGTTTTGTTTTAGCATTCAAGCACACCATCCACTGTACTGGTAGGGCTCACTGGCACTAGTGTATCATAGCAAGTGGTCAAAGTAATTTCAAAGAATGCTGAACATAGAGAATGTTTTGATTTGCTTTTATTTCCTAGCTACTTCTAAAAACTGGCTTTTTGCCTTGCTTTTGACTATGCTTCACTAGCTGTGAATCAGAACTTTAAGTCTCAAAGGGACAACAATACAGCATTTACTAAGCACTAAAATCAAGTTAAATGACTTTCCTAGGAAAAAAACAATCAAACTAGTATGCAGTGTTTGACAACTTTACTGGAAAGTCCAAAAGTACTTATTCAAAAAAGTACTATCTAAATTGTAAGAAGCAAAAAACCATTAAATTCTTATTAATTACATGATTCTGCTGAGCATTTTCAAGAATACCATCTTTCTTTTTTTCTTTTTTCTTTTTTTTTTATTTCTAGACAACTGGGAAAATATGCATAATACTGGAAGCTACCCTGCTGGGATGGGTAAGTAAACAAATTTTGGCAGACTAAGTTGTTAATTATTCAGCTTGTTGTAGCAAGGTAATTACAGTTCTTGCTAAGGGTGAAGAATAAAGGACTTTCATAGGTATTCAGTGGAATTTAATAACAAAGTAAGAGCATGTGAGTAAGTTTTAATGATGTTGGATAGACTCAACTTCAAAGAGTGGGCATACTGAGGTCATTTAATTAAAAACATACAGAATACATGGATAAAATATGCTCTTGACTGGTTATTAGCCAAGAATATGCTCTTGACTGGCTATTAGCCAAGGTAACGTATATGGCCGGTCTGCTAACCAGTAACAAGAGTCTCCTTGCAACAAAAATGCTGATGGTTGAAAAACTCAGTCAGAAAGACACCAAATTGTGAAAAGAGGGTGATCAGTCAGCCTGTGGTTGTTTCTATGCATAGCCTAGTTTTATCTAAAAAAATACCTTCTGATATGGTCTCTGCATTTCAAATGCAGACTGGAGAGCTGAAAGCCAGTTAAAAGGCTGGCAGAGGAAACAAAAAAACCTGAGCAGTTGCAGTTTTGCTAGGATTATCACTGGAGGTAGTCTTATATGAACTGTGAGGGTTGGACATATACTGCAAACCAGAAGTGTACAGGCAAGTTTTCCAGCTGTGATAGCAGCTCTTTACTTAAAGGTACTATTGTCTGGCATGTCATCCCTGCAGCAGTCAGCCACTGCATCCTAAGCAGATGCCCTCACTCTCTCTCTTTTCTTTCAAAGCTTTGCTTTTGGAACGTGCTTTTGGACAAAGACTCTTACAGGCAAAATCTCAATTCAGTCCTTCCAAAGGCTGTTTTCTGCTGCTTCCTGAGCAGCATAGTGCACCTGGTTACAGCAATTAGGAGGCGGGGCTTGGCACATCCCTGTAAAAGCAGGGATTATGCAGTGCTGCACACAGCAGTAACTAGAGAAAATGGGTTTCTATTAAAGAAAAGGGAAAAGCTGGGAGAATGATATGCTGTGGGAGATGAGTGCTTTCAGCAAGATTTCTCCCCTGTTCAGAGGCTGGGAGTGGTTAGACTCAGGGAAGGAGCAGTAGAGAAGGGCTGTGAGAAGAAAAGCACGGGTACAATAGAAGGTTGTCCTGTACAATTTAGCCATTGACAGTTTCAAGTATGCAAGGTAGAAGATGAGTGTTGTACCACCTGCTTAACAATGAATGCTGCTTCTCCTGCTCATCAGGTCTGTAGCTAGATTAGGGAATTTTGTGAGTCCCTGCCTCTCCCTTGCATGGCAGTCATGCAAAGAGTGGTGTGCTTGGCTGACCCTGGGCCGAGGCACAAGTATCCAGAAGAGTTAAAAGTTGAGTTCTATCCAGTGGTAGCTTGGAGTCACCACAAGGTCTTGGAATAGGTATAAACCAGGGAACAGCAAAACAAAAACATTATCTGTGAAATGTTCATCAACAAACCAGATTACGATTACCCCAAAAAGGGCTGGTACATCACACAGGAGCTTGGCTTTCTGACGAGGGCAGCTGGTTGCGTGTGGGGTGCTTGGTGGCTGTCTTTGTGGGAGACAACAGAACTTGCCCAGAAGAAAATATGGTGAAGGGCGATTTTCAAAGAGCTCAGCTGACTCCAAGAAGCTATTTGCGGCTGTGATTTCTGTCATATTACTTCACAGCATTTTTCTCTTTCAACAAAAACGTACGTTGTGTGTCTGCCTGTGGTGAACTGCAGATGTGCTGAAGAGGAGGAAAAGTTCATTTCAAACTTGCATTTTGAAACATTTCATGCAGCGTGAACTTATTTTCTCTTTAAACTAAATATATATTTGTGTACATTTAAAAGTGCTGATTTTAACTATTTTTGTTTCTGATATGGGAACTCAAAGGGCAGTCATCTGAACAAATTTTTGCTTTTTACTGAGCTATTATTACACCTTAGAGACCTGAATGGTTCCAGCATGTGAATTTGAAGGTAATTTGACAAGACATGTGGAATCCAAGGTAGTAGAAGTACAGATAGAGGTTCATTTTCTTGCAGCAAAAAAAAAATTATTAAGAGTATAACCCAGCTTGAAATGCCGATTCAGCAACAAGGTCCCACAAAAATTTCTTTCCAAACATTGTGGCATCTGTTAATGCCAGGAAACCTTACAAAAATTAAAGAATGTGATTGAGATGTTCAAAGTAAGATCCTGAATTCTACTTCTAGGTCTGGTGATGACAATTCTTGGTATGTCTATGCAGGATAAGAAAAGTATTGTTAAATGGGTAGGTCTACCTTGCCATCAAAATCCAGTAGCATGTGTGACAATAATGAAGACTCAAAACTCCAACGTATTAGTACATGCCAGTAACTACACTAAAAACTCTCCAAGAATCCTGGCCATGTTAGTTGGCTTTTTAGCATATCCCAAAGGCCAGGCCATTGATTCTTCTTGGCTGTCTTCTGTCCTCGCCTGCTGATGCAGCTGCAAACACCTTCCCTTATTTTGCTGTGATGCTAGTATCACAGTGAAAATACTGAGATCTGCAGATTTAGATATCTAAAGAGGGAAATTGATTTGCATTTCATTTTGATGGTATCTGAAGTGAGTGCCATGCTCTGGAGCATGAATCACAGGGTGCTTGTTTTGGCGGTGGCCGGCTGTGCACTCCCACACTCTTCCTTGGTATCTATGTCTCAGAGCACACTCTGTCACCTGGGTGGCCAGCAATGTTGGCAAATGAAAGCAGCATTTCAGAGTGAGTACACAAAGATGAGGAGGTGTAATGCTAAAGGGTAATTCAGGAGTGAAAACTAGGTACTTGTTCTAAAGTAATAATTAAGATTTATCATGTGTAAAATTCTCTCACCACATCTAAACCAAGGAGTGTTTTGGAACACCTGTGCTTTGCTGTTGGAAGCTCATTTGAGCTGGAAAATTCTTCCTCCTGAGGCAATTTATTACCCATGTAACGGATGCTATTCTGTTGAATATGTAGCATATTGAGGTTTGGCTACCAGTTTCACTCTTTCAACGCAAAGTGAAAATATGGAGATTGTGGGTTTGGAAGAATTTCTTTTATTGATGTGGAAAATTTAGAATTTAACTTGGAAATTCTTTTATTAACTCCTGATTCTGTTTATGCAGAGAAAAGGCTGTTAATGTTGGAAATTAAGTTCAAAGGTGTTCAATAACAAATTCCTTCTTCAGAGGCAGCTCTTGATGGGACACCATTCCCTGAACAAAAAGTCTATCTTTCAATAGGCTGCTATGGAGATTTTATTTAAAATTTTAGAAAGTTATATACCTTACAAATAAAAAAATGAAGGTCTGAGAGGCAAAAAGGGAACATTTGCTCTGTCTTACTGATGTGATTTTAAACTGTTGAGAGCAATTAAGAAGCCATCAACCCTGAAAAAAAGCACATTGAACTGTGTACTCTGAAACAGATTAAATCACTTGATTTTTCTATGAATGATTTGCAGTATATTTCCACAGATTTAGAACTCACTTCCCTGGAGTGTATGCCTACCAATCTGACTGATGCACAAGATTAGAGAAACTCTGAAACTAGAAATCTAATCAATTCATCTTTCCTTCCTAAATTTTTCTTTGAAAAAATGTTTTTGTTTCCTTTCGTATTTTAATTTCAGTAAGCACAGGTATGACTGTTCATTCTGTGTATAGAACTGCAAAAGAATTTCCTCACTAGAATGTTCCCATCTATCTGGTGTCTGATTATTCAAAAACACATACAACAAATTATGAAATGACTAATCTCAAAGTGAAATGAATTAATGTGAAACAGCTGTAGAGAAGTCACTGGTCTTTAAATTTCAAATGTTTCAAAGTGACCAGAACTTTACATTTCTTGTTCTAGTTCACCTCAAAATGACAATGGCAAGAACTTTTCTATTATCACTCCACACTGGTTTGATTTACACTCCATTTAATTACAGCAGTTTTGATATTGTTCTTAGTTTTGAATGGCTTGTGAATCTTTTTCTTTTTAAGTGAAATATAAGATTTGCTTTATTTTAACTGCAAATTAATAGGAATTTTTAAGCAAAACCAGTTAAAAGTAAATGAGTTTGATTCTTCCCTGGTGTGGATAGCTGTAGCTCAGATAAGCTTTTGTCTTAAGGCCAATCCCATACCAGTCCTAAAGGAAGGACTAGATTTATGTGTTCTCTCCTTACCTCCTCCTTTGTACACTCATATTTGGATTAATGTCTTTGCAAATGTTCTATGGAAAATGCCAGATCTGCAAAGACAAAGAACAGGTATTGCTATTTTTGCGGTGAAGCTTAAGTTTATATGATGACAGGCTGCTTGTGCAAGTGCAGCAGTACAAGTAAACAAAGTGGAAGGAAATATCTCAGAAGGCTACACCAGCAGATAAACTTAGCCTTAAAAGGTCTGGGGAACAATTTGTGGGTTCTTAGTAAGTGTATACTAGAAATTGGTGTATTCATATAGTTTGTTGCTATTGGGAGAAAAAGAATAATAACAGTACTTTTGATCAGTACATTACTGATCAAATCCATTAGTTGAAGATAGTTATTAAGGCAAATACTGAAAAACTCTTAGCTCAAAGGCATGTGGTGACATGGAAGTGGCTTATCAGAATTGTATTGTTCTGTAAACAAAGTTGCGTATCTCAAATTTCACAATGACTGCTTCGGATGTGGCCTTTCAATTAAAGTGCAAACTCTGTTAGTACAGAAGAGACAGGCCACACTTCAGGAACTGTTTATCAAACAAATATAAAGCCAGAGCTACAGGTTTGTTTTGCTTTCTTTCTTTCAATTTTTTTTCTTGTTTAATGCTGTACTTATAATGTGACTTTCATGTTGATTATATGGATACTTTGTCATTCATATTTGTCATTCAGGGTCCTTTTCCAAGGCCTGTTATCAAATCAGCTGCAAAAGTTATATTTGCTTCCAGCTGAGGTGACATCTCCAGTCTTGTCACGGAGGCTTCCTAATCACTGGCTTCCAAAAACTTCAGTCTGCAGATAATAAAAAGAGAGAGACAATGATATAAACAGCAGGGTTCCCCCTTCCACACCAGCCTACATCTGTTTCCTGATTTAGACAGGAGTGAGGAGAATTGGGTCTGTTTGGATTTTTCTCCTCCACCCTACAGTTCTTATTTTAGTTTCTTTCATCAGCTGTGCAATTGAAAGCAGTCTTCTTCCAGGTCCTCAGCATGGACAACAGGAGGTGTGAGAGTCACAACACATGATAATACCAATTAAATCTCTATCCTGTATCATTCCCATATCTATCTTAAAGTTGCTATTTCCCTCTTGGCAGTTTGTTCAAAAAATATTGTCTTCCTGCATAAACTGGCTCCATAAAAGGCCCCAGTCCTTGTCTGAGGACAGTGACTAGAGTCACGGGGGACATGTCCTTCTGCCTGAGGTGGACAGTGAGTGACTTTGTTTTTCTCCACTCAGCATTGCTTTCTGTGTTGCCATTCAACTCCATTTTTCTGCTCCTTCCATTAAGTCTGCCTTTGCATTCCTAACTCATTTGCACACTCTTTTCAGTGTGGAGGTGGAATTATCTGGACTTCCAGCACTAGTCTTGAGGAGTGCAAGCTCTCACCCAGACACCACAATTCTCCCAAGGTTTAGACACACAATAAATACTGTGCATTGGGGTCAGTTTGGAACCAATACACAAAATGGCTGAAGGATTTATCCCAGGTCACCATAGAAGCCGATGGCACAGAGGGGGCTTAAGCCCTCGATTCGGACATCCTAGGTTGGTTCCATGACCTACTTCCTTATTCCCCCTCTTCTGTGTTCACATTAGTGCTGGAAAGGAAGTGGTGCTGGGGCTGCTCTCGTGCCTTCCTCATGTAATGGGTGCTGCTGCCCTGCAACCTCACCATTGCCTCAGGTACCCCCATGCAGGGCAGAGCCTTACCTTAAATAAACTTCTTGGCATTTAGCGAGTAAATCTCTCTGATCATCTTACAGTACACTTGTGCAACAACACAGAAGTTGGCATGCATTTTTTATCTTATGAGTTTACCTCCAGGAAGATGAGAAACCACAAGGAATCTGAATGCTTTGAACATAGGCTTTGCATGGAATTCCTGCCATCTCCCCCGATAAACACTTGGAATCACTGTTATTTTCCAATGTCCCCAAAGAATATTTTCATCGAATTGCTGAGATCATGACTGATAGCTTTACTAGTAAGAAATGTTGTTAATTGCCTGTTCAGCTTCAATAAAAAATATGGTGGCACCTATTTTTTAGCCAGATCTTCCAGACATTTTTTCCTTTCCTTCAGACTTTCCTCTGGCACACACGAATGAATTAACTGTGCGGCACTTTGCCGTTGCCAAGATCCTTCTTATCCTGCTTTGTAGATGAAAGGATGAGGAATCTATGGATCTGCTTTACATCTCTCACTGCAAGCAAATGTCTCCGTTATCACCAAGAAACACACCAAGGCTTGGTTAGGATTTTAGGTATAGGCTTGCTGTGTTCAGCACTCCATTACACTGAGCAGGAAAGAAAATATCCTAAAAGGTGCCCCAGCATAAGGGAATGGGAGAGTAAGTGTAAATAAAGCAGAGGCTGGGCAGCCCAACAAGAAATGTTTAACATTCCATGCTCTCCACAAAGGGCAGGTCAAGGAAAGGGAATGAGTGGTTGGGATGAAGCACATGCCACGGATATTTTTCAAGTACATTTCAGCAGAGTATATCTAGTCACGTAAACATCCACAACAAACAGAACAGCCTTGTTCTTGAACATGGCAGACCTCCTGAGGTCCCTCTATATACACAGAAGATGGGTCTCACTATGCAGGGAAGCCACAGCTGCTGAATTTGCAGCTGCAGTTTGAATTCACAGGCACAAATAATACTGAAAGTGCCAGACATTCTCAGATATGACCACTTGAACAATTGCTTGCTCATGCCCAAGTCAAACTGATGTATTGTCAAGCTATGTGTGCCCTGAATGCCTGGCCAGGTAAGAGGTGGAAGAATTGAATTTGTTGAAAGTCGTATCTCAGGGTTTGGGGGAAAGCTAAAAAAAACCCCTTTACAATAAATGAAAGTTCCATAGGTAGTGGGAAAAGCTTCTTATTCTTTCTTATTCTCAGGTGCCACCCAAATTAATTTAATGAAAATTAGCATTATTAACTCTATCTTTTCATTTATATAGATTTGAGGCAAGAGTTCAAGTCACGCAAGGCTTTGAATTTGTGAGGCTGCAATAATGTAAAAATCACAGCAGATTAAAATTATGTTTATTTTTCATTTATATTGCAACCTAACCCATACAATGTTTAATAGCAGTTGTGTATGTAGACATGGGTCTGCAGAAAGCTACAAAACCTTCAGCAGAGGTAAAATACATCTATGAACTAAACCATCATGAATCAGTGACTACCCCAGTCTGAGAGCTGCCATGCAGACATATAGAAGCAAGAGCATGTCACAGAAATAGCCTCACTCAATAGGGAAAACACAAGCTGCAGCTGCAAAGAATGGTTTGGAAAGGAATACTGTGAAGGTCAGATACCCATCATGAAGACATGCCCACTTGCTTATCTGGACACTCTTTTGTTAACATTGTCTGCCCTGCCAGGCCAGGACCACCAATGGCTCCTGAAGGTGCTGAAGTCTTTCCCAAGCATCCCAGAAGTTCACACCATACCCCAGCTGCTGCAGAGGTTCAGCAGTGGCCAACAGGTTGCATTGGTTGGCATAACCTTTCATTCACGGGGAATGAGGGAGAGGTAACTGCATTGGGACTGCAAATCTTGATTGTAAGGCATTTCAAAGGAACAAAAAGAATGGAAAAGCTTTTTAAATTCCTCTTTGCAAGACTAGAACATTACTAACTTAATTACTTGAAGTTAGAATTAGTAGTTATCTAGAATATCACACATTTTTGGATGTCGTGCTTCAAATTAGTTCTGCCTCAGCACAGAAGAAAGCTGTACCTCTATTACCTGGGTCTGTCACAGTAACCATTCTCCTTTTGAAAAATTTTATTTCTTTTGCATTGATTAATAGTTAGTATTAGTAGCTATTTTGCCTCATGTGCAGTTTGAAACCTCTTACTGGGTAGCTTGCATGGTGATACAGAGAGAGGTAAGCTTCCTGGGGCTTAAGAGTTTAGCAGACAGGCAATTTTTATTTTTTTTAAGATGGCAGGGTTCAGAAATCTATCTGGAGTTCATGAACCTGTTCTTCCTGTAACTGAAACCCATGTTTTACTCAGGGTTGATTCAATTTTCAAAATAAATGTTTTCTTAGTTACAGGGAAAGCCAGTTCTATGTATAAGGGGTAGAATAACACCCTTCCAAAGTCCATGTGTCATGGGTGGGTGGCCTATATGCAGGATATGCATGCACACAAAATCTAGCTTTAGATTTACTAGAGTAAGAGATTTTTCCTCTCTCCATCTGTTCTCTCTCATCTACTCCCCTACCACAATTTCTGTCGTGTTTCTGCCTTCTCACTGAGCTATTTGCATATCAACTACCATATCTTTAAAACTAAGTTTGTGGACATTATTTTCAGATCCTCTAAATGGAAACTGAGCTTAGATTTCACCAATACAGATTCTTTGTCCAGTTTTCACTTAAGTACCTTAAACACTTAAGTTTACTTTTCCTTAATGGAGTTGGGTGCCTGAGCTTGTATTACTGGCATAAACACAATGATAAGACGTTCTTACTGCTTGGGTATGCCATCTAATGTCATCTATCCAGTCTGACTTACCAATAGCACCTCCTGTCCTGAAGCACCTGGAATATCAGATGTTTCTGTGGACACCCAAATGTGGAGAGTAGGGACATGCAACATAGAAGGCTGCAATTTAACCCTTGCATGAGGGGAAAGATGGAAACCTCTTACAAGTGCTCTCCAGTCTTTATGCCTGAATCTTTTAGCCCGTTTGTCCAGTGGAGCACCACTGGTGTCCCATCACTCCCAGGAAAAGATCCCTGAGGATTTTTCCTTTCTTGGACTGTGGTCATACACTTTGTATGAAATTCCAATTCACACTGGGGAAAATTCCATGTACAGTTCAAGGGCTGTACAATCTTAGGTATGCAGTCATCTGCCAGGAACAGACACGGATTTTCTTTCATAAAACGATGGAATCGCCCTCTGCAAAAGGAAGATAAATCATTAAAAGCATGTTAGGACATCAGACAGGAAAATGTAAATAACCATACATAACAGCAGCTGTTCCTGATCAGGTTCCATCCTTTGATCTTTAGAAAGATGGCTATTAATTAGCAGGGTCAACACTAAGCTTTTTCTTGGTAACAGTGATCTTCTGAACCACCCAAATAATTGATAGTTTCTTGTAGCTTTGCAATGCTAAGCTTCTCTGGGAAGGATTCTTCAGATAAATGGGATAACAAAATTACCTAACAGTTTTGAAGTTAGGCCATATCTGCAGTAGATACAGGGTATATTTTATTGGCCACCAGTCCTGAATCCCTTGAAATCTTGCATGAAATGAGTTCCAATCATACTGAAATTGCAGGTAATTGCTATTGACATTGCAATCACTGCTTGACATGAATATCTGTCTGCTGTGCCAGGTTCCATCTGTAACATAAAAGTCACCACATTACAGCCTCTAAGATTGCTGAAACACTCCTGTTAAGTGCACTACTGGTTGGAAAAATTTTCATTGAATGCATTGGATAAACTGCCAAGTCCTATTAATCCCAATGTGATTGGACCCCACAACAGAGTGCAGTATCAGACCCTGAGGCTGTATCAAATCCAGAACAGTTGAATCCTAAAGCCTAGTGGCAAACCGCATGGCAAATGTAAAACGCTGGACACACAATATATTCCAGAGTGGGG
This sequence comes from Erpornis zantholeuca, assembly GCA_013400515.1. NCBI lineage: Eukaryota > Metazoa > Chordata > Aves > Passeriformes > Timaliidae > Erpornis > Erpornis zantholeuca. The sequence goes on from VZTN01024263.1 coordinate 61,571, forward strand.
TCTGACTAGTCTCCAGCATGCAGTTTCTGATTCTCTTCTTTGGAATATAGCAGAAAGCTGGAACACCTTACACCTGTAATTTAATTGTGGGTCATAAAATCTGCAAGCAACATGTTTCTTGTTGACATGGTATAATCACACAACAAGGTTTTCAAATTTCAATGAAAATCATAGCAACTTGTGTGGAGGGAGTCCACTGAAGGAATGGAAAATGACCTTGATTTCTCTTATTTTCACACAGCAATAGGGATGAGAAGCTCAGGGTCTGTGATTATGTTTCTCCTGACATGCAGAAGACTAGTCCCTGTGAATTCGCACATATGTTTGAGACAAGCCCAGTTGGCCCAAAGTCATAGACTTAAGAATTAATGGTTCACAAGTTCTGTGGCCAAATGTTCAGAGAATCATGGACATGCCATCTTATCTAACTGCTAATGTAGTTTGACAGCAAATAGCTCATCCTCTCAAAAAGGCTATGTAGTCAAATACACAAACACTTCCTCCTAGATCTGACTCGAAGAGTAGAAAAAATGTAAACTCATCTGCCACTGGTACATTGTTAAGGTCGTAGCAGTTGCATAGTTGAAAAGTACTGCACTGGATGTCATGAAGGGAAAGATGTGGTACTTTAAAGACTAATCCTTCCTGTTCTTTAGCACACATTGCAGAATCGTAAGATTGCGTCCCATTTTAAGTATGCAAACTGGCTTAGAGACTTCAGCCAGGTCTTCACCAATCTATACATCCAGCTTGTTCTCCAGGACCTGTCAGTTCCAAGGCACAAGTGCTAATGTCTCTGTGGATGCTTGCAGCACCAAAGAACCATGCCAAAGCAGTGTCTGGCTCTGTGCTCCCCACTCCGCTACTGTTTCTTCCCTCTCACAGCCACACTCTCTGCACACATTTGGGCATGACTCAATGCACTTCTCTCTCAGGAAGAACCTCTCATTGAGCTGGGGCTCATTGGATTGCACAATGTTTGTGACTGTGTCCCCACACCAAAACATTTAAATAATGTGCTTGATTTGGTAAGGAAATGAGGTGCACAAATGCCTCAGCTGCCTGAGCCATACTTGTTCAAATAACCTAGCTGGAAACCAGAAAATGATGGGAGGAGTTTTTTAATCTGAATTTTGCAATTCATAACTAATGTTGATGCCTTAGGTTTTAACTTTTATATTTTTTCAAATCCTGTACTGCCCAGTGTAACTCTGAAGTTTCCTGTAGCTTGTTAGCTGCCGCACTCCTATGCTAAGATAGACATAACAAAGCCTCTCTAGCTTGCTCTCCAAGGACACCCAGACTGTCCTAGGCCCAAAATGTGTAAACCAACATCTCGGGAAAGGGGGCGTAATCTTGGAGAAATTACATCATTAACTAAAGTTTTAATTGGCAAATTTATGCTGATATGCAAATGGTCCAAACCTATAAAAGGGCGAAGAACTCGTGACCTGTCATCCATCTTGGGATCCACTGAGGCAGGGGAGCCTCTGGACCCCCAGAGTATACCTTTGAAGGCCTTTCAAATAAATACCTCCTTTATTCCCTTATTCCTGTCCAGTCTCTGGTTTTAGGTAGCCTTTTAAGGCATCAATGTGAACAGACTTGATATTTAAGTGATAACTAGATGCAATGTCAGAGCTGTATCTTAATTCTGAGTCCCTTGCAGACAATATCAAAATATTGACCTTAAAATGGGGTGATATGTGTCCATTTCCTAAGATGATGCTTTTCTCCTCATCCTCATTTGTGTCTTTTGTAGAGCCCTGTAAACTACAGCAAAACATTATCAGTTCAGAGTGCTCGTGGCACACTGCCTGCAGTGATGCTCACGTGCGTTACAAGTGGGAATGGAAATACAACTAAGAAATAAAACCAAATGTCTCTGTGAAGTGTGTTCCCTCTGTGTGGAGGTGGAAGTGATGGCTTCCTTTCTTCTTTAGGGGACCGAAGCCCTGAGTTTATAGTATCTAACTGTGAGGGGATAAAACATACAAATATTGTATCTTCCTACACCTTCTCTGCTCTCCTGCCATCCACAGCTTATAGACAGAGCACTGCTTGGCCTTCTTCTGGGGCTCCTAATTCTCTGCCTCCAAAAGCCTTTATTTCTGCGGAGGGGAAAGAAGGCTAATAGGTAAAAAATGTGGGGATGTATTTGGAAGAGTGAGCTGTGTAGTTCTTTCTGCTGGCTGCAATTTTACTCACTGCTACTGACTAGTGCATAGCAACAACTAACAACAGGGACTTCTCTGTGTCCCCTTCAGCCCGAACGCTAAGTACTAAAAACAGATGCTAATTGTATGGTTCCAGGAAAAAAGAAAAAGAGCATGCTGGGGTGACTCAGGACATATTCCCGCTGTTGTGCAAGGACAAACAGTATTTAGATTTGTGGAGATTTGTCTGTGGTCAACTGTGGCTTGTTTGGGGGCAGGGGAAGGGTATGCATGTGTATGCAAAAACTCACAAGCACCACCCTGAGCTATTTTAAATCTTGGAGATGAAACTGGTGATTATCTTCTAAGTTGTTAGCAAATGGCTATTCAGTGCCATGGTGGGACAAACTGAACTCAGTGACAAATAAAGAAGGGGATAATAAACAGAATTTTATGTGTTTCTTTGAAGCATAAAACTTGCTACAAATTACATATCATTAAACAAAGGCATAAAAACTTATTGGAAAACAGAGGGTGGCAACACTTCGACAAAAATGTAAATGTGACTCTGGTGCATATATTTTTACCTGAGGGAAATCAGTGACTGTGAAAACAGTCAAGAAAAGAATGCTTATGAAAATGAAAACACACAAGGCAAGAATTTATTACCCTATAATTATATTTTTATTGTATTCTCAAATATCCAGTCAAGTGATAGGAATGTATTGCTTGGGATTGCAGTCACCCTTCTTTCAATGCTTGACTGTAATCTCTGTCAAGGAGCGTAGGACAACATTTTACACCTCAAGTTAGACACTTCAGTTTGTAATTAGGCACCTAAATAGTTAACATCATTATCTTAACAAATAAGCACATGAACAGAAAACTTCTTTAAAAAGTTAACTGAAGTTGCTCATTTAGGTGACTTGCAAGTACAAAAGCTTGACAATGGTGTGGAGAGCCTTCCAGCACCTTCAGTTTCTTTAGTTGGAGGAATTGTTACATGACATTGCATGCTGCAGCTGGTTTTTGTCACTGTAAAACTCCACAAGCTGGAGTCATTAATTAAGAAATTTGGTTTTGGAACTCTGGTGTGACTTACACCCAAAAAGGACCAGCAGCATGCTTGTGTTCCAAGCAGTGAGCTTCCCCAAGCCCTTTGAAGTGTTTCCTTGCATGTTTGAATAACAAAACCTCTCACTGAAGAGTTAGTCTTTTCCTTGATATGGTCCTTCCTTGTCCTGCCTGATCTAAATTCTATCTTTAGGGCATCTTCTTCACCTTTTGGACAGACATAATTCTTTCTATATGCTCTAAACTGCTAATAGGATTGTTTATACAGGCTGTAAGTGGTTAGCAAGAAGGAAAGCTATTTTTACAGCCATTAAAAATGAAGATTGTGCTCCTGACATCACTTTACAAACTAAGCCTTCTGGTTATGAGGCCTCATTTCTTTCAATGAAATGTCAGGTTCATTGCTAAACATTATGCTACTCTCCAGTTTTAACCTCCAGGCAGCAAAATCCTTCATTACAGTCTCTGGACCAGACAGGATTCTGCTGTCAGGTGGAAGCCTGGAGTGAAAGAGGAGTGGCAGTGGAGGTAGCCCTCTAGGACTCTGCAGCAGTGGGAAGCTGCCTGTGGTCTCCAAGGTCAAACTAGCAGTAGCAATCAGCAACTTGCCAGTGGTCACAAAAGGCTCCTAATGACAGAAGGCCACAACTTGCTGGTCTCTGGTTTTGCAGTCCACAGTGTCTGTGGATGGATGGATGGAACTACCTTTATGCTGGGCCTGAAGACATTAATTTTCCTACAAAGCACTGTCCTGTCAGGGCTGAGTATGGAGGTGCAATTTGTATATTTACATTGATTATTAAAACAACTGTGCTCTGAATATTTGTAAGAAATGTCTCTGGCAGGCCTAAAGATCTCCAGTTTCTTTTCTCTGCCTGTGTACATTTGGGGGCTGCTGGTGTGACTGGCAAATGAAGAACCTGATATTTGAAGAAACCAAATATTTGCTTCCAAACTTCTAGAAAATTCATGGCAATAGCAGGCACAGAGTCAACAGTGGCATCCCACTGTGCTAAAGCCTGGCTGGGCACTCTGCTTGTGGAGTCTTCTGGTATTTGGAGCAAATTCTCTATTTTCTTTTAAAGCTCCAGATGCTGTTAGGCTGATACCTGTGAACATGAGCCTTTGTCAAAAAAGAAAATAGTAATTTGAAAGCAAGTCTTCATTATGATAAGAAGAAGTTTGAAATTGCAAACCCTAAATGACCTCAAACTGAGATGAAGCAAAGGCAATTCTTTTGGTTCACTTAGAACTAGAATTTTTAATCCAACTTTTGGTGGATGCCCAGCAATGGTCTCAGTTTCACTCAGTTGTTTGGCTTTCCGTGCACATGTCCTGCCACTGGAACACAGTGTCCAATTTTGCTTATCTTACCAGGGCTGGTGGAGCGAGAGGGTTTGCCACTGTGAAGCTTATGTTTATACTAGCTGCACCAAGGGCCATTTTTGTGGTTCTTTCCCTCCTTCTTGCCAAATACTTGGGTTTCCACTGCCAGAAATCAAAAGATGGGGTGAGCAAAAGGTTATGGGGTGAGTGAAAAGCAAAGATGGGGTGTGTGAAGACCAAGGGAGCAGAATTGGGAAGTGTGGGGGAGAAATGTAGAAGAGGAGAAAGCCGAGATATTGGGAATGCATGTAAGACTCAAATGCTGTGTGTCATTGAACCTCCAGCCCTTACAAGAGAGAAATCTAAACAACATTATTTTTGTCAGGTTACTATAAAACAATAAACAGGAAATGTGTTATAGTAATAAACAAAGGACAGGAAAAAGGAAA
>VZTN01024263.1:66893-111904 GCA_013400515.1 Erpornis zantholeuca
TATATATATATATACACACATATATATATATGCGTATATATATATATATGCATGCGGGGGTTTTTGTGCAGCAATGTCCTATTTCCAGCATTTCTAGGTTTTACTTCAGGGCTAGGGAGTATCCTTTAATGTAGTCTCTGTTCTTTTTTCATATGTTTGTTCTGTGTTTTAGCCACAAAAACGTCTTTAGAAAACAGACTGTTTCTGTGGAGAAACTTTAGTCAAAAATAAGTCCAAGTGTTCCTCTGGATGTTTTTGCATGAGGTTCATCCTGGAAGCAAACCTACTTTCTTGGAAATACTCTGTTACAAATTTGATTGGCATATGATTCACTTAATAATTCCATGGCTTTATGTTGCACGTAGAACACAGAGGTGAATAATGAAGAATCATTTGGATTTACTTTCTGCAAATAGGATATTCATAAATAAAATGCTCAAAGGAGAAAATAAGCTTCCAGTGGATAAAAGCTATCAGCATTTGAAACATGATTGTTCTTCATTAATGACAGATAATGAGGCAGACTGCACCATAAGCAAGTTTGTACAATTCCAGCAGGAGTGGTTGATGCACCAGATGGTTTTGGTGCCGTTCTGGCAGACTTTGACATGCTGAGACAACAAGAAATTTAGGAAATTCAATAAAAGGAAATGGGGTTCCTAAGGTACTTAGGCCATAATGCAGGTGCTGTGGTGGTACCCATTGAAAAGACAATGGGCAAACACTAAAATACAAGGAATTCCATTTAAACATAAGAAAAAATATTACTGTAGGGGTGCTCATGCATTGGCAAAGGCTTTTCAGAGTGGTTGTGGAGTCTCCATCCTTGCTGGTATTCAAAAGCTGACTGAGCAACCTACTTTAGCTGACTCTGCTTTGAGCAAGAGTGGGAGTCCTGATGATCATGAGAGGTCCCTCCCAGTGCTAACTACTTTGTGATGATGTACAATTAAATAAAAAACCACCACAGTAATGACAGGCTGAAGGAAATTATTTTCAATTCACAGTGAAAGACAAGAAGGGGAGTATCTTGCAGATTACCTCTGACTGCTGCACTTCTGAAGGTACCCAAAAAGCAAGGAGATGCTGCTGAACAGTGCTCTGGAGGTACAGGTGACTGGACAGCTGACATAAGAAGGGACTAAACAGTTGAAGGAGCAGTCTGAGGCTTCCTCCATCAGACACTACAGATGGCTGAACCAGGAGGCAGAGGGTGAGGCAAATCATGGGTTCTGGAATGAGAGAAAAGAAGTGCAGTTGGAGTCTCAGCAGGCTGTTTGGAGAGGGTTTACATGCTGGCACAGTAGCTGTAGCGATAAGGCTGGCTCTTACTGTGTGCCTCAGTCCTCTTACCTCTCCTGAATGAATACAGGGTTGTGTCCAGCCCAAATGGATACTGAGCTGCTTGGGAGCAGGCATGGGTCTGGCATGAGTGGTTTCTCATTCAGCTCTGGTCATCATCTGCTTCCCTCACTTTTCCTCCCAATTGGCTTTAGCTGATCATCCAATTCCTACAAATCATGGCAAAATTACTTAGATACTCCTCAAGCAGCTCTTTGGAAAGTACTACCCAGTATAAGAATGGCAGAAGGATGCGCTGAAGCACATCCATTTCCCTGTCTCTTGTCCTTGTGCCAGAAAATAGCACTGTGGAGGTCTGGAGGAAAGACTAGCCAGGGCTGACACACACAACCTGCATGACCTTCCCCTGTGGTAGCTTAAAGAAAGGAGTGAGATACCACTCCATCAGAGAGCAAGTTATTTGCAGCTTCCAACTTAGCAGCAGGCTGTGCCTATAGCTATATTACTCCATCAGGGAGACACATGCGTGCTTGCTTTGCTTATGATAAGGATGAAGGAACTGCTTCACTGCTGTGCCAGGAGCCTGACTCTGAGAGGTTGTGAGCATGTTTTATAGATCTTCATCTTTCCTGCAAATGCTCCAGATTCAATCAGCAGACATGCATTTAACTGGCATGAGAAGGTAATTTCAGGTGTTCCCTGCCTTCAGCTCATTTAAGCTGTCAAATGCAGACCCTGTTCCTGAGTCTCTCACCATTGCAGTCTGTGTTTGTTGCCTTCCCAATACAAGTAAAAGCTTTGGCAGAACAGCATGGGGAAAGAAATAAGAGGTTCAGAATGGACAGCCCTGCCTACATGTCAAATAATTTCATTATGCTTGGCCAGACTGGCCAAATATAATGTAATTAAACTGATTTCACTTAATTTGTGTATTAAAGGGACTCATCCCTGCTAAAATGGCAGCAAAGGAGAAACCACAAATTTTGCCTACATGAAACCATGCTTAGGTCATGAACAGAAATAGCAAGTGTGGTGAGCAGGACATCTCTGAGAACACAAAATACTGCACATGGTTCATCTTCAGAGCACATGAGGATATATCAGCATGTATTACCAAATATGTCTGTAATTAAAAATGATGGAAAAATGTGATTCTCAGATATATGAGCCAGATCTACAGCTTTAATAAAGTGGCACATTTTCCTTCAGGTTCTAGTTTGAACCCATGCCTGATTCAGATAAAACTTCTGACATTCAATTTTTTTGTTGATCACAGGTATAAAGGATTTTGGTAATAATGGTCGAGTATTCACACTGGCCAAGTGCACAGCAAGCCAATCCTTTATGCAGCTCATTTCTTCTCAGTATTATTAGTAAAACTATTTAAGGCTTAATTGGTCTTTTAAGTTCTTGGCTAGGTTCTCACTCTGATGTCTGAATGAAAACAAAATGAAAAAACACTAATGAAAAATTCCTGACAGATGTTTTGTGCCACTAAGCTGATACAGGTGCAATATACCATCTCACTAAAGCAAATTCCTCTGGCTCTGAAAACTTGAGACATTTATTCTTGAGCTTTAAAAATCACATGTTGGAAGTAGAAACCTGGGAGTAAAGCAAACCAAAGTCTGCATTAGTTAGTTTTGGCAAAATTAGTAAAGAAAACAGAACAAAATAAAATACGATGAAGGGAAGGGGAAATCCACAAACATAAAGGCACTTACAGTGTAATTTTTTCAAAGTAGATTTTCACCAGAAACTAGTGCATAAACTCAAAACTTCATTAAAACATAAAGCCTGAAAGGGTTTAGTGGACGGGGCTCTTGTTTCTTGAGTGTGGCTGTGATGTCAGTCCAGGTGAAGGTTGTAATGAAAACAGTTCCAAGATTTTAGTCCACTTTCTTTGAAAGTTAACCCAACATCACAAACATATCAAATCATATAACATCCATGGGCAAGGCCAGGGTTCCTTCCATAAAGAAAGCCATAAGACTGTATGGACAGTACAGATACTAACCTACAAGTAATTTGTGGGACAGTGGCTCAGTAAACACAGATTCAAATCTTTTGATGCATGTTATCAACAGTTGGGAAAAGATGAATGGCCAATCTTTCCAGAAACATGCATGTTCCTGTCTTCAGTGTGAAAAATATTCTCCAGGTGTGAATGCCCTCAGTATTTGCACAAACAAGTACCTGAGGGCACCTGGTTTGCAGTTTAGTCTTGAATCCTGTGCACGCTCATGTCACACATGATGCAAAACATTAAAAAAGTAAAGCAAACAGCATCTTTTTATGTAATATACTATAAACCTAGAATGGAGAAGATGAAAAAGGGAAACTCAGTTGAGACAGGAAACTCACCTACGTACAAAAAGCTCGACAAGATTTTTATGAGATGCTTAAGAGAAACACCTCTCAGGAGGCCCCATAATGGGCCTGAATCAGCCTCCAAAACCCAAATATCTCAAAACCTTCTTTGCATGAGCCTGTTCCCAAAGAAGGTAAAGGAGGGGGAAAGAAAGTCCTGATTTTGATTTGGAAAAGAAGGAATATTTTCTTTCAAGATAGAAAATTTGTGATATGCTACCCCTGTGTGTTGCTGCCTGGGAAAAAAACTGCAGGGAAATTTTCTTTACACTGTTACAACTTCACTAACAGCAGGGGTGATCCACTACTTCCAATTAGTACCTGGATAGCTTGTCAGACACTGTGTAGGGAGTCCTGTGGGCCTTCTGGAAGCTGAAATGCTGATTGTGAAGCCAGTGGAAGGTACTGGGGGACAGAGCAAGACTCTGGGACAGGTGGGACCTAACTCTGCTGCCTGGATGCATTTACCTCTCAATATTCATCAGCATGTGCCCTTTCCTCAGCAGAGGTCCTAAAACCAAGTCAGCCCCTTTCCATGAGAAGAGGGGAGTTTTATTCAGTATATTCTACATATACTGAATGTCTCTTTTGGGGAAGGTGGGGGACAGATTTTCATGTCTTCCACAGGTTTCACTTGTTAGATGAATCATGAGGAAACCCCTTTGCCAGGAACACTGGTTACAGGAACTGATACAGGTGTGTCAGACCCTGTAACAGCATGAACAGAAAACGCCTAGAGAAGCAGACCTGCAGGCAATGTAGATCTGCTAATAGCTTGTTTAAGAAGGGCTTAAACATGTAACAGCATGAACATAACCACACTTCAGTAGTTATGACATGCTGAGAGGCAGTAATTTAGGCAGGCAGACAGCTCCAGTGCCTCCCCAGGCAGGTGTGTTGGAAAAGCCACTTGGAGATTTGAGGGCTGAATTCAGGTAAGCTGAAGTGGCAGGTGGGTGCCTCAGCCCCACTGGGGCCTGATCCTCCCATGGTTTGCTAAATACAGAGTAGGAAACTGAAATTGTTCTGCATGAGTGAAAGAGAAATTGTACTGTTAGGAGAAAAACCCACACTGCTACAAGTCTTTGTGATTTCTGCAAGGAAGACACTGCCACAAGCCCAGGCAGCTGTATCTCAGCACAACCTTTAGAGACAGATTTATGGAGCTCTGCCACTGTCCTCCATTGAGCATGAGCTCCCCTCGTGCTTATGCAGTAGCATGGAGCTTATTCAGACCCCAGATAGCCCTCAAATACCCAACTCTAGATGTATTTTCCTAACCCATATTTCTCATCACTGTGGCAGTCTTTGGCTCTGGTTTGTAAAAGTCAGCACGAGAAGAAATCATGCATTATACTTTTTTGTTCTGAATTTGTTGGATGATTTTCCATCTGTCAATACCAGTCCCTCTGCAAAGTGGCAAGTTAGAAAGACATCTGCTAAGTGCCACCTCAATAAGCTACCACTAAATTCTGCTGAGTATTTTTGCACAATGTATGACCGACTCAGGTTTGCCTGGTGGCTGGAACTGACCCAGACAGTCCAGGTTTGCAGGTGAGTGGTGCCTGCCTGGGCTGTGGTCCAGACCTGAGTAATAAGGCAGTCCTAGGCTGAAGCAGTCAGGAGACCACAAAATATTGGGGTGCTTTGGTTCGGGTACACACAGATTCAGCAAGTGCAGGGACACTACTGACAAATGCAGAACAGCACAAATCCTGAGGTGTTCCATAATTCAGCAGCTTTGTAAATGTAATGACTATTGATAAGTTGTACAGATATTCCTCAGATTTTATTTAGAAATTTTCATAGAATTAGATAAAGACTTAGGTTAGTTAGGCCCTTCAAAGACTGAGTAAAATGATTTGCATTTGAAAGCCAAATGCCATGGACCGTATGCTCACTAATCCCTCAAATCACCTTCTCCACAGATAAGTAGCAAACATATGTGCAGTTCTAAACACTTCTGCAGTTTTAAACCAAAGGAGAAGTTTATGCTATTTTCAAATAATTTTTTGATGATTTATGGACAAGAAATATTAGCAGAATGTCACTTTTTTCTTGGCCAGCATGTGAGGGGAAAGAAGAGGTTGCTGGGCACAGCACAACTCTACCTCAGAAGTTCTCTGAGTCTTGAGAGGGTCCCCAGAGCTCTTCTTCCCCTAAAGCATTAATTCGTTTGTTGTTGTTGTAAAGTATTTATATTTTTTAGCATCTAATAGCAGTTATGCATTTGCTACTACACTTTTGTTGGAAATTTAATCTCTGCTGTTCTTAGACTGGACTACTGTTTTATTAGGCAATTCCAAGTAAATTGTTTTAAAAAAGAAAGTATCTTTTTCTCAAGATTATTTTTTAAGAGAAAACAAATGCAGTTTTTAAAATGTTGTCTATGTTTCTAACCTCATTTTTATGTTTCCTTCCTTTAAACTAATTACTCATTCCTGACCAGTTCTGTTTCCCAGTATCCCATCTGAACATCATTACACTCTGGATGTATTCAATCACCTTTTTACCACCTCAGAAAGACGGGCTAGTAACATATTACTTTCTCTAGCTTACTTTTATTCAAATAAAAACAGGATGTTACTATAGGGACGAATATTTTTTTTATTCTGGCTATTGATGTTATCATCTGATATCCATCAATGAAGCCTTTTATTCTGTACACATCCATGTATGATACAATTGTCTGGAGAATCAATGTGAGTGTTTAAAAATAATTAAAACACTGTACAAGCTCCCTTATAGGTGATAGCCAGTGAAAGCCTTGTGCAATTAAAGTATCAGAATTAGTTTGGTTGGGTTCCCAGACGTGCTTATTCCACTTCTCTTGTAACTCTCTGAAGACCTCAGTTTGGCTCAGTATAGCAAGTCTATTAAACAACTCCCTCGTGGCATCCATGTTAGCACAGAACTGCTTGGCTGCTAGAAAGATTCCAGAGTTTGAATGTTTTCCTGTTGGATGCTGGGCTGTGACACCACCTCGTCCCAAATCCTATCTTTCTGGTTTAAACTGCTCTGCTTTCCCATGCTTACCGCAGTTTAAGTTCCTCCAGCAGCTTGTTAGTTCAGTGGAGAAATTTTTGACTCTTTCATCTGAAGTTGATCAAGCAAATGTTGGTTATGTAGCATGAGGTGAGGGCTTTATTTGCTGATGTCTGCCTCTCAGGGGAAGTTTATTGGCATATTTGAAGAACTGAGGATGTTTTTGTAGTGCAGAAGCCAAGTCGACCACGATAAGACCCTGTGGAGTGGAACACCAGGGTATTTTCTGTGTTTAGTTAAACTCACATATCTATGAGTTATTTAAAATGCTGATTAGATTTTATTGAAGATTTCTGATTCCATTTTCTCCAGAGTCCTATAAACATGAGGGTCATCTTAGTCTATGAACAACTCATATTCCAATGCCAAGATCTAAAACAAACAAACAAAAACCTCCAAAATCTAAGACAATAGTTGAGATTCTAAAGACCTATAAATTAATAAGTGTTCCAAAATTAAGAGAGGGTGAAGTCTAGGAGAGTAAATGACCTTCCAAAACAATGTGCTAAGCAAGCCATTGTCTGATCCAAGGCTTGCTGAAGGTACTGAAAGGACTCTTTTCAGTCAGAATGAGTCTAAGGTCTCCTGTTACATCCAATAGCACCATGAAATATAGGGAACTGTGACTCAAATGTTATGGCATATTAGGGTCGTTTGGATACAGGACATTTGGAAGGACTATCTACTTTATGGAAAAGAACAACAAAGAACTTCAATTTTATATAAGTGAGACTATCTTGACATAAATCTGTGGTGTAGCAGAAGATACCAGTGGCAATCATTTCTTGAATGGTAATAGGAATCCTAGCTTTAGTTTGTCTCATCAACACAAACAGAAAAAGCCTACAAATACATAGGGCAAAACTACTCCCAAATTCCTGTCTCTCCTTGCTGAGTGGATGCTTGTATGGTGTGTGCACACCAACCATTGTGCTGAGACTGCTACCCTGTTGAAAGGTGCTCTTCACTATACAGCTACCATACAGCTAAGCAATATTCATGCTAAACATTACTCCTGTTGGAAACAACCTTCCATGTTTATGACAGTCACCAAAAGAATTATAAATGTGCAACAATTCCATACACTGCGAATCTAAAATACTCCACAATTTAAAAAACAATTAGTTCCAACATTTCCAGGAAATCTGCTCTGCTTTTTCTCATTGGCTGACATGAATGAATTTCATTTCCATTTAAGCCACACTGTTTTCTTGTGACAAACACAGAAACCTCTCTACTTTCTGTAGCAAATATTGTAGTCAACTACATATGTAAACTATGAAACACAAATGAGTAAGCTCTATAATACTTTGCTAGTTTTATGTTGGATCTTTTCCTGTGCTAAGCTTCTGTTTCTATAGGACCACAATTTCACACCAGGTGTGTATCTGCTTTAAAAGGCAACATAAATAAAGATCCTCTGGGGAGGAGAAGAGGGTAGTGTTGCAGTTGATGGGATTTTGACCAAATCATCCACAGTGAAGAAAGAATTTTGTGTGGTTATGACAGAACAGGATAAATTTGTGGGTTTAAATTTCTAATATTTTAGTCTAAAAACCTTTCTTTAATTAAGAGTGTCTTAAAAGTCAACATATTCTAAGTTTTAATGTTGTAATATCTTACTCAAAACCTAAATATCTAAAGATGCATCTCTGATTCTCACATATTTGTATCTAAATTTATGAGCACCATCTGCTACTCTGGACTATTAACTAAAAATAAATAATTATATTAGAAAAAGACAATTATTTCTCAGTGTTTTTTGGTTTTGGAAAATGGAACTTTCATAGTATTCTAGGGTATTTTTGCCACATATGCTATGTAAAGGACTGTGAGAAATATAACTTCAAGCACCACGGTTTTTCGGTTCTAGAGCTGAGGGATCAAGCAGCCAGCCAAGAAACACCACAGAGGAATGTGTTGAGGGAATAGCAGTTCAGGTAGATGGTTTGGCATGTTTCCTTCTCTTGCACTGCTAAATTCCAGAGTCCTGAGCTTGCCAGGACTCAGTGCAGCCTTCTGCATAAGTTACAGCCCGATGGGGCTCCCAGGTTCACTAGACTCACACACCAGAAACCTGCAAGCAATGCTACAAAAAATGTAACTCTTTGAAAACCAGACACAGCCTGCAGCAGAAGAGAGGCAGGTATTGATATTCTCACAATATGTCCAGAAAATCCCACCTCATCAGCCTCTTGCCATCAGCATTTTAAGTAACCTTTCCAGAGTCTCCTATAAATTATTATTTTTCTGGAACAATATGCCTTTCATGGAGTTGGATAGGTTTTGTCACAAAATGCAAGACCTTGAGAAGATTTCATTTTCTTTTAAAATGCTTTAGAAATTTTGCAGTAATTTGTACAGGTCACTTTCTGACTGTATCCTTATCTAATTTTGTGAAATGCTTTCATGAAGGAAATAATTCATTAATGGTTGTAGCCCCTAGCACAGGCCTAAATGGGGAAGGGAAGTCTGGGTTCCCTGTTGCTGGTGATGGCAGTACATAGGAAATCCTTGCCCAATCCTCCCACCCAGTACTTGGCACAGGACATGGTTGGAGAGCAAAAGGTCAGAGCCTGGGGAAGCACTATATTGAAGGTGATTACGATTTATTAGGGCTATACACAAACAAATCCTCTGCACTAATTAGGGAGACTGGCAGAGGAGGGGGTAAATTGCAGCTGGAAAGGAAGACAGGAAGGTGAACTGATAAAGAGCCTCCCAGCTTGCAGCCATTGCTGTCAACACTGCCTGGTTTCCACCCCATGCTGAACTATCAAGTTAAAATCAATGCTGCCCATTGCGTGCCACTGTCCCAACAGGACCCTCATTTCAGCTGTCATCTCTAGAGACTTTATTCAACAGGAATGAACTTGAGCAATATAAAGACAGAGGAACAATTGGGACATTCCATAGAATTCTCAAAAACTTTATCCACAAGAAAATACAGGCTGTGTGGCTTTGGATTACTTGTAGGTTGTAGCTGTAAAGTACAGCTACTGGGAAGAACCAAGACTTTTCAAAAGAGCAAAAAAGATCCTTTCTCAGACTATTTCATTTGCCATCTAAATATTAATTTTTCTTATTTTTGGAGTGACAGAACCAGGTTTTCCTACTTTCGCTGAACCTCAAAACTCTCAGTGATGGAAAATTGTCTTTTTTAATCTTTTCACAGTGGCTTGCTTGATCTTTAGCTTTGCTGATTCTATAGTCTTCATTTGTAAAGCACACCCAGTGTAGCACTGTCTTAAATTTTGTCTGCTGTTCTTGTTACTATGAGCATGATTTCAGTGATGAATGTTGAGGAATTTCATCCTCCCCTGGTAAACTGTGTAGGAGATTGCCTTAATGGACTAAGAAAAATGTCTGCTGGACTTTAGCCAGAAGCTTGGAGTTGCTTATAAAGAAGAAAATACAAGTATAACCTTTTGGTGTTGTGTACAGAAAACATTTTAAAAAAAATATTCACCTCTCACAAAATAAAATGGAACCAGTGAAAGAGTAATGTGTTTTTCACTATTTTATATCAAATTGCTTAGCTGTGACAAGTTTAATTCTGCTTCTTGATCAAATGTCCTACAAGGGTGTACGGCTCTATTTTCTCCTACAAATACCTCTAACTGGGAAAATAAATTACAGACGGCTGTAAAAAACTGAGGACAACCTAAAGTTCTGAGAAGAAAAAATGGTCATAGGCTTTATTCACATGTGTAAGGAGTCTAATTTGAAACAGCAAATCAAAAGCTCCAGCCCAGTTTTAACTTCCCTG
Organism: Erpornis zantholeuca; assembly: GCA_013400515.1. NCBI lineage: Eukaryota > Metazoa > Chordata > Aves > Passeriformes > Timaliidae > Erpornis > Erpornis zantholeuca. The sequence goes on from VZTN01024263.1 coordinate 77,380, forward strand.
AATAGTTTACTTCAGCAAGACTTGGGACATAAATTCAGCAAAGCCATGATGTTAGTTTGATTTATGCTTGTGCAGTTTGTTTAATCAGAGCCTGAATAAAGACTTTGGGATTTGAACTGTTCTGAAGGCTACGTGAGACTGGGTGTTCCTGTGCTCAAGTTATATTCCCTGCAGAGCAGTTTCTAACCTCCACTGAAGAGAAGCAGCATCACCCTGCGTTGTGTCACTAATCTGTTGTGTTGCATTCACAGTAGAGGAAATATACGTGCTCAGGGCTATACTGAAAAATGGCCACTAGCAGGTAGAAAACCCATAAATATTCATACCAAATGGTTGATGAGGATTTCACAGCTTGCTGAAATAACCTGTAGATGCCTAGCAGTTTTAAAGAAGGGTTTCAAACAGGACATAAGCATTGCTGAGCTAGCAGCCAGAGGCTTTTCATGAACTAAGGCCTTTCTCAGCCTGAGAACAGTAATTGAGGACTATGAATCACCCTCTGTGTTTCTTCCCCTCTTCTCCCCCTGGTGGAGGTTAAATGCCCGTTAACTGTATCCCCATGGAAAATGTTATGTGCCAGGAGTGGAAAAGAACAGCAGCAGTAGTCCTGTGTAGCTGATAGAATGATTAAAAGTTGATGGGGTCCTTCTGCCAGTGCATGTCAGAAAAGGAAGACAGGATGCCTCTTTTTCCTTAGAGCACCTTATCTCTGCTCCTGCTTCTGGGTTGGAGAAGGATGGATGCTCTTTCTGCTGTTGGCATTGCTTGAGGTACTCTGGAATAGGAGACCGACCGCTCTTTGCTTCATTGGAGTAAAGAGCCCTGGAGAACCAGAACTTGTCTCCCACATTTCTAGAAAAGACTACCCATCAAAAGTGGAAATGTGACCTTGAACATACCCTCACCTCTCAGGTTCCAGATTCCCTCACTTTCCCTATTGAGCTGTCAAGAAGCCCAGAAAGCATGCGAACTGCCGATAGAGAAAGACAAGTAAGCCTGTAGGGGAAGCAGGCAGCTTGGAATTCTGCCTGGATTCTCTCACGGCCAATGTGCTGCTCAGAAACCTGTCAATTACAGTTTGGGTAATTTTTTTCCCCAGTGGAGAAATTTGCTGTCAGAAATTTCCAGCCAGCTCTGCTCTGTGCTGCTATTGCTGCTCCAAATGGGAAAGCCAAAATGGCCCAGAGAGCCCCACACAGACCTAGCATTACAGCAGGTCTGCAGTCCTGGCTGCCACAACCCAACCACGAATGCACTTCCGAAATGTCAGATGTTCCCTCCAGAATTACGTATGCATATTCACTCTAGTGTGACTGCCAAACAGCGCATGTGCCTTGCCAGGGACTTCAAAGGCTTTTGTACAACACTGTAGTCCTCTGATAAAAAGTTCTGCTTCTTATTAAGAGCCCTAGTCCTGGTCAATATTCTTTGAATTTAAGAGGAAAGTGAATTCTTCTGGTTTTCTTGGTTTTTTGGTTTTGGGGGTTTTTTTTTGTTTGTTTGTTTTTGTTTGTGGGTTTTTTTGGCACAAAGAAGGATATGCCTTTTTAAAAAAAAATTATTAAAAAAATTAATTAAAAAAAATTATTAAATAAATTTAATAATTTGCATTTGTTATCTTGCCTGTCTGAAATAGCCAAGCTGGACAATGGCGTCTGTCTGAAGTATACAGAACTACCAAAATTACAGGATACAAAACTATTATCACTGAAGCTGGGCTCTTCAAATGCATCGGGACAGTGTTCCGATGAGTAATGGTGTAAAAGTGTTACTATGACTGGCTGGTTCAGCTTACACAACAAATCAATTATCACATTATTTTCTTAAATAATAACCCCCCATGTATTTTCCATATATTAGAAAGTGAAACATGATGAAAATATCTGCTTAGTGCATTAAGTTTTTCACCTTCTCATGGTATTTAGAAGTAGACATCACAAAGTAAATGAAGCAGAAGCTAAGTAGTAACTTAACTGTTTAAACTAAAATGCCTATAATGATGTTGTTTTCTATCTCAGTTTCAACTAATTTTACTATGCATTACTGTTGAACAGTGATTATAGTCTTAGAACCATCACAGATAAAGATGGCCAGTGCCTCAGAGCAATTAAAGTATTAAAAAAAAAAAAAAAAAACAAAAGAAAGAAAGATGCAGATAAGAAAAAATGCATTGAGAAACCCATGTTTGTTTATAAATATTGGCCAAGCTTGTTTGCTGCACCAGTCTGCTGCTCAGTACAAGTCTTGAGGAGAAGGCAGCCAAGATAAGCAGGGAAGTCATCACAGCTTCGTGATATTCTGCTCATCCTCCTGTTTCAGTTCAAAATAGATTGCAGGACATTTTGCCAAAGATTGAAAATAAATTCACCCTTTTTACCACCAAAGAGATAATGAGGATCACATGGGCTGACCTCCCTTATAACACAATTCAATATGTGCCTCTAGTAATTTCCATTACAAAGATGTCTTGAAAGTGGCAGAGGTCAGTATACCCTAGGCACATAAAGAGTAAGACTGAAGTCTACAGCCTGAAGCAGTTGGACAACTACTGGCACTGAACTTGAAGATTTGTTCCATTTTCAAGGGGGTTTTCTCCCCAGAGAAATTACAGAAAACCTATATTTGTGTGCCCTGGTTACACATGTAAATTCAGGAGGTAGGAATCCAGGTCATGACCACCTTTGTTGCAGAGACAAGCACTCTTGGCATTTAAAATTTTACAAAGGCTTTCCCCACCTTTTTTGCTTTTACCTCTACTTTTCATTTCTGGTTATTTTACTTCTGAGCATCTGGTCTACTGCTTCCATTTCTCTTTGGGTTTTTTTTATTTAATTTTTTTTTATTTAAGACTCGAAGGACACAACTCTGAGCTGAGCTTTTCTTATTAAGGGACAATTTACACAGACCCACACTGGAAACAAGAGCATATACCACAAATATATGCTACTCTCCTAACTCGTCCTGATATCTGTTAGTCTCCCTCTGGTACAGGTACAGGATACAGGTATTGTTTTTCCTTTCTCAATTTGTGTCTCTTGTATCCTTTCTCCTATAACAATTGCAATTAGAGATGCACTTCCATAAGATGAGTCAAATCAGTCACTTTTCTCCTTCAGCTTCTGGCCACGTGCTGCTGCCTTTGTTCTCACAAAGGGCTTTTCCTTGAGCTGATTCAACCCAGCAACCTGGCACAACAACAACAAAACCGCGGTTTTCTCAGCCAAGGCAATGAGCTGAGCCATCTAGTGAACACTGGATTCAGTGCAGGGAAGGATGTTCCTGCTTTGGATGGCAGCAGGAACCCTTGGCCGCTGCCATCTGATCTCTCCAAACGCACCTAGGAAGTGCCCGGAGGAGTGAGGAGCACCGGGATGGGTGTGCTTTAGGACGTTTCCTCCGGGCTCTGAGAAAGGGGCAGGGAGGGAGGGCGGGAGAGCGACCCGCCCCTGGCGGCCGCGGCGCTCGGGCGACACCCAGTGGTGCCGCTGCGGCAAGGCCGCGTCTGAGGGCGCCCGGGAGAGGCGGAGGACGGGGTGGCAATCCCTCAGGGACGGTGAGCCGTGTGGCTGCCGGGCGGCTCCCGGCGCCTGGAAATAGAGCGGTGTAGGGAGAGGCTCGGGAACATCGTGGGCTCCGCGCCCCTCCTGCCCCAGAAGCACGCACGCCATGTATGGCGCTGTACACGGTGTGGCTCCTGTGCCCTGCTGTCCCAGGAGGGGCCGTCCCCTCAGAGCCCCTCTGAAAGCAGGCAGCCATGCTGCGTCTCACGCTCCGTCGCCAGGCTGTTGTGTAACCCGGCTCCTCTGACAGCTCGGGTCTCCAGGCTGTGCTGCCCGTGGCTAGCACGGACAGATTTGCTTTTTTGCCGGGTGCGTGCTTAGGCACGGGTACCCCTTTTCCGTGCCTTCCCCTTCCCCCCATTTCCCCCTTTTCCTTGCCTCCCCCCACCGCGTGTGATCCCGGCAGCCCTGCCCCGAGCTCCGGTGAGCAGCATCCCTTGGCAGGATGAGGGTGAAGAGAGGGTGCCAATGCGGCGCGGTATGGCTGTGAGGCAGGTGTTGTCCCCAGGAGGGTGTGTGGCCTCGGGGAAATCCTGTGGGCCACCTGCGCCTCAAACCAGCCCTGCAAAAGCTCTGCTGCTGGGAGAGAACCGAGACTGGTTATGGGGAGGCACTCGATCCATGCGTTGCCTTGGGGGCAGCCAGTACCTGGCTTGTGCTCTGGGCTCTCTAACCTGGTGTGCTCGATGTGCGCAGCCCCACCTTGTCCTCCAAACTCCCACTTGCAAGCCCGCAGGAGCAGTTCCACACATCACGGCCCAGAGAAGTAATTGCATCACGATACCGGTATGATATTGTTTTCAGTAAAAATATCAAGGAATTTTTTGATGTTATTGCTCAATATCAGTTTGATGCAGCCCAACACAAATGAGTAGACAGCACCCTGAAATAAAACAGATTTCCTATTCTGCACATTTACAAATTCTGTTTGCACCCTCATTTGGGATAATGCTGCAGTAAGTTAAAAAATAAGTATATTTTTTAGCATTCTTTCTGTATTTTGGAGTCAGGATCTGATGCAAAATAGTGAAATGTATACCTTATCTACATCATTTGATGCCTCATACACTGTTGGCTCTTCAGAGTAACTCTTGATGGGTATCAGACTTGTTCAGGGTGTAGTGCTAGATTTTATGCATATTCCAAACTTCTTGCTCAGTAGGACTTGTAGTTGTGTGAGGAATGCAGATCTATAGACTTCTTTAAAAGTGTTCTATATTTTAAAAATATTAAAAAAAAAAAAAAAGATATGTGAGAAAAGGATTGTTTTGCAACTGGAAGATATACCATATTTTGGTATATATCATATATACCATAATACTTTTGGAAATTATTTTCTCTCCCTTTGGAAGGGCGGGGTTGTATTTGACTCTTCTAGGTGTTTTGGTTGCTTAAGTCCTGCTTTCACAATCCAAGACTATTGAGCAAAATATAAAGTATTTCTTTTATGAGAACAGGTGATCTTGAAAAGCGGCTTAGTAGCTTGGTGAAGTGGATTATAACAGTATGCAATAGAAGTCTGTCAAATATTTGATGTGCCTGTTGATGTACAAATCTGTATTTCCATGTGCTTTTGAAAACTGGAAAACAAACAACTGAAACCAATAAAAACAAGTTTCAGTTGTTGGTACAATTTCTTACAAGTGCTGGAATCTTACTCTGTTGTTCTCAGACAAAAACCCTGGTATTTCAGTTTGACTATCAAAGCATGTGCCAATGAAAATGCTTCTAAAACAACTACTCTGGCCAAAAATCTGCCTGTTTCAGAGAAATAGGGTAATGTTGCCCAAGATGCTTTTCTATATTTTCATTAGAAAAGGATTTTTGAAACTACATATTGCACAGCCATGCAGCAGCTTTAAATAGTCTCTCTAAGAAGCAGCAATAGAAGAAACAGTTTCATTGTTTTCAGGGACAACAGTACTGCTTACACTCCAGAATGTCCTGGGAGGGATTTTGTTACTTTTGCTAAAATGCAGTACAAAATTCTGGACCACACTGAAAAGAGCCCAAATTGCAATCTGGACCCCACTGAGTAATGGTTCCCCATATAACCCACTGGATTAATCACACTAACACAGTTTTTCTAAATTAGGAAGAAATATGCAAACATTTAAAAGACTGCCATTCTTGCCAATGACAATATCAACTTTTGCAAGTGTTGCAGTTGCTGCTACGCTTTTTCCCACAAGATAGCAGCACTGTAACTATGAATGAGCAAAGGATTTTTGAGCCCATCTCACCAAAATTCAGAAAGGCCACTTGGTTTACTTACTCTTTAGGAATTTGCAGCTCAGCATCACAGGAAAATTTTCTTAAATGCTAGGATGGGGTGCAAACACCAATTAAAAGAATAAAATCTACTTTTACATTTTACTTTAACAGACCTATCTCCTTATGAACATGAGGTGTCTTGAAACCATCTGCAAAACTGAAATGCTGTGTACATAAAGATATTAGTGTGAGTGTATATGTGTGGGTGCACTGCACACAGCAATAATCTTGTCTTGTTACTGTATATAGCGAAACTCTTTTAAGTGGTTAGGTGTTTGTTTATGCTGCCCCTTAACTCACCTGGTTACACCACTTTTCCTCATGCTTTTAGCTGCACCTATCGATTGTCATTGCTCAAAAGTGATCCCATGATGAAGGAGGAACCCCTTTGCCAGCACTCAGCAATTGCCAGGGGGAGGTGAACTCCCTCCCCATATTCACTCTGTCCTCAATGATTGTGTAACTCACATCAAATCCTCCTAATGTAAATACATATGTATAGAGTAATAATTTGGGTTGGGTCAGGTGTGCACCTTGAAGGCAAAGCTCCCAAATGTCCCAGCTTGGCAAGCTTTGCTTCACCATGGACCAGGGCAGGGAACACCCAGGTTGCGCTTTGGGAATATCCATTGCAGGAGCACACCCAAGGCACTGCAGCCACAAATGGGCATAGAGCCCGAGTGGTCTGTCTGGAGCTGGCAAAAGTTAACCCAGGGCACAGCACAGATGTCACGGCATCAGCACCAGCTGTTTGGTCCAGAGACCCACTCCTGTCAGTCCCTACTGCTTGCTAGTGTACACACAGCCTTAGTGGCCTAGACGGAAAGGTAAAATCAGAAAGGAATTTTTTTTATAAGCTCACAAGTGTTAGCAGAGGGGCAGACAATGGAAGAACAGGCCACATCATCTGGATGATGATTTTTTTTAATGTGAAATTGCAGACATCCTAGGGCCATTAGGTGGTATTTTCTAGAATTCAGGAAGGGGTGCGCTGCCATTTGCAGTTGGAAACAGTAAAGCTTTTTAAAATACTTTAGTATTTTAAATATATATATGAAATACTTCAGCTCTGAAATAGCATATTTATAGGGAAGCTGAAAAAAAAAAGACACATTTAATTCAGTAAAAGAAAATACAGTGGGTGAAGTAGAATACATGTGTGTACACACACACACATATTTATAAAGAGTTTGACTCTTTTTGAATTTTGACTTCCAAGGAACATATACATATATATGTAAAATATACATTTAAACACACATATTCTTTTTCTTTTTATGACTGTTCATATATTTTTCCACTTTTTACCCAGGCGCTCCAAGGACAATTTCTCTCTGTGAAGAAATCAGGCAGTGCTGTGGAATTACATCGGATGTAGCCTTGCTTATTTTTTCCTATTGTTGTCATCACAACATATGCAAACTGTTTTGGGCTGCCAAGTCTCATCTCTTACATCAAGGAAACTGAATCATGCACCTTGGCCTACAAAAATTAACAGAGCTTGTATAAATATATTTTGATAATGTCCTTGAGACTTCTGAAGACGCAAAGAAGCAGGAAGAGTATGTATATTTTTCTTTCTTTTCTCTTTGAAATGCCATGTCACCAGTGACCATTTGTACTTAGGTGAAATTGCAGCATTGGATCCTATCAACACAATAAATAAATAAAGAGATGGTTGTGAGTGCAATTGAACTAATGAAGCCTGGTTTCCTATCAGGTTATAACTTGTAGTTCCGTTCATTCACATCTGATAGAATGTGAACTCTGCTTTAGCTTTTCCTCTCCTTGCAAAATGCTTTTCTCCTGTGTGGATTCTCAGTTGTGCACCAAGGGATAAGCAATCTTCCCCATAGCAGTGACTCTATTTCAGGGATTTCTTCTTTAAAAGATGAACTAATTCAAGGAAATTTGTTAGAGTTTCTCTGTTGAATTTGATTGAGATTGGCCAAAGATTCAAAAATACTTGGGAGGAGGCAGAGGTACAGTTACATTTGCACACACAGAGACATAAAGGCAGAGGCAGCCTCATCTCCCCAGGGAACTGTGCTAAGCAGTGTGTCTTTATTTCAAGAAAACAGAAAAAATCAGTGTGCTATTACCCATCTCCTTTTAACTTTAATTGATTAATTTTTCATTAGGGGCACTGGACAATTGTTCAGGGCAAAAGCAGCAGAGAATACGAATAAGTCTGACTGTGAATACTTCCCTTTGAGGTAAGATATAATTTTGTTTATTTTTATAGCAAAAAATTCAGGGGAATTAAACCAAACTTGACAGAACAATGGTTCCTGACTCTTCTGATATCCAGACAGGATTTCTGGCAGGCTGGTTGCAAGTCTGGTCAAAGGTATTTAAGCTTTCACAATGTTTGGTGACATATTAACAATATTTGACTTTACGCCTACAAGATAACTGCTGAAATAATAAGTATGAACTGCTACTAACTCATTAAAGGTTTCTGTATTTGTTACAAGCAGTTGATTAATCTCTAGTTGGGGGTGGGGGAGAGGGAGGGGCATTTCAGAAAGAACAGCAAGTCACAAAAGAAAATGGACAGAAAAATTTGATCTAAAGAAAATGATGAAAATTGTAAAATACAAATACCTTCCATACAGAAATGAAACCACCAGTGGATTATGCTACACCTTGTCTGGAAACAGCATACATCAATTACTTACTATGTAATGGTTCTCTGTTCCGTTGAACACAATCACTCAACAATAAGGTCACTTTTCTAGTAGTACACAATACCGTTCAAGTTCCAAATTTCCCAAAAGACCAGTAAACTGCCTGTCCTGGCTTTACAAAAATAGTGCTGTAAGAAGGCTGGCGCCCTGTGCAGGTGTGTCAGCGTTGCAGCACTGGTGTGCTAAGCTCATTCCTGTACATCTGCCTGGGGCCAGGGGTGGAGGGAGGCAGAATGTTCACAAGATCTTGCCACCCCAAAGCTGCTGGCTTTCTTGAAACTACTTGGAGCGCTTTCCATACTTCAAGGAGTCTATAAAAAAGAGGGAAAGTAACTTTTTCCTTTGGCAAATAATGATAGGAATAAGTGGTTTTAGATAAAAAGAGGAGATTTAGATTAGATGTTAGGAAGAAATTCTTTACTCAGAGGGTGGTGAGGCACTGGAACAGGGTGCCCAGAGAAGCTGTGGATGCCCCTTCCCTGGAAGTTTTCAAGGCAAGGTTGGATGCAGCCTGAACAACCCGTTTGAGTGAAAGGTGTCCTTGCCCATCACAGGACAGTCAGAATTTGATCATCATGAAGATGCCTTCCAACCCAAACCACTCTATAATGCTACAATTCTATGATCTTGACAAATTTCTTCTGTCACAATCGGCTGAAATTATGTTCCATGTTCAGGACCTACTGGGAGGAGAAAGTGTCATGGTATGGCTTGTCAGAAGGACAGCACATGGACAGTTTGGGGATATAAGGTTTGTTTCTGTAGGAAATAAGGCTGAAAATACACTAAAAATATTTTGGACTAACCATTTTATAACAGATGGTTGTCTGGACTTGTTTTTTAGGACTCCGTGTAGAAAGTTTCCTTTGAACTAGGAAAAATTCACATGCAGTAAAACCGTACTTTTCTAAAAACATTTATTTCAGATTTTTAGAACATATGTCATATTTAGGTCAACTGAATTACGTCAGACCTAGGTAAATTGATGTTTAGTTCCCCAGCTTGGTAAGCTGCTGTGTTCCAGTAAGTTTTCTACATGCAATAACTTCTATGCTTCCATGCTGGTCTGCCTGGGTAAAATGGCCACAGGTAAAAGCAAACAAGGAGCTTGGGACCAGACAGGTGATCTGATTTTCATAGTTGCTACATATGCAGGCAGCTGTAGATGGTAGTTCTCCTGGGGCATTATTTTTGAAAACAGGTCCCCTTCTCTAAGGCCTGAAGCCTGAGACAATCACTTTGGAAAATCTTTGAAAATACTTAGCTTTTTGCATCCATAGTATTTTGTTTCAGCTCTGTGCTATGTTAGCCCCTAATTATTTCTCTTTTTAAAATCCTTTCCTATTTTAATTGTCTTATAGAAAGATTTTGGCAGATTATACTGAAAAAAACCCCAAAATTAAAGGTTTTCCAACACATTTATATTACCATTCCTGAACATTTGAAACACTATCAGCATATGGAGATTTGTTTTCGTGTTCCATTTTAAAACACTGAGGAATTGTGTAACTTAAACCATTACTTACAGTGAAATTTGTTAAAATAATTTGAGTTTAGTGAAGTTTGCATAAAATTGAAGAGATTTTCATCCTTGGTTTAAAAATCTCAAATTACAAACATAAGAACAGATTATACATTATGTTGTTGTTGTATTGTAACTGGGAAACCTGTAAAGTACTGAAACAGTATTCATTTTTTCATTCCAACATATTTCTACGTTTGTCTCAGATTGTAGTTTGGTCTCATATGGCTAATTTCATCCTCAGGTACTTAATTAAGAATTAGAGCTGTAGTTGTTTTAAACCAAATCTTTGAAGATAAATAGGCATTAGACTGATTTACAATTGTTAATTTGCTCTAAGACTGAAAATTCTTGAGTTCTTGGTACCTGTCTTAGGTCGTTCTTTTGTTTTGAACAGCACTTTGTTTACTTCTCAAAGGCAATTAGTATGTATTTAAGAACTGTGTTCCTTCGTTTCTGATTGATATGGCTGAGGACAATTCCAGCTGTTGAAGAGCTTCTTTCATTGCACAGGCACAGTTGTTTCCTTAAGACCTCACACAGAAAAAACCATGAGTTTTATGCTTGCAAATTCTGACAAGATATTGTGCACAAGAAAGACAAGTGGTCAGAGCAGGTTGTCTGTGACACTCCTTCTTCTATTCAAGGCCAGAAACAGGAGCAGATCCATTTGTCATAAAGGGCAAAGAAGGGTCTTGTGAGAATCACCAATAAAAGTGATCTCAGATGGGGCACAGGAGCAATACCTCCCACATCCTGTTAAATCTAAGTTCTGCCCCTCTTCTCTGCTCTGGTGAGACTCAACCAGCAGTGCTGCATCCGCCTCTGGGGTCCCCAATGCAGGACACTGATGTGTTGGAACAAGTCCAGACAAGGAACACCAAGTTGGTCAGAGGGATGGAGACCCTCTTTTATGAAAAATGCTGACAGAATGGGATTGTTTAGCCCAGAAAAGAGAAGGCTTTGTTGTGACCTAATTGTGGCCTTCCAGTACCTGAAGGGAATTGACAGGAAAGCGGGGCTGGTACCATTTACAAGAACACGGAGTCACAGGACAAGGGGAAACGGGTTCAAACTGAAAGAGTAGGTTTAGATTAGATACTAGCAAAAAATTCTTTACTGTGAGGGTGGTGAGGCACTGGAACAGATTGCCCAGGGAAGCTGTGGATGCCCCAACCCTGAAAGTGTTCAAGGCCAGGTTGGATGGGGCTTTGAGCAACCTGGTCTAGTGGAAGGTGTCCCTGCCTACGGCAGGGGAGCTGGAACTAAATTATCTTTAGGGTCTCCTTCCAACCCAAACCATTCTACGATTCTATGGTAAGTTCCTCCATGACTTTGGGCAATCTATAATGGACTTTGTTTAGATCAGCTTTGGGCCCTTAGGTAGTTAAAATTGCAATGAAGCTTTTGTGCCGGGACTGCCCTTCTTCCTGTCAACTGGGCGGGGTTTCTCCGTGATTTTGCAGCTTCAAGTCTCCACTAATGGAGTGGAAACACAGTTTCTTTATGGCCTAGAAGTAGCAAAAGGTGAAACCGAGGGGCCACCAGACTGAGGACAGACACGTGAACAGGTACACTTTCCTCTAGAACGGCGTATTTTGAGCCACGTCTGTGGCAGGTGCAGCTGGCGTCCCGCAGAAGCACGCCCCGCCAGGATTCCCAGCGCTGCGGGAATGCCTCCTCCACCGGGCAGTGCGCGTCACCCGGGCGGCCGGGCCGACGGTGCGGCCGAGGCCCGGCCCCCTCGATCCGGGTATCNAGACGCCCCTCCGGGCGGCGCTCCGGCCTGACAGCTGGGTATCCGCCTCTCTGCAGTGGCGGAAAATCCGATTATATGAGTTTCTCGCATTAAAACAAACAAATCCCAGGATGCCGGGATGGTTGAGAGTGAAGGCTGCAGTCTTGCCCACGTGCCGGCGCCCCTCACAACCCCAAACCCCTTTTTGTCTTGTTTTTGCTGCTTGCATTGCAGAACCTGCGAGAGTTGTAGTCTAACTTTGTGTCTGCAGTTCTTCCAGCCTTACACTTTTTTGAATTCAGAGCAGAGCAAGTCGCTTGGGTAGAGCAGGGGATAATATCTTAAACTCTGTTATTGTTGTCTCACAATTCCAGGAGCGTGCTGAAATGTCTCCCTTCGAAAATAAAGGACTGATACTGGGCATAATGGCAGGGACTGCTGGATTAAGTCTGGTGCTGATTTGGTACCGCAAGATCCTAAAGCCTGGTGCAGCTCCCCGTGTGCGTGCATTCCAGGATATAGGTAACAGAATTAATTCTGTGGTCTTGCAAAATGAGGCTTCTAATGAGCAAGGAGCAGTAATGGTTTTACATGGAAGGCAACTGCAGATACTAGAAAAATTGAATGGCCTGCTACTAAGTGTGGATGAACTGAAGAGAGAGGTGGAATTTCTGAAAGAAGCTATTCCAAAGCTTGAAGAGCTTGTTCGAAATGAGCTTCAAGGAAAAGGTGATGTTCAGAGAGTTAGCCCATCACACAGAGCAACAAGGCGGAGAAAAGCAGAAACCGCTTCTGGTGCAAGAGAAACTACCAGCTCTGAAGAGGCAGAAAGTGAAGGAGGGTGAGTTAAGAATAATTTGTATATTCTACTGTACACATGCAGTGCAAGTTGCATCATTGCCTATATGAAACTGTAATCAGGACCCCTTTAAAAGTTTTATATAGATTTTATACTTCTGGAAAAAAAATACAAATGTTCAGATTAGCAGTTTTTAGATCAGAGAAGACTCTTGGTGGCCATCTCTGAATCTGCACTATGGCTGAAGTTGGCTTAATGCCAAGCATAATACAGATTTTTTTTTTTAAGGATGTGTTTGGTAACACTGGTGCAGTATTGCTACATAGCTATGCAATGAGAGGCAAAGTTCAAAATAATGGTGTAATTTTAAAAGTGCTTCTAGTGAGAAGGTAGCCCTGTGTCTTTGACAGAGTTTGTTCCAACTGTACAAATGCTCATCTGCTTTTCATGATAATTGTTTTCTGTGGGCCTCACAGATGAGTTATTACAGTGTTCTGCCTAGAGGCATTGCATACTATGGAAGCTACATCTGAGTAGAACCTCTGTTCAAGTGGCAATGCTTATGTATATGTGCTATTGTGTATACTTTCTGGTGGCTCAAAAAGTGATCATGAGGAATTTAGGGTAAGGTAGAAAGTTCCTAGTTTTGACCATGTCTTGTAGTCCCATTATAGTTAATGGGATGTTTTAATACTCATGAGTTGAGGAACACGCTGGGGGATGATGTGTACCAGGAGTCCAGGAGAGGCACTGTATTTTTGTCTTGACATTACTCTCCTGTAATTACAACTTTGTTTAGGTATAATCAGATTAAATACTTAGATGCAATTTACTAAGACTGTGTTTATAGCAACTGAGTTTTTTGAGCCACTTCTCAGCGTGTCTTACACATTTGTGTAGGCAGCATTATGTCTGTAAATTGCCTATCTTATGTCACCTTTTCTCTTTTAAAATATTTTAATTAACTGTAATATTCTGAAGACAGTTAACATGCTGCATATTAATGGATTCTATTTTTAAGAGTTTCTCCACATTCATTTTCCGTTCCTGTGAGCAGAATTTCTTTTTGTGTTACATCTCAGCCCATATGCTTCACAAGTCTTATATTTTGATACCATATTTTAAGACCTGTCAGTTCTATTATGAACCAGTTCTTTATTTTGATTATTTGGGATTGGCATAAGTATTCAAAGACATTCCTCCTTCGTCTGGTGTGGAAACATCTTGGTTCTCTTAGTTTCTCAGATTATTTTATCCATTGGTGGGTTTGCAGAGGCCTTCATGTTATGAATAAAATATTCAGAGATGCAGATAAGGCAAAGGGGCCACAAATGCAATACAGGGGTTATTCCACACGTAGCATTTGAGAAAATCCTGTTTTCTGATTGGGAATGATGTGTTGCTCTTTGAGAACAAGCCAAGGAAACTTCTGTGTTCAGGTTCTTCTGTGCGATGAAGAAGCTGATGCGATGATCCAGTACAAGTGATTATAGTGTCAAGAGCATTGAATGTGTCCTTAAGAGAGGCCTTCTCTGACAAGTATTTGTGTACAGTCAGAAGCATGGAGGATAATTCAAGGTTATAGTTAGCGTTAGTCATTTGGCTATGTTTCCCAATGCTATTTCTCAATTCCTTTTGAAAAGAGGTGGGCTTTTTTCCTATTAACACCTTGTGCTTGATGTGCTTGTTTTGCCTATCTTCTCTAAATTTAAGATAATTTAATTTCATTCAAGTAAATTGTATTTTTTTTCTTCCTCTTGCAAATAGGTTGTTAATCGTAACGTGTGTACAGTTGCAATGTATGTAGCTTTTTCCGAGGTCTTCTGTAACTTTAATGACTGTGGTGCATGGCCAGGAGAGTCAATAGCAACACTTGGGTTTTTTCCAGTTACTGTACATCACCACTTCATATGCTGTAGGCATTACATCATGTGCATTGTTTCATGCTCTTCTGTGGTGAATTCCAAACACAGTGGTGGTGCATTCAGGTGCTTTTTTGTGCACTAGAGAAAAAAAATTTGCTCTTTGTTACTGATAAAACATTTTTTCACCTGTCTGTACTCCCATCTAGAGTACATGCAATGTGTTTCACTGCCTCAGCAATATCATGATCCAGAAGATAGGATTTTGCTTGAGTTAAGCACTTCTGGTTTTAATTGACAAATGGGTAGGTGCTGGGAATTGACAGATAAAATAATCTGAAGAGTTTTATGGATTTGTGCTGGATGACTACATTGGTTTCAGGTTTGTGAACTTCTCCAGAAAAGCTTTTAATACTACCTGGGTTTTTTTTTCATTTAATATTGGAAGCTGACAGTCTCTGATATAGCCCTCACTGTTTTGATCTGCTCTGGTCATATTCTCAATGTCACCATTGGTGTTCAATACCTTGGGAAGAGAAGCTTTCTATTTTGCATTCCAAAAATTATATATTTCTGTAAGTGGAGAAATATCACATGAGTTTTAATAAATGAGCTATATTTTTATGTAACGACAGATTACATAAATGGAAGGTGCACTGAATGGATGAGACATTAGATGCTGAAGAGTCTGTGGTTTCTAGTCTGTGCTTTTCTGTACTCTATTTTTTTTTTAGTTTGTTTTGGTTCCTATAATGTACTAGTGAAACTTCAATGTTTAGCATTTGAGAATGTGTAACAAGCACTCATTCATTTACAAATACAATAAATTGTGTCTAGGTGATCACCTGGAATGGACATGTCACCGAATTCTCCTCTTTGTGATTTTCAAGCTGTTTCCTCCATGGCAGTGATGAACCCTGGACATCAGTGTCATGTTTGGCACTTGTCTTCAGCTGGCCCAGCATTCAAGCTCTTAAAATTGCATTTGGTATCAGGCACCAGAAAGATTCACCACAGTAAATTCTTTTCTGACAGATGTTCTATTTGTAATTTTTCCTTGAAATAGTTTAAATAGTCAACAGGAAAAAACATTTCCCTTGCCTGCTTCCGAGTGTCATTTCACATAGCATTTTTTAATTTATTTTGTTGTTCATTTCTTTTAAATGCAACCTTCAGTTAGCCTAAGAATCCAGTGTGCCAAACTTTTCCTTGAAGACCACTTAGCATTACTGGAGGATATGCACTTTGCTGGATCATACAGTGCAAAATTCATCCAGATCCATCTGTGACATATAATCACCTTTCTGTGGAATTAGCCAGAGCAGATGAGAGGGTGTTTGTGTCAGCGAGTGTTTTTTTCCAAGTTGGCAGGGAGATGACAGATGATATTTGATCTGTCTAAAAGCTGAAGTGTTGTGAACAGATGATACCTGGTTAAGCCCAGTGTCTGCCAATTTACAGACACCACAACACAGTTTTTGAACCACCCAAGTGTGTTTATACCACAGTGATGTTTTATACCATGTAGTTCAGGGTTTATTTTAATCCAGTACTAGGTGCTGGGATTTACTGAACTGCTTAGCCACAGTGGGATGAGTCTCCAGGATAGTTTGCAGTTGTTCTTTGAACTTTGAACAGTCCATTGTGATACAGCTGAGTCCTGTTGGTTGATCGTTGCTCCTCACATTCTTATCACTGTTTCTCTTTTATTTAAAATATATTGGTAATCAAGGTGAAAATAAGTTGGCACTGACTCTACACATTTTTTAAAAGTTCTTCCATTTTCTGAAATATTGATCCATGTGTTTATCACATGTTAATACTCACTTTTCTGTTTATCATCTGATAAAACCTCTTGCAGGAAATACTAGGTAAAATCGAAGATTTCCGTTGCATGGAATATTTGTAAAATAAACCATAATGACTCTTCCTTGTTTACTGTTTATTTCCATTTTGGAGTAGTGTCATCAGTCCTTAAAGTCTTGGCGTTTTTAAATTGTTAAGAAGACACTCCACTGCTGTTTGTGTCAGTAGTGATTTTTAGGGCTTTAGAATATAGATATAGAAGATATAGAAGACTATTGGCTGCTTTGTTGAAGGCAGGTATCACTCAACAAGTAAATTGAAATTTATGACATTCTAATCAAGATTTAAGAGGTTCTGTTCCACATTTAAATTATTTGAGGATTCACAAAGCAGATAAATAGAGGAGGTAGGAGAGAATTTTCCAGGACAGTGGAGATGAAAGGGAATGGGTAAGAAATTACCTGCCCTCTCTGCTGTTTTGTAATTAGTTCCTTATGGATTCACATGATCTTTTAGATAGTGACCTACTTCACACTTTTTCTATGAGTCTCCCAATAAATATATGGCTTACCCGATGTCATGTTGTGCTGATTTGTGCACAGCATAAATAGTTTTTAGTAGCAGGGGAAGGCCACAGAAGTGGCTTCTGACAGAAGTTGCTGGAAGCTTCCCCAGTATGCGGCAGAGCCAATCTCTGATGGCTCTGAAGAGGGACATGCTGTTGGCCCAGTTGGAGAGGTTGGTAATGCCTCTGCGATGACATTATTTAAGAAGGAAATCAAAGCAGTGCCTGGGCAGTTTCTTCCAGAGGTAGCGAGCTGCTGCCACGGGGGCATCCTGGTGCAGCGCACAGCCATGCACTGCTGCTGCCATTTTGGTGCGGCCTGTGGTGAACTTTGCCTGCTTGGCCATCCTTAGCCAGCTGTGCCACGGGCAGAAAGGCAGGGGCGATGGCAGCAGCTTCTCCTTTCCGGTGCCCCAATTTGAAGAGAGGCATTCAGTAGTGCTGGTGCTGCGGTGGCCGATACTGCCCGCACAGTGACAGCAGGAGCCACATGGCCAGCAGCAGAAACATGGCGAACAATGCCCTGATGCAGAACCTAGACAAGATCAACCTCTCGGTGCTGCGAGATACTGCAAGAATCTTTGAATTAGTGAAACTTGTTGATAATGACACCTCTGAGCAGCAATTTTTCTTCTAGTCTGAGGAAGAGGAAGAAGTGAGAACATGTGGAAAAAGACAACATGGCGACACCAAGGTCAGTGAAAAGAAAGAGGGGGAGGAAGTGCTCCAAACATCAGAGTCAAGATTCCTCTGCAAGCCCTGATGAGGACTGCGGTGAAACAAACTGTCCCCGTGTAATCCATTAAGTCCACAGGGAGTGCAGAAATCCACTTGCAACCCCTAGGAAAGGTGCCCACGCCAGAGTGAGTGTAGGCCAGAAAAAGCTGTAATCCAGTGAGAGACTGGAGGAGAGAGGGCCCCAGCTTCCAAAGACAGAGAGAGAAACCCTTGCTTCCAAACTGGAATAGCCTTTCCTTAAAAGACTACCTCGTGGATGAGAGACCCACGCCACAGCACTTCTGGGAAAACTGTTTTGCCCATGGGAGAGACTCATGGCATAGCAGAAGAAAGACTCCTCTCCCTGAATGAACTGAAAACGATCTTGGGTGACAAACTGACCAAAACCCCCCACGCCCTGTCTCCCTGCGCTCTCGGTGGGAACGAGGCAGGGGCTGGGGGGGAAAAAGGTGTTTTAAAGGCTTATTTTACTTATCTTACTTACTTTACTTATTTTACATTATCTTCCTCCGAGTCTGTTAATAATAAATTTACTTTATACCTTTAAATTTGAGCCCATTTTGCTCTTAGAATGTTTTTTCCCAATCCTTATTTCAGCTCATGAGCCCTTCATTTTTTTTTCTCCCTATTTTGCTCAGCTATAGCAGAGGAGAGTGAGTGAACAGTTTTCATGAGTGCCTGGTGTTTTAACCAGTGTCAAACCACGACACGTGAATTGATGTTTGGCCTCAATTTGATGTCTGGTCATGAGATTTGTTATAATGCTGCTGGAAATCCCTTTTGGGCTTATTTGGACTGACAGCCCAATGGGCTTGGCTGTCAACCCAACTTTATATTTGTCAACCAGCCATTATATTTTTGTTGGGAGAATAGCATTTTCTAATAATCACTTTTATCTGTTATCTAACACTCTAACAGTAGGGATCATAGAAATCTTAGCACATGTTTTAGCAGCAAAAGTAAAGAATACAGCATTGACGTTGACTTCCAAACACTGATTCCTGACTATCATATCTACCTGATTAGGTTGCATTTGATGCAGTGCCCAAATTCCTGTAATTAAGGAAATTGTCTTTACTGCTTAGTTGTTGCTGTTTTATATTATGTAGTGTCCTTATTTTAGGTTGGGAATTGCGCAGATCCTCAGTGCATTTATCTTTTAATTAGGGGGACTGGAGCTTCTAAACCACATGAGGATAGATACTTTCCAAGTATGCTTCACATCACAGTTTTGTGTTGGAGTTAAGACTGTCCCACTCCTCAAGAGCTCCCTTGTACATTTGTTTAAGTCAGGGCTCTTACAAATGCAGCCATGATATAGTTCCCCTGTGCCCACTTCAAAATAACTATGGAAGAACAATGTGCTGTGTTTTTAAAGATGCTTCAGAAAATTAAAATAAGTGTTCAGTGGCTGAATATAGTCTCTGCAGGATACAGCTTAGAGTGTGTCATCAACTTTAGCATCATCAAGATTATGTAAAACAGATCTGTAGAAACAAATGAAGTTTCCCATCTCTGTTCTGCTCCATGATATTTTTCAGTTTGAACATGTACCTATGGTCTATGTATGTATTGTTTTATACAAATGTATTTTTGACTCCTCTTTCCTGTATCACTGGGTTAATTTTGCAGCAAAACTGTCTTGGCACACCTTGCACTCCTGTAGCTTCATAAGCAGTTATACTTGTTCATTTATAAGGCTGTATGTGTATCTGCTCTGATACACTGATCTCTTCTGAAAGCAACATATTGAAAACAGAATATTTAAAAGCCATAATTAATAACCTCCATTTTGACTGCTAGCATTCTGTCCTGGTTATATTTCTGAAAAAAGAAATAGATTTTATATATTCTGACTGTCATGGCCTACTTCAATTATTCAGTTACTTAATGTGTATAGTGCTTTTTGTACTCATGGTAACCATTTAGAAAATCTCTGAACCTGACAGCTGATAGCTTTACATTATTATTTTTCCCCAGAACAGTATATTCAAAAGTGGAAATGCAGAAGATGAGCCTTCTCTGTCCATTTTTAGTACCTAAGCAAAAGGCTACTTTTTAAAAACAATGCCATCAGCTGCTCCTCTTTGAAATTGGAGTACCCTAATGTATTCTCAGCACTTTGGACAGTAAGGCCACCTGCTTATCTCTGTGTGATATTTATGCTTTTGCAAATATTTCTTTGCCCTTGACTGCCTTTTGCTGAGTATTTGTGCACCAAGCATCATGAATTAATATAAGCTTTTTTCCAGTTTCAGATATTCTGAACTTCAGAATGCTAAAAAAAAAAAAGAATTTGTAACAATGGTGTTATTTTTATTGGCTTATATTTAGATCTTTAAAGTGTTTAACAAAATATTGTATCAATGATTGTTATAGAACTTTTATTTTGGTTAGTAAGCTCATTCCTATTTCAAAAAATAGGGAAATTGAGGTAAAGAGTTGAAGAGGCCTATTCAGGGTTACAGAGCATGTCTTAAAACACATTAATGATTTCAAGTGTTCTGCATTTGAAACACAAGGCTGCATGTGTTTCTAATATGTATCTGCATTTTTTAATGGAGTATTAGGCAGCAGGACAGTATAATTACTTGCCTGTTATGTTTGGAACAAGACTGTGCTGTCCCTTTGAAGATAAAGGTTTTGTAATAATAACAATAAACTTGATATCATTAATGAAAAATCCTTTAAAGTTGGACAACTGGGATAGATTGTGCTCTGAATTTTTTGCTTTTGAATTTAACAATGCCCTTTTTATTTTTAAGAAAAAGTTTGGGGGTTTTTTTTGTGATTTTAGTTACCTTACCGCTCATACAGACTCTGAAGGAGACTCCGAGGAAGAAAAGAGATGTATGAAATCCCCTGATGCCATGGTGAAATCTGAAGAAGATGAAGACTTATTAAATTTTTTACAGCAGGTGGACAATTTGCACAAGGGTTCAGAGGAGGATAAAAAGGAGGGCTTCAGACTGCTGCTTGAGAAAGATAACAAGGTAATATGGGTAAACTTAATATTATGTTGCTATTAACTTACGTTTTACACTGCTTTTGAGAACTTAATACAAGCTTTAAATGCACATAGAAATGGATTATGAAATTTCAAGCTTTTTTTTTAAATACATTGAAAAGGCACTATTTTAAAGTGGTGTCAATATTCATGTTGTGTGGGCTTAGGAGTTCTACTATTTTATATCCCATTCTAATTCAATAACTTTGAGGCTTTGTTTGATGTAGGAATTCTTGCATACAACAGAGAAAGATCATGGGCTTTTTTGCTATGTAAGTGATCCTTACTTTTGCTGGTTTTGGAATAGTCTGTGTGAGAAAATCCTGTAGAATTAAGTAGTAACCAGACCTGCTGTTTTCAAACTGTGAGCATCTATTCTGCTCATACCTAATACCCTTCATGCGAATTTTTCTTTTGACTTTCCTGGGCCCATATGTAACTCCAGATAAAATTTAAAGGTGGTTTGATGTGCAGCACTCAGTTCAGTGTACCATTTTATTCTGGTTTGGCAAGCATTACTTCTGATTGTATTTTCATCTGAATACTGGAACACCAAGAAAGGTAGATGAGATGTTAATTGTGAGTGAGTATGGTGCTTATGGCCTCCCCGAAAAAAACACACATTACTTTGTTCAGGGATGTGTTGTGCTTTACTGGATTACCTTGTAAATATTTATATTAAAAAAATTTAAACTGATTTTTAAAATAAAACCTCTTTAGAGCATCTAGGGTGTTTCTGAAAGCTGTATTTTCTTCTGTTCATGGAAAATTGCTCAATTAGTTCTCACATAAACTAAAAGTAATATGTAGAAGGATGGAAAATTAACAAAAATATGTGTCATGTTCTGATTACTTGCTTTAAACAAGTTATTAATTTTAAGCATTATGAATTTAAACTCCTTAAATTGCATTCTGATCAGTTTAATTATGTAACTGTCCTCTACTTCCAGTACGAAAACTGTGTGGACTTTCTCTGGAGACTTGCACGTGCTTATGGAGATCTGTTTGAGATGACTACTGATGCTGAGGAAAAGAGGAAGTACATAACTGATGGTAAGCAGAGGAAAAATGTTTATGTGGAATGCCATGTGAATGTAGTGAAACATGCTTTGAACTTTGGTTAAGTTTTCCAATATAAGAAATTTGCAATCCAATAAATGGGAGCGTTTGTACTGTAAGGATGATGTTTTGTGCAGTAAACCACCACAGTTTACAACTTCAGTTCATTCTTTCCTCACTGAGAAATCCAAAATCAGTGGCAGAGAAGTATTATGGGTCATAATTGGAGGCTGTTGTCTCTGCAGATTGCCTTAAAATCCTGTATTTTGTTGAGAAACAGATGGATACAGAATGTGAAAAAACCCAGATGCTGTCAGCACATTTTCTTAATGACATCTTTGGAAGTGCAAAAGGAATAAATAAATGCTGAGGCTGGGTCAAAGTTTGTTTTTCTACTTTGCTGTGGTAAGGAGCACTCCTGCATATCAGCAGCCTCTTTTGTGGTGATGGTGGGAGTGAAAGTTGGTGAATCTGTAGGAACTGTTGACCAGAAACAGAAGTCGTCTCTGAAACTGATGTTGCTTACAGACATCTCTCCCTGTGTGTCCTGTTTGACAACTCAATCTCCACAAGTTTTTGATTTTCTTCTTCATAGCACTTTTTTTTTTGTTGCTTTTAAAAGCGTTGCCCTTTCTTTCACTGTTTGGATGGATATTGGCTAGAGGTACAGTTTGTTTCCTTTTTTACTTTGGGTCTTCGTTTTATTACATTAAAACCTACATCTTCTCTACCCTGTGTCACTCTCCTCCAGTCAAGGCACTCCCATGACCCAGATTATTCTTAAAATAATCCTTTTCGCCTATATCTGGGCGTACTTCTCTCTTTTGTCTCTCCATTGCCTCTCCATTTTTTGCTGCACCAAATCAGGCTTTGTAAGTGTAATCCAAGTTTGGGTTATTTTGTCTTTTGTGACACCTCTCATTGACTTTTTTGTTATGTTGGCAGTGACAACATCACTGACAAAGCATTTTTAGATGTCCTTTGTTGTCCTTAAAGGCAGTATCATACCTTCATGCTGTTGTAACATATTCCACAGACAACCTCAGCTTCTTCAAGATTCTTCTTTGTTCCAGTCCTTTTGTTGTCTAAATACTCCTGGAGACTTGCACTGTCTTAGCAACTTACTTGATACTGTCTTTGCTTTAGTAGCAACTCAGCTTCTTTGTATATAAATCATACAGTGCAGTGAGGATCATGACACAAAGTAAATAAAAACAATAAATTCTGTTGTTGGATCCTTTGCTTTTACCAGTGACTGGACTTGAAGCTGGTCAGGACTGTGGGGGACAATAAAAGGAGGTTTTTTTTAATTGTATTAATGTCAATAGACAGTGTAAAAATAACATCAGCCCTTTACAGGATGAGGGTGGTCACCTCTCATACAGGGATGTGGACAAGGCAGAGATGTTTAATGCATTCTTTGCCTGTCTTCAGTGTGGATGATGGACTAAGGGGTTCTCAGTGCCCTGAGCTGGAGGACCATGACTGCAAGAATGATCAGTTCCCAGTCAACCTGAAAATTGTGCAGGATCTGCTGCTCCAGCTGGATCCCTACAAATCTATGGGGCCTGATGAGATTCATCCAGCAATCCTCAAAGAGCTAGTTTGTGTAATCTCAAAACCTCTCCTGATGATATTTGAGCGGTCTTGGGAATCTGGAGAGGTCCAGCTGACTGGAAGCTGGCAAACATTGTCCTGATTTTCAAAAAGGGGAAGAAGGAGGACCTTGGCAACTACAGGTCTGTCGGTCTCACTTCAGTGCCTGGTAAATTTTTGGAGAAGATTATTCTGGGAGGTATTGAAAAACATCTGGAGGACAATGCTCTGCATTGGTTACATCTAGCATGGCTTCATGAGAGGAAGGTCCTACTTATCAAACCTGATATGACATAGTAACCCACCTAGTTGATCAAGGGAAGCCAGTTGATGTAATCTTTTTGGATTTCAGTAAAGCTTTTGATACTGTCTCTTGTAGGATCCTTTTGGATAAACACATCATGGGATTGGTGAGCAACTGGCTCACAGGCTGGGCACAAAGGGCTACAGTGAATGGGGTGACATCAGACTGGGGACCTGTCACTAGTGGGGTTCTACAGGACTCCA
Organism: Erpornis zantholeuca; assembly: GCA_013400515.1. Classification (NCBI taxonomy): domain Eukaryota; kingdom Metazoa; phylum Chordata; class Aves; order Passeriformes; family Timaliidae; genus Erpornis; species Erpornis zantholeuca. The sequence continues at coordinate 101,103 of VZTN01024263.1, forward strand.
TTCTCAGCCCTCTTCTCTTCAACATCTTCATAAATGACTCGGATGCAGGACTGGAAGGGACACAGAGCAAGTTCACAGATGATACAAAACTGGGAAGAGCTGTTGACTCCCAGAAGGGCAGGGAGGCCCTGCAGAGAGACCTCAACAAATCAGAGGACTGGGCAAACACCAACAATGTGAAGTTCAACAAGGGAAAGTGCTGAATTCTGCACCTGGGATGGGACAAACCTGGATGTATGGACAGGCTGGGGAATGAGATGCTGGAAAGCACTGCTGTGGGAAGTGACCTGGGGATCCTGGTCAATGGCAAGTTGAATATGAGCAAGCAGTGCCCTGGCAGCCAGGAGGGCCAACCCTGTCCTGGGGGCATCAGGCACAGCATCCCGAGCCAGGCAAGGGAGGAGATTGTCCTGCTCTGCTCTGGACTGGGGCAGCCTCACCTCAAGTGCTGGGGGCAGTTCTGGGTACCACTATGTGAGGATATGTAGATATTAGAGAGTGTCCAAAATATGGTAATGAAGATGGTGAAAGGCCTTGAGGGGAAGCCTTTTGAGGAGCAGCTGAGGGCACTTGGTCTGTTCAGACTGGAGAAGAGGAGACTGAGGGGAGATCTCATTGCAGTTACTATGAGGGGAAGAGGAGGGGCAGGTACTGATCTCTGCTCTGTGGTGACCATTGACAGGACCTAAGGAAATGGCCTGAAGTTGTGTCAGGGGAGGTTTAGGTTGGATATTAGGAAAAGATTCTTCCCCCAGGGGGTGGTTGGGCACTGGAACAGGCTCCCAAGGGCAGTGGTCACAGCACCAGCCTGACAGAGTTAAGGAAGCATTTGGACAACACTCTCAGGCACATGGTGTGACTCTTTGGGGTGGTCCTGTACAGGGCCAGGAGTTGGATTCAATGGTGCTTGTAGGTGCTTTCCAACTCAGCATATTCTGTGATTCTGTGACTGCATGTAACCTCAGCTGATGAACGATAATGGCATAGTAAAGACAGGGAGAGATAAAGAATGATGGAATGAAAGTGGGCCTTAGGTGTTGAGTAACCAGCAGAGTTTGGCTCATTCTCATTAAGTGGGGGTGGTGGCAGCCTTTTTCATCTCAGTTTTTGGAAGTGCTGCAGGGGGATTAAGACTGCAGGAGAGCTGGCAGTAGTTTCATGGTTATTTTTCATTCCACTGGGTTGGAGGACTCTGTATGCTATTCTTTGTTTTTATGAAGTTAACTTACAATACAGAAATGTCAGTGCAGCTTAATTGGTTGCAGCTGAAACTCTGCAAACAGCAAGCATCTCATCTGAACTTCTTACTGGGAGCGTGGGTTTGATCAAATCACCTACTGTCATCTTTATTCAGTTAAAAGTGGAACTTAAGGGAAGTCTTTGTGCTAGAAAGAAACTTCAGCTAATTTCTGTCTGTACTCAAGGCAGGAAACAGATCTGCTGTTCTTCTGACAGGTGCTTGTCTGACCTGTTTTAAAGGCTCTTCAGTCTTACAGACAATGTGGCCTCCTTTGCCAGTCCAGTCCAATCCCTGCCTGATTTAACTGCATCTGAATGGGATTTTAAAAGAAAATACTAAAATTGCACATATATTTTATATATACTTATAAGTAAGTGCATGACTATGTAAATGAAGTAAAGCCAGGGTGTTACATTGTTCATCTAAATGTTTCTAAGAATAGGAAGCAGTTTCTTTGCTGCTACAGTAAATCAGATGGCTTTGTTCTTGGGAGTTACCTAAAATGTGGAAGAGTACAATAAATCCTTTCATATATTTTACATCATTTACAGGAAAGATTAAAGCTGAAAAGGCTGTTCAGCTGGATGCTGGGAGTGCTGAGAGTCACCAGTGGTAAGTTTGAGAATGTTTTTACAAACTTGTGTGTATTTATCAAATCCGAAAAAAGCCCCTCCAGCCTGACATCAGTTTCATAAATTAGTCATTAATATTTTTTCATAGTTTTATGGAACTCAGCTATCACCACTTGCAACTAAAAATTATGTTGAAATATTCTGTGAAGCATTTACTATAGCATGTGAAACGACTCAATACTGTACTTCAATATGTACTGTGAAATGTAGATGGGAGTATTTGCTTAAGCCACTATGTTATTGCTCAGAGAAGCCATAGTTTTCCATTTACCTTCCCTTTCAACAATTCACAAAATAATGTCATTTGACCTTGAATTTTGTCCTTTCCTTTTCTTGCAGTAGTTTAAATTGTAATTATTAAAAATAGACATAGAGGAGTATGGAAATGTGAATTACCTTCTCGATTTTTGTTTTCCTCCAAGCTTGACTATTTAGTTTAGTTTTGTAGACCTTGCCAGAACTAACAAACTCTGCAAATGTAAATATTTTTTTTTTCAAACCAACATTATCGGGTAAAAGATAATTCTGCAGAGTTGTAGCTGATAGTTCCTCACCTTAGTATTTTATTAGTAAATTGTACTGAGCTCCTAATTTCTTTTCTAATATTGTTAGCTTTTCCTTTCCATTTTTGTTTCTACAGTCTTCATTAATTTTGTCATTGCACTTGTGGGATGGGATTTCACTAAACTTCTGCATATCTAAACCAAATGCTTTTATCCCAGGTTCCTTTCACAACCTAAAAAGAAGCAGCCACTTCTGGAGTGCTGTTCACTGGAGTCAATTTTGTCCATTTAGTCTTGCATGAGGGTGAGATTAATTCCTCCTGGGGCTCAGTTGACAATATCTCCATTGCCAACAAAGGGAGCACATGTCAGCTAGCTCAGGTTTAGGTACTTGATTAGACACAGATACTGTCATATAATTAGGTAGTTCTCTGTCTTGCTTTCTCTCTTTCTGAAAGCAATTTACAGCCATTTCTGCTCTTTGCTTGACCACAGTCATGGCCACTTCCTCAGGGTAATGCTGTGTACCCCTCTCAGCTGGAACTATGTGTATAAACAACCACAAAATCCCATTCAAGTATGAATCCTGCCGCTCCCTTCCTCCTCAGCTCACAAGACTGACAAAATATCCTAGTATAAATCAGCTTCACTGGCAGAAACTGTTCTGATAAAACCTTACATATTGTTCAGGGAGATGTAGGTGGTCTGTTGGACTTCACATGTGAGATCCTGTCCTGGCAGGCACATCTAGCAGGGGAAGAATTATGAGTGTAAGGAGATGTGTTCCAGAGGTTAGCTCAGAAAGCCGAATTGAGAGGTTTAAGAGGAAAATCTTAAATTTTTTAAGCTACTGCTTCTTGTAACAGGCAATGGATTTCTGTATGGTTTGCAGTTTTCGTCCTTCATGTATCTGGGTGCAAGTGAACATGAGGTTTTTATCAGTTATCATTAGATGGATGTCTTTCTAGAGGTATAAATGGACACTATAGATTAAAATATTTTGCTATAATTTTTTTTCTGAATATCTGCTTGTCTTTATTTTCTGAAATCTTTCTAACTTGATGTGTGATTTTTAAAGTGTGATGTAAGTGTAATGGTTATGCCAATCTAACTGAGGCTCTAAATACTGGGCAGAATGAACTTCCATCCTCCAGAGGTACATTAGTATATTCTTGTTTAGCATAACAGTTGTTGTTCAATCTGTGGTCCCAGTAGATATTTTTCTGCTGTGCTGCTACTTACCCAGTTTGACTTGTTTTGTAGCTTCTTTTTTTAAAAACTTTATTTATTCTGTTTTATTCTTCATAAAGTATTTTACACATGCTTAATTGATTTCATGTTTATTTCTGACCATTTCTCAGGTTTGAAACCATTTAGGTTTGTAGATGCACCCCCTCACAGATTAACATGTTGTGTGGATTTTTTAAAATCATTGGCTTCATTAATGTAATTACTGGACCCAGCACTAAACTTTGGGTGACAGCTGTAGTGATGCTCAGGTTCACATGAACCTGGTTCTGCGACCATCTCTACAGGTGATTCAATCTAGACAATATTTCCATGGTTAGATTTTTGAGGAACGTCAGGTAGGACAAAGTCAAAGGCCACATAAACAAGGTATATCTCGTTTTTTGCATTCCTCTTGTAGTCCAGGCTTTTTTATCTTGCCAGAATTCTTTTTTATACTGTTGGTTCACACAAATCTTGTGTTTTGTATGCTTATGCACTTCCAGAATAATTTATCAGGCATCCTAATGTCTTCAGGTCAGGCTGGTTTGCCTGTAACACTCCTTCTCCTTCTCCTTCTCCTTCTCCTTCTCCATCTCCCTGATAGCAGCTGTGCTTGTCATTTTGCTTGCTGTTGGGGCTTTTTGCATTACCCACAAGACTTTGGTAGTTAGCTGTGTGTCAGATCCAGATTGTTTGAGTGTGGCCTAATACAAATTTTTCCAGTTTATCTAAACATTATTTCACATGTTAATCCCCGTGAATAGGAAATAAGACTTCAGGGAATCTTCCCTGTAAAAACTGTGCTCTCAAAGTTGTATGCAAACAGAATTTTACCTAAGGTTCTAAATAGATAAGACTATGTCTGAACAGAAAACAGTGCAATACAATTAATTAATGAATAAAAAATATGTGGAAGTAATATGAAATGCAGAGTTAATAAGAATAATAATAAGAGAGAAAACAACTGAAATGAAAAAACAGTAAATATACAAAAAAATGCTAAGATCACTAGTGAGTGGTCAAGATCAAAGATGAAGGGCAGTACCCAGCTCCAGATGGACACCTGGATGTACTGTCTCTATTGCATGTACCTACATGTGGGCAAGGGCCTGGTCCTGCACTTATAGTGGATGGAGACTTGAAAGGCAGCATGTGCCATTTGATGTGCCAGGATATTTACATGGCATGGCAGATACCACACAGGACCTTTGGGGTCTCTGCACTTCCAGGCAGCATCCAGAGATGGTGGGAAACCCTAGGGCATCTCCAGTGGCAGTAGGCAGCTGTGTCCAGGCAGGGATCCTGTGAATTGAACAGGGTCTCTGCTGGCTGTAATAGGAGATTAGATATACAGATGAGAAGCTTAGCATGAGTGCAAGCTCAGTGTGAAAGCAATGCTATCTCAGACCAAAATCCTTCCTTTTCATCTCACTGCCAACATAAAATTTTCTAAAGCTGTACAAGGTAAATAATCTTAGCCTATGTAAGATGAGCCCATCTGTTTGTTGCATATAAGTCTGTATCAGCTATTGATGAGCAAGCTCATTTTCTGACCTTGACTGAAGAAGGTTTTTATTGATTTATTAGTCCCTAATTCCTAGTTTCTGAGGGGTTTTGGTATTTCCAATCAGCACTCATGTTTGGTATAGCTGCTGTCTATGTTGTCTACTCATACATTATTTCTAATGTTCTCTTAAACTGTTTAATATATTATGGCTTACTAAATGAGTGAGGATTAAATGATAGCCTATTCTTTTCCTGGTCCTGTAACTTGCTCTCTACTTACACTTAACCCTTGTGGAGCAGGGGGATGTAAGTGAGGAAGAAATTGAATTCAACCTAGTTTGTTTAATCTTTTTCCATTATTTCCTCATTATTAATTGTTCTGCACTTTCATTTATGTTTTTTTTTTCTTTCTGGTGTATTTATAGAACCTCTCCTTATTGCCTTATCAATATCCCTAGCTTAGATGTGTGTTCTTGTTTTCGTTTTTAGAGTAAATTACTTTTGGGTTTTAGTTAATTGGGAATTCCTCACTGGAGCTGAATTAATCTTTAAAAATATTCCCTGCTATGACTAAAGGGTCGTTTGCAGTTGTGCTGTTGAATAGTGTCTCTTACGAAATCTTCTACAGAACTTTTTCTAACATAGCGTTTCTTAAAGATTTCATCTTTTTCATTAAAAACGTACACTGTGCCTGTCAAGCAATTGTTAGGTCTATGGACCTATTTGGAAGTTTCTTTCGGAAGCTTATCCCTGCTGCTTGAAAGCTCTATTTACTGAATAAACAAGTTCTTGTGACACCTTGACCCACATAATTATCCTAGTGTAGACTGAGTTAAACAAGCAAAAACATCTTTTCCAGAGCAGGTATTTTTCTGTTTTGTGGAACTGCTATAAGGTGTCTGCAAGACAGAACACATTTTTTGTGTCCACCAACAGAATTCAGTGGAATGGTTCTGTGAGCAAACTTGCTAATATAGGCCTAGAGTTCAGCTGTCTTGCCTTACTTTTCATATTTACTTCAGTTAAGAACAAAAAGATGCCATATATCTTCTTAGTATATCACCTATATTTTTCTGTATAACTGTATCATAGAATATATCAGCACTCCAACTGTTCAACTTACTGATTAGAATACTAACAAGTAACCAGTATTCAGCATCAAATTTAATTTGATAAAACATATGTAGAACAAAGAAAACAAAATATCTTGAAGTAGTCAGTTGGTTTTGGTATTGAATTGCAGCTGCAAATAATTTTCATATCTGAATCCAGATTTTTGAAAACATGTGATCATACTTAATCTTGTAGTTGCCAGCGAGATCAAAAACCTTTAGACTTTTTGAATGTTGACCTCTAAATAACTGAAGTAAGTGGAAACACTGGAAAGGAAAAACATAGCTGTAGCTTTTTATTATTTGTATTAACACCCTAAAGAAAGGCAGAGTAAATATTCTAAGTGATTTGTGCCTTTCTTCAGCCAGTGTCAATTTTTCAAGTTGTGCAGGAACTTGCATGCAAAAGTTGTCATCGGCCATTGCAGGTCCTCTTGTTTTTTTCAAGCCTCAAACGAATTCATTTTGTGGGTCAGTGATTCCCAAAGGGCAGCTGTGAATCCTCACAGCTCATCTTGGATCGTGGAGCATCTTTATCACTCAGTTCTTAATTAGAAGTGCTCTGTCAACAATTTGGTGCTGTAGTTGCTTTATAGTTGTGCTGCTTTACAAATTTCCAGTTACAGGAAACAAAATGTAGATCTCTATGAACAGTGCTTTTATTTAAGACTAAACAATCACTTCTAAATTCTTTTGCCAAACCAGTGATTTTTTTATATTTGTGGAAGGTTTGTTGCTGGTTTTTCTCTAAGAGTTTGGAAGAGCTCTGGAAGGTTTCTCTGCTGTTGCCCAGATCCCCACGCTTCCTTTTTTGCTGATGAGAACTTGTTACAGGCTTTGCAAAGAACAAAAATTTTACTGTTATGTCTGGTTTTCCGGACATTTATGTAAAAAGATCATTCTTTGCATTGAGCTTGGGTTTGTTTTGCCACAACAAACGTGGTGCTGCTGTTGAGTTTGTTACTTCTCTAGAACTCACCTGCTGATGGGAGTCATACAGCACGTGTCTCATTTAGGTGGAAGTGAGGTTAGCAAATGAAAGGCCAGTAGCTTTAAGTGAAGACACTGTGAGACCACACCTGCCTCCAAGAGCTTTCTCTGTCATGCCTATGAGTGTTAGTCAGAAGCGCAGATATTTTCACAAGCCCTAAGTTTTCCATGGAAGTTAATTCCAGAACTTAGGGACAGTCTCTTCACTGGCAGACAACACTACAGAAGAGTAGTTAGTACAGATTGGTTCCATTGAGGACATGAATAATCACCATTTGGGTGCTTTGGCAATTTTACACAACCTTCCCACAAAAAAGTGAACATGCCATCTCAGTAATAGAATTCTAACAGATCATTGTCAGGATTATAAGGTGCAATGGCATAAAAATAATTCTTCAGTGAAACAAAACTCTTCAAAATTTTGGAATATGTTGTAGGCCATGGTCATACTACCAAGAACTCTTAGAATTAAATCCTCATCTCTTTCTAACTAAATGCTTGTTACCTGCTTCCCTTAATTGTCCCTTGTTTAAACTTAGACAAGGCAGATAACTTGCAAGTGACAAGCATCTGTTTCTGTCATGCAGTCTGATTTTTCAGGAATTGAGAGCTTGTGCAGACATACAAGTTTTCCAGCTAGTAGTTATTTGCCCTGTATTTGATTCATGGGAAAACCAAAGAAATTTTACATCAATCTTTGTAATTTTGTATAATCAGTATGCAAAGTCAGTCAAAATTGCATTAGTCAGTAATCTTTGAATTACTTAGTTGTTTTTGCAAAAATCATTTAAAATTTCAAATTCAGATGCCATTTCTCAAAAGCTGTAAGTTGCTCTGTAGTAAGTGGATCAGTGGAACTTATGCAAGTGCAAAGGAGGAAGGTTTGACATGGATCTGTTTACTACAAGCTTTTTGCCAGAATGGTCACAGAGGAAATAATACTGCCAACCTAATGATCCCTATTACATTTCTGTCGAGGAGAATTGTTGTGTTACTGTCTCTGAAAGCTATTGTTTCACTCTGTTTCCACATTTGTGAAGACTGTCCTGCTAATTTCAAGACTGTATTTCCATCTGTAACAACTGTCTGTTATAAAAATAAAAGTTAAATTTCTGGAAACAGGAATTTAATACAGTTGTGGGTTTCACAACTTTAGGAATGCAGAACATGGCATCCACATGTTCTACTAGTGAACTTCTGTGAACACACATTAACAGCAGCATTTTTCCTTGATTTGATATACTGTGGGTGTTGCAATAAATTAAGCCAGAATTCTGAATGTCCTTACCTTTGAGGGTTTTTAAAACCCAAATAGATGTTTGTTTCCCATGTTTTTGCAAGTGTTACCTGCACAAGTGTGTCCTACATCTGATGTTTCCCTGGAGCTCAGCTTCAATGCTCTGGTGAATTTTTAATATGAAAACTCTATTTCTGCCAGTTTCTACAGTGTAGATTCAGTTATATTCCAAGAAGGAGGGAAAGGGAAAGGAAATAAAATCCTCATTAACAAAAAAAAGAAACTCTGCTAACAAAAAAATCACCTAAGCACTTCACTTTGCACCTTGGCACATCTTACTTCATATGTTGGCAATCTTGCACATTTCTCAGCCACTGCCTCCATACCCCCATGAGGATGGTGGTGTCAATCCAATACTTTACCTTTCCATGGAAACTTCGTGTCAGATGCATTTTCGTAGATTAAATATCTTGGTAGAAAGTGATACAATGTGAAGTATGCAAAACTGGGATCTCAGGAAGGGCAATGCAACAGGGATCATAGCCAGTGATTTAAATTGCAAAATCTTCCTACATAGAAATTGGTATCTCATTGAAATCATGTTAAAAAGAAATCCCATGGGTCTCACTGCATTGCAGAGACTGTCAGAATATATAAGGGGATGAAACTGGCGAGTGAGGGAGTTGGGGGCTAAATAAGATGGCATGTACAGAACTGAACCATGCAGAGATGGGGAGATGCAAGAACACATTTAGAACTGGGATGGAAATGAACTTTCTTTTCACTGGGCCTCTTGTGTGCTGCCCACACATTGGCCTTTGCTCACACTACCTTACATGGTAAATATTTCTCAGATGAAGAGGAGGGAGTGAAAAACAGTTATGAAACAGATGAATTAAATTCTTTGGTGGTGGTAAATATCACAAACTCTTCTCCCATTTTCAAAGTCTTGCCAGTCACAATTAAGAAGAACTTTCCTATTGATACTGGGATGCTAAAATGGAGATCTAGATTTCTAAATGTAAGCCCTGTACCCACACATTTCCAAAGTCTAAATGACATAAAAGGTTTTTTTAGATTTGGGATATATAAAAGGGTATGAAGAAGAGGAAGGAATAAGTCTGGGGAGGTGCATGTTATTTTATATTTTGGCTATGTGAAATTTATCAGAGAAAAGGTAAATAATGCTGTATTTAAATGCTCTAGTGTGGCTTAATCTTCATTTGAGAATTCAAAATCTTTTCTGTAAATCTGTCTCATGTAGAATAAGCTGTGGTTGACAGAGTCTTAAGTGTTGGTATCATTTTTGATACTGAAATTCAAATTGGCTTGATAAAATTGTTGGATCAACCTGCTGCTCTCCTTTATGCAATGGGTGTGGTATGCCCCCTACAGTTTTGCCTGGCATGAATACACATAGAAATTCTGTAGCACCAGAAGGGAAAATGTTAATTCACTTTGATCAGGACCTTCTGTGTGAGGGCTACATAGGTAATTGGCATCCATCTCTGTCAACTAGAGTTTCTTGCAAGTCTGAGTTTCAGGACATCATTTGTAACAAAGGAACACGGCGCTGACCTATTATATTGAGTTTGTTTGATTGTGTTTGTGCTTATTAGAGGTTTGCTAATTGTGGTGATTAATCATATGCTTCTACACTGTGTTCAGTAACTTTTCTTACATCTGGGAATAACATTTTTTTACACCAGCCGAAGTACTGTGTCTGTCTTAATGAGGTAATTATTGTTGTATTTATTTAGATTAAGGTGTCTGAGGCTGATTTTTTACGTTACCCAGCAGTACCATTAGCTCAGCAAATAGGTAATTCCAGGCAGCTCTTCACTGATACGATTTCGTCTTTATTTTTCTCTCTGAAGGCACTGTAAGCAGTACTCTGATGTTCAAAGGGTGTGAGGGAGGCAGTGGTTGTGCAGAGAACCAGTATCACTTGCTCTACTAACAGACATGTACTTTTTACCCATTTCGTTAGATATTTGCACTTTGTTGTGTGATAATCTTTTGAGTATTCCCCCTGTCACCACGAGATGGGGCAGATGACCAGGGAGCGCCGTGGAAAGAATGACACGAACCAGATGGAAGCGTTTCTGGTTACTCTCTGCCTCGTTTTCTGTGGTCACTTTCTTCACCATGAGAATGGTGAGGCACTGGAACAGATTGCCCAGAGAATGGGCATTCCTGGAAGTATTCAGGGCCAGGCTGGATGGGGCTTTGAGCAACCTGGTCTAGTGGAAGGTGTCCCTCCCCATAGCAGGGCAGTTGAAACTCAATGATCTTTAAGGTCTCTTCCAACCTAAACGATTTGATGATTAACATTACTCTTTGCACCACTGA
>VZTN01024264.1:0-22409 GCA_013400515.1 Erpornis zantholeuca
TGTTATATTACTTAAAAAAATATACATTTCTTTCAGTAGGACCCTTATTTATACCAACACATAGCATCTTTTTTCCTGTTGCTTCTCTAGATGAGTTTCTGCTTGAAATATTAAAATGTTGGAAATTTTTACAAAGAAATCCAACTTGCTTTCTGTTTCTGTAATCCTACATATAAGTCCATAATCCTGTTTGTTTCTGGAAGTTCCATTTCTGTTATTTGAGTGATTATAAATTCAGTTGTTATGGATAAGCATGTAACGCCAAGAAGGGAGTGAGTTATTTCATGTTACCTTAGCAGAAAGCTGGTAATAGGATAAAACTAAGCAAAGCAAGTGAGGTGAATACCAGGAAGCTGAGAAATCCCTATCAGAGAGACATATAAAACTCCACTGGAAAATCCCTATATAAATGCAGAGAAGAAAGTTATAGTCCTGTGGAAATGAAAAACGACACCACTTGATTTTTCAATCTAATCTTGATTTTGTTTTTCTTACTACTACTTACTTAATACTCTCTTCCTTTCTTTTACCAGTGCATTGTTATCTTATTACAGTGTACATTTCCACATGGTGACTGCTCATAACACTGTAAGCACTAAGATGACTAAACACAACTGACTCATAACAAAATGTGACAGGAAGAGAAGAATTATATTGTAAGATCATCAGTTAAGCTACAAGCAGCCTTAGGTGGTTTGACCACCCTGTTGCTGCTGATACATATTTTAATCGTTAGCTGAGATATAAATGAAACAGCTATTTTCCCTTAAAATCTTAGAGTAAATCAGCCCTATAAGAACTTCATCAGTTTGTTGTCTTGCCCCTAAACCTTCAATACTTGTTTTTCTGAACCATTACTACAGCATTTCAATGCTACTGTTGTATGTCATTGTACTTTGTTCCTGTCTGCACACTGTCCTGTCCTTCCACTCTGCTTTATTTCCCTTCCTGGATTAATTCAGAATGAATGGATGAAACTAAGCTTAGTGGATTTTTGTTTTGTATTGATGTGGATTCTTCTGGCAGCTATTTTCATCTTATTTGAAATGTCTTGGCTTCGTTCTTATTTGGATTTTCTTTCTTGGCATGAATATTATACTATTATACTGGTTAGTTGATTTCCAAATCAAATAGCTTATGAAATAATTGAAGTAAAGTACTCTTATAATGCTGAAATACTTTGTACTGCACAGTGACATTTGGAATGAGGATAATTGCCATTTCTAGATAGTCCTTTGTTTTGGGAATAATTGTGGGTTGGGGTTTTTTTCCCTATAATTTTTATAAAGCAAAGTAAAATCATTTAAATGCTGGGCATTTTTAACTAAGCATTAGCTACCAAAAAGAAACTGGTATGGCAGCAACATCAGCTTCCTGGTGTTATTCTGGCTTGGAGCATCCTGCTTTCACCAACATTCTCTTTAACACTGTTTCTGAAGATCCTAGAAATAGTCAGGGGTCTTCCCACCAAGCGTGTTATGTTATTACTATCTGAGTGCTGCCTTTTCTTCTTAACAATTTAAGCACCAAGCTGAGATCAGCCAGCACTAGCAGTTCCCTTCCATCTTAGAAATCATCAAAATCCCAGCAGGAGAAACTTCAGAGCAGACAAGAAAGAGCCTGAATGAAGCCATGCAGACAGAGGACTTGGAGGAAAGGCACAGAAAATGCTCAAGAGCCCTGACCTTTGCCCTCTGGGCCTTTTTGGTGTTATCACCTGATGGAAGTCTCGTGTAAAATACATGCAGTTTCCAGGAAGCTGGGTCTGACTTCTCACAGTCGAGTGTCCTGATCATGCGGTCAGGTTTTACTTGATCTGCACTTCAGCTGATCAGAGTTTTTGGCTGCACAGAAGCAGAGGTAGGCAGGAGAAGAGAGTGCTGTATACCTGCTGGTGGCCTGGAAGTGTAGGATAGTTCTCTGTGTTACAGGAGATCTAATTTTATTGCTATGCTCACTGAATCTAAAGCTAAGATCTCTCTAATTCAGGCATCAGGTCTTCAGCCACAGTCTTAACCTTAGCTGGTTCTCAAGTATCATTCTGAGCAACTGAAGTGCAGCTAGTGCTTGTCTGGGTGAACCTTGGCAAGAAGAGAATTTTGGATTGGGGAGAGCACTTGTCCTTTCAGGGCAAACTCCCAGTTGTCCTATCGATAAAAGTCAGAGACTTCCTTCTTGTATAATCAACATTTTCAAAATGCACATATATTTTTTTCTCTTCTTGTCCACAATTTATTAACTGATGCAACACAGCATTTTTTGCCCCAAGCATATCCATACTCTGAAGATGGGGAAATTATTAGTCACTTGAATACTATGTAAATAGGGTGCAAAATGCATGCAGACTGGCCAACATCTTACAAACTGTATTCCTAATGGTATATATCTGGATTTGGCACAAAACTAAATTGCCTTTATTAAAAAACAACAACAAAAAAAAGAAACCAAATGAGCTATTATACCATTTTGTATATCTCTTTAAAAGAATTTTTTTTTTGTTAAAAATGATGTACTTCAATACACAAAGCCATTTTACAGTACTATATAGCTATCTTAAAGAGCACTATGGAATTAGTGCCAGTGGAGGATAACAATAAATGTTAAAATGTGGCAATTATGACACGATTATTTTGTATGTTTGCATTTCACTTCTATTGCTCTTTTAAAAGTGCTGGTTTCATTAAAACATAGCTCTTTATAATGCCCAGTGCTGCAGGTGGTTCTGAGTTCCTTGACATTTATGCTTTCATCAGATATTTTTTTCCTTCATGTTCCTTATATTTCTCTGTGGGAATGGCAAAAAAAATCTGGCAGAAAATGAAAGGAAATGTGCCCTGAAAGCTTCAGCAAGTGTGGTATTAGTTCATATGTCTCAAATAAAATAATCTTTTGGCTGGAAATATGGCATACAATCAGATGTACTCTTCCGTCCTAGGGAATAGCTCATGTGATTTTTCTGTAACCTGTTGACTGCTGCTTTGGTTGCTGTCCTGTGGGTTTTTGTTCTCTGGGCCTGACACAGGGTGGCCACAAGTTTCATGACTTTTCACTTCCTTCCAGCTCTCAGTATTTACTGTGCATGAGTGGAGCAGGAGATGATGTAAAAATCAAGACTGTAGCTATCATTTTAGTAGCAAACAAAGGTAATAGAAACAATTAGGCATAACAAAACAGTAATTGTCAACTTGAACAAATTGTTTACTCTGGTGGTTTACAATCAATTGGGAAAAGAGCAAAGGGATGTCAAAGCAGAGGTGCAGTCATTCTATAGCATTTCCCCTGATGTAAGTAATCACACATGACATAATGAATAAAAAAAGGGAAAAGATTAAGAAAACCAGGATGTTAAATTTATGTTAAAATTACCATCAGTAACAAGCGTGAAGGCAAATGGCATAAACTAAAAAAGCCCCAAACACCCAACATCCTGTCCCCCAATGTATAAATTTTATATTGATGTGTGTATAAATGGATGAACACATTATAGATCTTGAATAAACCCCTTCTTCTCTGTTTAGCTTAGTTAAATCACATGAGCACATTAACAGATATGCCTGCTGTCATGGAAGCATCACAACCTTTGATCAAGAATTGAATAACTAAACATAATGAGCCATCAATCTTTTTCTTAATAAAAGTAAAAGAAATTGAATTATTGCAGTGTAGAAAAAAAAAAGAGGAATATTTAATAAGTGAAATAAAACTTGCTGTTGCTAGGAAAAGGTTGTTTGTTTTTCTTTTTAAGTATAAATTATTGATGAGCTTTGAGATGGTATTCATTTTTTCCATTAGTTTTTGTTAATATACCTCAGGGTTTATCATTAACTAAGCTCAGAACATATGGTCTGAATATTTGCTGACATAGTTCTATTCATTTCAAGTATTTTTGTTAACAGCCATATGCCAATTCTGCTGAGAATGAAGAAGTGAATTATGATAAAGTTCAGTCATTTTTTCTGGAGGACTCAGCTTATTTACAGCCTGATAATATACAGTTATGCCAAACAACTTTTGTTTACAGGGCCTATTTCAACCTCTGTAAAGCAGAGCATCAGTAGGAGAATAGTGCAAAGTTTAGGAAGGGGAAGTAAAGTTAATGTGTATTTGGAAGACTAAGTGCAAGTAATTATAGTGTTTCACAGTACAGCTTTAGAGTGCTGGTTTTAAACTCTTCACATTTACATGCTTGTCAGAGGTGGTACCAGCCTCTGTGTAATATATTTACCTTACCCTTCTTTGTTGCCCCTTCAAGGCCCCACAGAAATAATGCAGAGTTCCCTTGAGTTTCTTGGACTTGCTGCTGAAAGCCACTGCTTATAAAACTAAGACAAACATTTATGAAAGAAAAATATGTCTACCAAGAACTGAAGTAATTTTATAAACAATGGTAAATATTAGTATTTATGAAATTTCAAGAGGAAGGGAAGGTTTTAGTCACAAATTATAGAGTCACATCAAAATATTGAAGATTATGAAAGTCACTTTAGAGTGACTACATCAACTCTCAAGTACAGAACAATTTAGTGCTGGCAAAAGTGAGACAATGTGAAAATTAGGATCAGTCTCCTCCAATGACAGATGTGGCACAAGGTGTATGCCTGTATAGATTCCACACCCAAGTTATGGGTTACCTACAGACAAACAAACTAGCAAGTATGGGAAAACTTGGTTGAAAACAAACCAGAAAACATATTTTGTTCACATTGTTTGAAAACTGTGATGAGTTTTGTTGTATTGTTTGCTTGTTTAAGCAAGGCTTTCAAGGCATGGTAGTGGACTGTGGTAGTCAGATGGGATGTAGCCTGCATGGTAGGACCTTTGCATACAAGCATCATGCTCTGGAGTGGTTGACTGAGAAACACACTCTGTGTAGCTCTTGAGAGTTTCAGTGTTGCCACTAGAGTGTGGAAAGAGTTGGAGGGTAAATTGCTCAGAAATAAGATATGTTTTCCTGCTCCATACATTTTCCATTGCTCTAGGATACAAAACAGATGGACTCTCAATAGAGAGATTATTTTACGACTGATTCTTGACCTCACCTATGTGAATACTATTGTGTTTTAGTTAATTACTTTTGTTAGTACTATAGGTATGTGACTAGATGGTAAAGAATTAGAAGCCTCTGTGTGAGGAGATGCAGGAATCTGATATGAAGGTATGTAGCAAACTTTTTGCTGATTATACTAAATAGATAAATATCTTATATATTCTTCATATTAATGGTGCATTACATTAGGTTTTGATTAGCTTTAATGAGATTTACTTCATGTCTGCAACAGTGTTCAAATTACATCAAAATTACAGAAATGGAATAAAATGAAAATACTCTCCTTCAATTTGGTTGAAATGGCCTTAATTTATGTTATTATGCAGCCCATTGAGCTCTTTGAAGAACATCCAAGCTGTTTCCACACTTATTTTTATGGGGATATGGTTTAAATAAAAGAACTATCAGAACTCTTTTTGTATTCAGCCACATAAATTGTCATTACTGGCAGAATATCATCCCATTCCTTTAAAATTAGAAATGTTTGTGAGATATCACAGGTTTCAGCCACTCTTCTCTGTGAATTTTAATTAACATGCTATGTTTAGTGAGCTGCCCTGAAGTTTTTGCTTCATTTTTTATTATGACTATTTCCAGTGCCTGCATTAGGATTCAAACCATAATATAAGGGTTTTGCTAAGAGTTTTATGAGTTTTCTGCATCGATCCTCACTTTTTAGTGTTTTGAATTTTTGGTATTACACTGACACATGAAATTTGAGCTGATCATTGTCCATTTTGCGAGATAAAGTATAGTCAAAAGGGGGGAAGAACATAGCCCAGGCTTGTCTTTAGAATCAGAATCAAAAAGAAAGAAAAAGCTCAAAAAATCCCCCTCGGAAACCAGCAGACAAACAGTAGGCAAACATTAATGCCAGAGTCCCACGGCAGCCTAACCGCAAAGTCAGCAAGGGGCTCTGCTCTCCTGACTTGCACATTGGAGCTAGCACACTGGCATGTGTTTCCAGAGAGGCCCCAAAGCACTGGCAGGGGTCAATATCTGAGCCAGCTGATCGTGGTTCTGGTACCCCAATTGCTTTTTCAGCCACCTTGTCTCTTCATGTCCCACAGTTACATGGCTTTTTCAGCCACCTTGTCTCTCATGTCTCACCTGAGTGGGGTGCCTGTTCACTGCACGAGAAAGCAATCTCCGGTCCCTGGCTCTTCTGCCACATAAGAGCGATTGTTTGCTCCAGGTTGCCTGACAGGTGCACACCCAAGTTTGATGGTGAAAGGACTGGAAGGACTTAGAACTTGGTTCTGGAGACATCAGGTCTGGTAGACACTGAGTTTGAGAAAGTCTGGTGTGTCATGGGCCAAGAAACAGGCTTTTGAAACACATTTCCAGGCAGAAACTTTGAGATTGCATTAATATATGGATAAGACTAGGAGGATCATTTAAATTCTCTTCTCACCTCACAAATTACACAGTGCTGTTTATAGTGTGTGCACCCTTGATATTTAACTGGGAGATAAGTTTCTCTGAGAAAAATTGCCTGAAAATATCTTTTCCATTCAAATTAATTTCTATTTTGTTTTTTCTTCAAAACACAGCTACATTTTCAGTAAAAGTAGTTCTTTTTATTATACCTTTGATACAGCTATATTTAATTTTAACTGAAAAGCAGAACTAAACCTACATTTCACATAGTAAAATCAAATATTTTCAGCAAATCACATTCTCCTTAGAATGCTGCCTTAAATTAAACCATATTTTTAGACTTGAAAGCTTTTGTAGAGAGAATGTTTTCATCAGCTTTGCCTGCACACAGGAATTTTGGAAGAACAGACTGTGGTTTACACTGAAAGGAACATCTGCACCCATATGGAGTATGGCAACCTGCGAGACCCTGCGAGAACTGATGTCGCCAGCACGATGGGGAGGATGACAGATGTGCCAAGTTGTTAACAGGAGCACATTGATCCAAATTGCCTGCTAAGGGGCAACAACCACTATTTCAGTCCATAGGCAGCAAGAGTCTGAACTGAAGCTGTGGCCTTTTAGTTAATTATAGACCAATTACTTTGTCTTCAGATACAGAAGGATGGATTTCAGCCATAATGTAGTCTTTGGATATTGACAAACACCAGCCGCTTGCTTTATTTATATACAGCATTCAGTTAAAATTCACTTCTTTCACTAAATTGCAAGATGTTCTTTAAATTCACTGTCTCATAGTGAATTTGATGCTGTCATGAAGCATACTAACTTCATTGCTGGGAACCTGTGAAGTGCACTGAGCTGTTACAGCAAGTTTACTCATAGCAGTTAGGGAATTATTGCCAGTTTGGGGCTATTGGATTTTTGCTGCTAAAAGCAAATCCTAGTCCATTAAAGACAATGAAATTTAGCCAGAAATTATTTATTATTGTGGATATTTTCCAAATCAAAAAGATCATTTGCTTTATAGCACTGTCTGTGTACATCTGTCCTACCTTAAGATATGACTACTGTAGTTTTTATATTTTTCAAAAATTATCTGTGATTTTGTTGTCTAAAGAATCTTCTTTTACAGTAGATAGGATGAAGCACACATTGCCCAAAATGTGATCAATAATCAAAGCAGGTTGCATTATTTAGACATGTTTTAATTCCATTTAAATATAAAATAACATATTAAATTATAAGGATGATCAAATAGTGACACAGGTTGTCCAGAGAGATCATGGAGTCACCAACGTTGGAGGTATTAAAAACTTGACTGTACATGGAACCAGAACATGGAACCAGAACAACCTGCTCTAGCTTGACCCTGCTTTGGCAGGGTGTTGGACTAAAAGATCTCCACAGGTCCCTTCCCATCTCAATAATTTGGTGATTGTGTGAAGTTTTAGAATTGTAGGCTGCTGCCTCTTTTATTTAACTTCATTCACTGATACAATTCTTCATTATGAAAGTCCTATAAAGTTTGATAACCAGCAGGCTAGAAGATAGGCATTTCTAAGCTCAGTAATTTCATGCACCGTCTCCTCCTCATGGATGTCTCAGCATGTTAGGCAGTTCAATTTAATTTTGAATAGCTTGATTTATTATCCTGTGCTAAAACAGCATCTTTCTGTTCCCTTGTTCATACTTGCCTGGCTAAATAGTCATCCCAAAGTGGTTCTTCACATAAAAATCTGGGAAAATGGAAGTGCTTTTAAATGCTGTTTGTAGATACTGAATTATTAGCCTTTCAGTACACCACTATGGTCAATTGTGAAATCCTTTGAGAATCAAGAAAATTCAGGTTTGTTTGTGTTGTTGTTTTGGGTTTTTAGTTTGTTTGTGGGTTTTGGGTTTGGTTTTTTTTTTTGTTTTTTTTTGAGTTGTTTTTTTGTGGGTTTTTTTTTTTTTTGGTAAACAGAAAAATCTCTGTTTTTAAACAGGAGATATTGCTGTTCTCCCTTGAAGCTACTGCTGCTAGGCAGACGTCAATAGAAGAATGTATGAAACTAGCGTAACATCTTTATGTTCCTATGTAGAATATAAGTAGCTGGTTCTACATTTCTTCCTGCTGAAGACAGCATATATTCTCTTTTGAAATTTTAATAATTAAAAAAAGGTAAAAGTGACAGTAACCAAAGGCAGAATTGTTCATTAGAGCAGTGTGGAAAGCAGCAGTACATGTTTTCAAGTCACTAAACACCTCTGTATTTGAGAACACTAAAATTTGTGACACTGAGATAGAATTTAGCCAAATTGTGCTTAATTTTAATTAAATTTTGCCTTTTGATCTTTTGTCAGAAACTGCGTTTGAAAGTGTCAGTCAGCCACTCATGTTCAGAAAAAAAAAAGGAAAAAACATTGTTTGGCCTTTCATTTTAAGTAATTTTAAATATGGTGGTCATGTGACCTCTGTGTCAAACACATTACTTTTTTGTAGTTGTGACAACCTGTCCAGATCTGAGAGATTAATAAGTCTTTGAAGACTGTTATCCACCAGACATATCAGTAAAGACTTCCGTGGTCTATTCTGTGTTGGCACAAGTTGTTGTCTGGAAGACTTGCACGTGTCCATGAACTGCACAGGAGCTGTTTGCCAGAGTGACTCCGTGGTTTTCAACCCAGGCAGGTAAAGCAGCATTTTCCTGAAATGTTATTGTTTTATGGAGGCCACAAAGTACTCTCTGAGGATAGGAAACCAATCATTCCTGAAATCTCAACAATTGTCCTGTTCCTCCCTCTGCTAAAGCAGGAGTTTGCTTTAGTTGGAAGGCTTCGATAGGAGATGAGAAGACTGGGACCAGAAAATTGGACAATGGGAAGAAAACAAACTATGAGGGGAATTATGATGGAGAGGTTTGGAAATCAGCAGGAGAGATTAGTAGAATTTGCACTGTTTGTGAGTGGGAAGGAGAGAACTGTGAGGCAGCCACTGGTGAGAGACATGGAGATCAGAAAGCCTAGAGGACGGGGAAGTAGAGTCTGGCTGGACAAACAGAATATTCCTTTACAGAATTTCTTACTCCCTAGTTCCCTATACATTGCATACATGCTTGTCCAAAGTAAGTTGTAGGTACAAAGGATGACTTTTTCTTCCTTTGCATTGCACGTATACATTTATATTGTCTTCTTTTTTTTTCTCATGTCTGCTTAATAGACAGTAATTCTAGGTTCAAAATATATTCTTTTTGGATATGGGGAGAAATCACTAAAAATGAAGCAAAAAAGAAAATAATACGAAGTTCCTTTTACCATTTAGAGTTTTCTCAGGTCTCTGTATTTTTGCCTCTCAGGAAAACTCTGGCAACATTTCTGCAATATGAGATTTGTATCTTTGATGTCATTTTTATGGATACTTACTTTCCTAATGCATCTTTGAAATGTCATTGCTTTGCAGAGGCAACCACTGCCCTTTTAAATGGTTCTGTTAAAATAAATTTGAGGTGCCCTGAAGCTTTCTCGGCAAATCCCAGCAACAACAAATTGAGCTCCCTTAGTGAATGATTGATTTGGTAGATGTACCATTCAAAATAACGGATTTTTTCATTATTTTCCCATCTGCTTTTAAGCAACACAAGTAAATACTTGTCTTGTTATTTTTCTTGGTTTTCTCTTTATTTCAGAGGAGTAGATTTTAAATAAAATGGATAATGACATCAAAGGATTGCTTTGGTATAGCCTTTATGTAAAGCAGCCTTTTGGTTGCTAGTTAAGTCATAGTACTTAAGCAATAAGAGTCAGAATACTTGAATGAAAGATGGATTTGATAGAAAAACGGAACCTTAACAAGAGCTTATTCATGGCTCTGCATTATTAATATGTAAGATTACTTGTAATTATTTGCATTATTTCCCTTTCTACCCCACAGACAATAGCTAGCGTTAAAAATTTTGTGGGGAACTCATCCTTTTCTAAAGTCAAGGAATTTTAAAAATGGCTTTTAAAAGGTCTGAGACATTCTAGTGTCTCAGAAGATCTGTTTCCCCCCCCCCCCTTGTTTTTTTTGATCCTGATACAAATACTGAAGAGAGAGAATTCAGTTGGATTCCTACCATGTGAAATCCAATGTAATTGAAGACAAAACCAGTACTTTTTATAACCATTGAAATTAATAGAAGCATAGAATGAATTTTTCCAGAAAGGCTGTATTCAATTTCCTTTTTCCTAGTAAAAAAAAAAAAAAAAAAAAAAAGGTTTTCAGATGGTTGATGATGCCCAGTTATCCCAGTTATGAACAGCATGTATCAAAAATATTATTCTTAAAATCAGGATAATAACCAAAGTAGTCAGATTTATTCTGATATTTTTCAGGTAAAATTCAGTTTAGTAAGATATTTAATTCTGTAGCTTTTAACAGATATATAATCCAATTTCATTGCTTGAGCATCTAACTGGCATGTTTACTGAGAAATGTACCAGTATGACCACATGTGTGTAGGTGCTGATCTGAATACAAAGTTTAGTGCTTTCCTTGACTCAAATGGTAATTGTGGAAAGCAAATCTAATTTGGCATGAAATTTCAGTAGTCTCACCTAAAATATTGGTGGAAGAAATATCATGGCACCAAGGAGCATACACTTTATTTACATGCAAGTGAAACTTGCATAAGTCATCAAGTAAAATATATTTTTTCTGCAGAATGATTTCTAAGTGATATATTTGAGTACCTATTAATTTTGGATAGATACTAGGAAAAAGTATGCCAGAAAAATGTGTAAGTAATATAAGTCTTCATATGTTCTCTTTTTTCCCTTTTTTCTTCACACCACTGAGTTTGGATTCAAGGTTTGAGCAGAAGTAATGGCTAATTATGGCAATAGTTTGAAGATTGTTACAAAGCTAGTCATTCACCTGCTAAAACCATCACTTCTTTCATCTCTGTTGCAACAGCTTTTTGATGTTTATTACAGACTTTGAAATTATTTTTTTAAATATTACAAATCACTTCATATACTGCACATAAAAAAACTGTTGTGTGGCTGCAGAGCTTTAAATTTCTCATTTTAGTTCATGCTTATATTTACTTAAAACTAAGGTGTTAATGCCAATATTTTGAAGGGAAAAATACTGGCTTAGCTGAAGCCTGCCTCTGCTTGTGCATGAGACAAATCCTACTCCTTCTGGTAAATGTCAAGGCTGTCATGGAGTAGACACAATTCAAAGGAGAGTGAAAGAAACAGCCATGCTCCCTCTCCCTTGAATTCTAATTGCATGTCTCTGTGTTCTCGTATTTTTAAGCATCTCCCTCAAGGCTGACATGACGAGCATGTTGTTTTCACCTTATCCACCTTGATAAAAATATATTGTTGCCCTTTTATAAAAAAAAAGAAGACCCTGACATTCCTGTCATTGGAAGGTTAGAAACATTTTAAAATCAGCTGCATCTATTAACTCTTTGTGCACCACCTGGATCCCAGTGTGAGGAGCTGGTGAAAAACACAGAGAAAGTTGGCAAGGAGTTTATAAACCTAATGCGACGAAGGGTGTGTGTGCATACTACACTACATGAGATGACTTGGGCATGGCAGGCTGCCCATTGTACTGTTGTTCTTCTTCCCTTCTCCCACCTCTGTTTAATGATCAATGGAGATTTGAGAGTGAACAGGTTCTCTGAAAACCAAAGTGCCTTCTCTATGCATTTCTTGAAATTCAAGAATATCTATGCAAAGATAGAAAAATATTGCTGGAAAAAGTCATTCCTTGGTGTGGTACTCTGCATAGGAGTGGTAAGAAAGAATGACTTCTTTCCCACATATTTTTACTATAGACCTCTGTTCCTTTATTGTATATGTACCCATATGTGTATTCCAAATGACCTTACTGGAAGAAGGTCCACAGGCATTTGAGACCTTAAATGGTAATGGGGATTTTGATGACAGCCCACTGCTGCAGTTGCTGGAACAGATGTCTCTGTAGGCACTTTTTTCTGCTCTGAACACCATCTCAGAATAATTTTTCAATACCACATCTCACAGTGGAGAAAGAGAGTTTGTCCCTTGGATATTGATTGGCTTGTCTAATAACTCTCTTCATATATTTTTTTGTGGAAATGTGTTAGGAGATTAGGTAATTTTCTACATATTCTTGGATGAAATACCAAGCAAACTATCTCAGAAGGTACTTGACTTGGATGTTTAATTATCTTGTAAACCTTTGAGTCATTTTTACAAATAATAATAAGTTTAGAGCTCTGAAAGGTAGTAACTGGTCTCTACTGTGTGCCGCATCTTTGACCCAGGACTGTGTTGACAGTTTGCTCCACAGTAAATGGTTAACTTTGGGCACAAATTTGCAAAATGAGTTACCATAATCTCAGCCATTTGATGGGCGATTGGGGCTTGCACAGGCTTCTGATTTCTCTTTTTCAAAGCCAAACTATGTTCGGCTGTTTAAAGCCAAACTATGTCACTGCACATGATCAGGTTGATATTTAACCATGAACCCTAGAGTGCAATGTGCTTGTGCTCTGAGTTCTGCATCTGTCCTGCTTTAGGCTCTGCTCAAGAAACTTGCCTTTGACTATCCTGGCCTTTGAGGATGTGGTACTTCTTTCTTTGTATGTTTACTAAATAAAAAAAATACTTCATATACTAATGCTCATAAATATAATGCCATCTAAATCTTTGATATGATCTTTGAAAAGAACCTTAAAAAAATGAACCAAAAAACCCACCAAAACCTCTACAATAACATCAGTAGGAGGAAACCTTAAATTGCAAGCAAGGTAATACAGATGATTAAGGTAATTTTATGTCTCAGAAAATAATTTTTGGCTTTTAATAAAAATGGACCTAACAGACTATGACCTTCAAAATGCATTTATTAGCTTGCATTTTTCAGCTAATTTTGTTTACTGACATCTTCTAATTGGGAAGATGATTATATGTTGATTTCACTGGGAGATATTTACACTTGTGTTTCTGCTCCAATGAGTGAATTTGTGGTGTCTCTGCAATCCAACTGTGAAAGTTTCTGCCGTACCAAGTGATATAAGAAGGGAGGTAAAAAGGGGAGGGATGCAGCAGAGTGGAGCTCTGGGGATCAGCACCCCAGTGGGTGGCATGTCTTTAGGGGCGTTGCAGCACCCAGCCAGTTTCTCACGTGGCACGTGTAGCTGCTCAGCAGATCAAATGTGCTCCAGCACAGCAGGGCTGTCCACAGCCCAGGCTGGGGCCGTGATGTCAACATAGCATTTAATATTAGATTTAGAAAACTAAAAGGAAATTATGCACTTTGTTGTCTCTCTTTCTTTCCCCCCTCCCCAGATACTGGCAAGTGCAAGTGTTCATGTCAACTTCGGGTTTTTAAAATATTTTTGCCCTATTTACTTAAGCTGTTCTGAACTATTTAGGAGTTGTCACTTATTTTTTCTGTCCTGCTTTGTTGCTACAGCAGTGAGAGAAAACTTTGATGTACGAACATTCACTGCACTATACAAAAATGTTATGAAACATTGCATTTATTTCTGCTTCCTAGAGTACAAGTATCTTACTCAGCATATTTCATAACAAAATGTATTATTAGATGTTTGCCTGAAGCCTACAGTCCCAGTAATAGGAATCATAGTTCCCATACTGAAAGCTGACAGAGTTTCTGTCACAAGCAGGTTTTAAAGGGGTTTATAAATTGTCTCTATATAATTTTGTAGATGTGTATGCAATTTAATTGTGGTTTGCTCAACGGTAAAGTACCTTTAGCAAATGTTATTTCTGTGCATGCCAGTGGATAGGAAGATGTCTCTAAGAACATGGTGATGAATTGACTTTGGAAATATATATATTATTTACGAATAAATCCTACCTCCTTTTCTTTATACTTTGTCAGGATCACCTTGGCTTCCTAGCATTATGGAGAAATATAGCACTCACATATCACTAGATGAGCTGAAGTTAATTTAAGAGAGTCTGAACATAGATACACAGGACTACATTTCACAGCAATTTGTACTTCATTGATATATTTATTCTAGTAAGAAGAAGCTTCCAAATTAGTAGACTTTTCTAGGTAGTCCTAAGTTTAGTACAGTAGAAAAGAGTGTAGGCATCCTAAATAAGGATCAGACGTCACCTAATTCTTACATTATTTGAAACAGAATCTTCAGCAAAGTCTTCAAGTGTTTATTCTTCCAGCAGAATGCACTTTGATGTATTGTTCCACATTTTTCAATTACACAATTTAAAACTAACCTGTTTATGTTTTTCTTTCATTTCTATGCAGAGAAGTAAGGACGTAGTTATTATCTGAAAGGAAGAGTGACAAGTAGTTTATAGAAAGGACACACCCTGACTCAAGAGGGATCACTTGAAGAACTAATATTTCTTACCCTCTTGCATTTCAAATCAACATAGTATCCTCATGTCCCTACAGGTGTTACTGTGCTTGTAGCAGAACTATGAAAAACTGTTGTATTTCTGCCCACAAGGCATTGCAATTCACTGCCCCCTTTTGCTTACGATCCAACTTCTCACCTACCTGTGAATTAGGGTAGGTGAGCTGTAAGTGTACGTTTGCTTCTGTCAGTTCTAGAGGGTGTGATAACCTCTGGCAAAGGAATGAGCAAGACAAGAGTGAGATAACAGGGGCTGTATATTTGAGAATATGTTAAAATAAACTGCTAAAAGATCTGCTAGGACTCCCAGAATTGTAAAAACTGTCAGAGACATGAGGCAGGATGTGTTGGTGCTTGACTGTTTTGCTTCTCCCGACCCAGTTTATGGTACTGACCTTTTATTTAGTATTGAACTTGATGTGATTACACTTCTGCCAGACAAATGAGTAAGTGTTTTTAAATGACCCCTGATATACAAAACAAATCAGGATTAAAATCTTTAAGAATAAAAGGTAAGAAAATGAAGCCAGACACAAATTTTCAAAATTCTATGAAAAAAAAAAGTAATTTCCTTTAGAAATTTTTTACCTTCCTAAGAAAAAAGTTGCTATCTAACGTACCTAGAGCATATTTGTAATTTTCCCTATTTCTTTCTTTCTTCATATTTCTCTTTCTCTCTTCCTCCATTCCTCTCTTACCTCTTTCCTTACCTCCTTCCCTTGCCCACTCTTTATATCTGTGCTCTAATAATTTGATCTAAAATGCATATTGCAGTTCAAGGCCAGTCATTTTCCTACTATTCATAAAGTAGTAAGCTATTCCATGACATCAACTATTTTAAATGATCCTTCTGCTTGATTATTTGGTTGGTTATTTAGGGGTAATATTGGAAATATTAGACTACTTTGAGAATATAAATCATATACCACCAGACAGACGGGAGTTCGCCTTGTCCAAACATGTAAGATATATGACTCATTTTTATCTTTGGTTTTCCACTGTAAAGAATGGGTGTCAGCTTCCTGTGTAATTTTGATTTGTTTATCCAGCAGTTTTGTTTGTCCATGCAGTTTTCTCTTTGCCAGTTGTGGTCTATATTCGGTTTCCATAAAAGGTATGTTTTCTCTGAGGCTATCTTTTTTTTTTAACTACTGCCAAAACCACAAGTGATGCACCATTATTTGGACTTTTGTTCTTAATTTAAACTTGGCATTGCGTCTTCCTCTGGTGTAAAACATAAAACAAAATCCTTTCTGACATAAAATCTAGGAGGTAACTCCTTCATTTGAGATTGAGTGTGGGTTCTGTTGTATTGAGTGAGCTTTTCTACTTTCCTTGCATTGCGAAGTGGCATATAAGGGATGTGGCAAGAATATTTACCTGATGGTTGAATATTTACTGGGGTCAATCTGTCTTATGGAGTATATGGGGAAGGCTGTAATAAGAAACATAGAAGTTAAAAGTTGGGGAGCAGTAGTTTATTTTGATGAGGGTGTTCCATCTCTCCAGCTATACCCACCCCTTCTTACTGTTTTTCCTAGTCTGAATTACTTTGGTGTCTCTGAGCAAACTGGAAATATATGAAAGTGGAAAAAATTGCTTCCAGTTGCTAAAACATAAACACACATGGGTCTGCCCAGTAGCAATGGTAATAAGAAGTTCTGATGTAAAATACTTGTTAGACTAAGATGACAGCAGTTGAGAAGGTTTCTTTCCCTTTCCCTGCTATTTATCCTCCCTCTTCTTCACCCTTCCCCTCCCTCCCCCTGCCTTTTATCCCCTTTCCTCCATTTCCTTTTCTTTCTTCTTTACTTATTTTCTCTACTTCCTTTCTTTATTTCCTTCCTTCTAAGACCAAACGTGAAATGCCAAATTGGTTTGAAGCTCGAAAAATATGGAAGAGTGGACCACAGGGAAGTAATAGACATGAAAGCACAAAAGTTTCCTGTATTTCACCTTGTGTTATAAATGCAATTTTTTTATTCACCCTGGAAAGAAAGGAAATTACAATGTAATATTTTATGATACGCAGTCTTAGCCAAGGATATCCAAAGCAGTCTGTGAAGACCATATATAAAATTTATGTGGATAAGATGATGAGCTTACTTACCTCCTGCAGGCTGTGGTGACCTCTTATCTTATGGTTGTGCCATCTATTTGCCCACTCTAAAGACGTGTCACTGCAGTCTCAGACAGCACCTGCTAAAGTTTTTCTGAGAACAGGCTGTGAAAGTACAGCCTTTGGCTTTTCTCAACCCTTCGCCTCTACTGAAGTTGGTATGCGTTCAGTCTATGTTTGTTACATTATAGAATATAACAAGCTAGTTCTTAATCACCTATCTTTCTCTTTCTGCCCTTCATTTAATCATTTTTGTTCTGGGGAAAGCAGCATCCAGTTAGAGGCCAACACAAGGCTCTTGATTTACCTTGTCTTAGCCACGCAGAAGTAAGTTGCTGTGTTTGATCTCTTTAGTGCCATATGTATCTCAGCAGGGATGGGACAATTAGGATGTGGAGAAGGGAGAAGGCTTGAATTGTACATCTATGCTGCTTTGTAACAGAGTTTCTTTTTTCCTTGCCTAGTTCTGAAGTGGAAAATGTTGCTATTTATGCCTTAAAAGAGTGGGGAAACGAAAAGAGGGTATACCTTTTTTATTCGTTAGAGCAGCTCAGTTCAGATAGTAATATAGTGTCAGCTTGGAACTTGAGGAAGATGGTTCTATATTTTCTAAATAAAGGTAAAAAAACAATAAAACAATTTGAACACCTAACCTAACTCCTCCTAAGAAGCAGTTCAAGTACTGTGCCATTTGAGCTAGACATGTAAACATGAGTCTCCAGGTGTCTGTATCCTTGCTGTCATGATATTTGATGGTACAAGTCATTCTGACTTCATTCCTACTGACACTTTTAACTGATGCTTTTCTAAAATTTTCAGAGCAAAACCCACAAGAGATCCTAGTGCTAGCTGTAGCAGATTTAATATCTTCACAGGAATATAACAGCAGAGTGGGATCTGTTGGGAAAGCAAAACTCCATTTTGTAGTGTACTAATTTCTTCCTATTTTTATAAATTCTTTGGTTAGCTATAGTCCGCATTGAAAAAAGGAAAAATCTCCCATTTAGGCAAGAGCATAGCTAAATTGTGCTTTTGGCATGCAGGGTGTGACTTGTCAGTGTTTGAATCAGAGCGATGAAGAATACAGGAGTACAGTTCAAAATCCCATTTCTGTGCACTGCAACGGAGAGGAGCGTGTCTGAAAAGCCTGGGAAGGCAACACTCTGTTTGTTGTAATTCTGGCCAAAGTCTCACATTTGGTGCAAGTAATTTCTGTTGCTTTGGGGTTTGCAACTGTAAAAGTGGTAGTTTACTGGCTTTAGTACAAAATACTGAAATGGCTAATTTTTGTAATGATATCTAGCAGTAAAAGAGAACTAATACATAATGTTATTTTCAGATAGACTGTGACATATTTGAAATAGTAATTTAGATTTTTTTTTCTAGCAGAAAGGCCCACAGTTTCTATGCCACTTTGATTTCTTCAGTATTTCCATGTATAATTCATTGGAAAAATCACATATAAACCATGGTTATGTAGCACAGCTTATTAAATAATTTCTTTTTTTGATAGGTTTCTATATATGATCTAGTAATGAATCAGTGAGAGTCACATTATATCACTAGGCATTTCTATCACCACTTGCAAGAGTAAGAAAATTGAATTTTGCTTAATAAGGATGAATTATAAAAATAAAGAGATAAGACTTAAAGCACAAGTCAGAGGATGCTGAAGTCAAGTGAACTCCCCAATGTATTAGAAGTATGCTTTGTTGCTCTTAAGTTCCTTGACTTTTTTTCCCTCTTAATCCCATCCAAGATATTCTCCAGCCATATAAAATGAACTTTTGTATTTATGCTGTTCTCAGGGCTTAGTTGAGAAATAGGAGTGCAGCTG
Organism: Erpornis zantholeuca; assembly: GCA_013400515.1. Taxonomy (NCBI): domain Eukaryota; kingdom Metazoa; phylum Chordata; class Aves; order Passeriformes; family Timaliidae; genus Erpornis; species Erpornis zantholeuca. The sequence goes on from VZTN01024264.1 coordinate 18,759, forward strand.
TGATGGCCTTGGCCATAGACTCTTTTTCACTGAGACACATTCCTTTCTCCTTGCCTGCATCACTGGGCTCTTGTCCAAAACCAACTACATCGTGTTTATATTGTGTCCTCCTATGCTTTAGCCTTCCTTAGGATCCTGTCATGCCCAGCCCTCACACTGTCACATTCATTATGGTGACTTCTTTATTCCCCTTTCCTCAGACTTAGTTGCGAGAACTGTGTCACATTGCTTTGTGCTGAGCACATTTAACACTTCTTGGTTAGAAAAGATACAGACAAACCGTTGCAGCAATACCATGAGAAAAAAAAAATCCTCATCAGCCAAAATTCCTAATACTCTTCATAATTTTAGCTTCAGCTTGATTTTCTAAGAATGTTCAGGTTCTGTCAGTCAGAATTGCTAAAAAATCTAAAGCTTCAAGTGCCAGACTGTCATCCAAGACTTTTCTTGGATTGCTCTGTGCCTTTCTCCACTTTCTTCACTCTTGTGCTTTTGATATTGCAACCCCTTGGTCCAATATTCTTAAGATAGAACCGTTTGTTTCTTATTCTCAGCAGAAGTATGTGGCTGCTAATGCAAAGGCTTTTTATTGGCTGAACAAATTAGTGAATACAAATTGACAGGCAGTTCCATTTTCACATGCCTTTGAAAACATTTTTAGCCACTTTTCCCTTACAATGAAAGAATTGTGCAAAACATTCTAATCAATTTTTGTCAATATGTATTGCTGTAGAAAATGAGGTTAGTCATTAAAAAAAATCACCCTTTCTTGTGTGGTTCACATTTGGATGAATATTGCAGTTCAGTTTGTCAGTACTGTGAAAACCTCATGTTTTCTTTATGTAAAACTGGAGAAAACTAAACTGCCAAAGATTATTGAGAGAAATGCATATAATTTGCAAGGCCCTGCTATTTAATGTACAAGTGATCGAATTAAGAGTTTGATCCTTTCATTCCCTTCCTGATCCCCTTCCTTCTTCTACATTCCCCTTCCTTTTGATCAAGTAAAAATTACATTAAAAATCTAAGTCTCCCTAGGTCACATTTTACCATGAAAGCTAATGATATAAAAATATATGAGGATCTCCCTGAGGGCCTATGTTACAGTTTTTGTATCTAGTGTTTATCAGTGATTTATTTGTCTGTTACGCAGTGCTCCATCTCTAGATGCTGCAAATATTTTTTCCACAGCTGACATGTCTCTTGGCTCATAAAATTTTCTCTAAATGAAAAATATTGCAGATCTGGCCATAGTAAATAGCAGGAAAAGAATTTCATGGTGGAGGTTATCCATAAACAAGTTATCCAACACATCTTCCATCAAGTAACAAAAACCTAGCAATCTTTTATCCTATCTACATGTTCTGAGTGTTTTGTCAGAAGCATATAAACACAGCCAAATGCAACTTAATGAACTATCTCCTTTTTTTTTTTGTTAGAAAAGAAAAATATTTCTTCCAGATTCTTGTTAGTGATAAATGACAAATGACAAAACACTTGAGATTTCTTAATATTTTCTTCTTTTTTTTTTCTTTTTGGATGTAAGGGAGGAAGGGTATCTAATACTGAAATAACAGTGACACAAGATAGCAGAGATATTACTAGAGGTATTTCCTTTTGGTTTTTTTAAAGAAAATTTTGAATTACTTTAAAGTCCAGACACATATATCAGGCTATAATTTTAAAAGTGTGAAACAAACTGTGTACACCTGGAGTTTTTTGAAAGTCAAGGGAAGATTTTTAAAAGGGCAAATAGCAGGTAGGTACATGTACTTGTGTAAAAGCCCCTGATGGAAATTGCCTAGAGCGTACTCTGTCTAGGTGATCCACTCGCTTTGAGTGGTGATGGTGGTGTATCTCTGCAAACCCAACTGCGCGACTGAGATACTGTGATTAATCCAAACCCAATCTGTGTATCTGTGTATTTCCTGTGACCCAGGAAATATGAATGGAGCGTTCCCAAGGAGTTTTAGAATGAGATCTGGCAGACGTTAATGTTCCCGATCCTTTCCTATGTCCATTACGGTGACTCCTATGTCACTCTGTTAGTAACACGTACAAACTGAATGGAGTCGTGTGTTCTCCCTGGAACGGCTCTGCTTCTCCTGTTTGCCTGACTCCTGCTTCCCATTCCAGCTGTACCTGATGCACTCATCTATTTAAGATGACCTTTGGCGTTTCTAAACTGACAACCTCTTGGGAGTTTGCAAGATGGACATTAAAGAGCAAGACAGTGAAGAGTATAAAGTTTGAATTAGATTTTGGAAAACAGATTTTTGGGTCCTTGAAAATTTATCCTGGCCACCAATTTACACAAACTAGTATAAAATATCTGTTGGGGAACATCTGGCCATAAGGAGCTTACCTTATTAAATACAGATTTCTTTTAAATATTACACTTAGATATTTTCTTGATAATTGGATGGAAGACACAAAGCTGGAGTACAACTCCATTGGAGTACCACTGCTGGACTTTCTAAAAGCCACACCATGTGTTCACAAGGTGAAACCTTAGTTGAAGGACCAGGAAGGTTCAAGATCTGGGTAGGAAACAGCAGGAATTTCCTATGTTCTAGACTTCAGCTTTAGCCATGGGATTGTAGCTTACCTGTTGAGGTCAGTGTGTAATAGGTGTTATTTGATTTAAACTTAAGTAATATTCATGAGTTTACTTAATTTCCCTTTATACATAAAGAGTACTCAGGGCCCTCTGTATCCATATATACCCAAATACATGCATTTTATTTCCATGTGCATGGAGTAGCACAATTTCCCAGGAAATTCCCAGCTGAGAAATGACTTCAGGCTGCAGATCATTCGTCTGATCTTTCTTCTTCTCATGAATTTTAAACCTGCAGGAAGTGCATTCTCATACAGCTGAAGCTGAAGTAATTATAGGTTTTCTTTGCTTTAGACACACTTATTTCTCTGGGGGTTCCTTTCCTAAATGTGGAGCATTAGAACCACCTAAATAAACCAGGTGTCAGAAATTGATTTGCGCAATCATTTTTATAGTGAACTGAATAGCTGAGCTTTCTAGACTTCTGAACTCTGCTAAAGCTATAAGGATTCTCCTGTGTAAAATTAGGATATGCAGCATTTCAAAAGCTATTTTTCATGAAGTTAGGCCCAAGAATTGCAGGGTAAGTTCATGTCTGCTAGGAAAATTGTTGTTTGAATGTGCTGTGATTATGTAGATGAAGAAAAAATTTCTTTTTCATTTTGCCTACTTTCTTTATTATTGTTAGATTTTAAGGTGGACAGTTTTCATTAATAGGCAGTTACAATAGGAAGTTCTACCCTAAATTTATATCAGTTTTTAATTTAATAATTATGAAAACAGATTTGAAAATCTCCGGCCCATGCTAGAAAGTGCTCCATCATTCTTATCTCATGATTAGCTGATGTGTTATAAAAAACCCACTACATTGAATTTTATGTTTGAATGGCTATAATTTATTAATTAAGGACTAAGGTGATTCTCATCTGCATTTTGGACTATGCCGTACTTTACAAAGCATGTACAAAGGCTTATCCTGCTGCTCTTGAGAACAGTTGGACCATCACTTGGACTTGGAAAAGTAATTTAGGGTCCTTTTGACTCTATAACATCCAGTGGATGTTATTTCCATGGTTACCCATAACAGAAAG
>VZTN01024264.1:22429-38137 GCA_013400515.1 Erpornis zantholeuca
AAGAACTTTGATATAAAATACTCCTTCACTGAGGTGTCGTCTCACGTTGAAATAAATAGTTAGAAAATGCTAAAAAGCAGACAAAACAATTTTCACTTGTTTTACAGTGTGAATGAGAGTTTTAGTGGAGAGAACTTCCTTGCCAAGAGCAGACTGCTGGGAACAGAAGAGCAGAGCTAATAGAGTGAGTGGGTGTGCAGGACGGGAACTGGGTTTTGGGATATATTTCTTAATTTCCAGTCTGTTCCTCTGAAATAAGGCTCTGATTCTTCAATTTCATCCCAGTTTTCCCACTACAGGTTAGCAGTATTCATCCTGAAACATTTTACATTAAACTGATGGGTGATGCTGCTTTTCAGGAGGATTAATGTAGTAGCACCAGCTACAGCACACTTGGAAGTATTTCCATTTCTTGGTTATTAAACTCTACATAGGAGTTCTACACTTGCCAGCCAGAGTTGGTAAAATGTCCTAGTGTTGTTCCCATTGGTTCCGTTTCCTTAGTAGAAACAGCTCTGAACCCCAGTGTAGAGCTGGTGTGGCACAACATTGATGCAGCCAGCACTGGCTGCATGCTTACAGCATCTGTTGATACAAACATTTCAAAACTCCAAGAAGGAGAAGAGTGTGTATATAAAAGCAGTTCAAAACATTATACTGCTGCTCTAAGGACAGTGGTGTTGTTGGCGATGTTATTTTTCTGAAGTGTTTTGCTTCTTAGGCAGGATGTGTGTTATATTAAGTAGTACACTCTTTAAAATTGGCTCTTAAAATAGTTTAATGTAAATATAATTACAGGTAATAAATTCTTCTCTCCCTGTTAAACAGTGCTGGTGTTAAACTTTTGTTAGAAATACTGTAAGAACTATAAAGGGATGCTGACTTTCTGAACTCTTACTTTCTACTAAAAGCTCCAATGAGTTCACAATGCTTCTACTTATTAAAAAAAGTGATTGTGTAGTGCATTCAACAAACTTTAGTTCTAGAAGTTCATAAAAAAGTTCTAGTTCATCAAATATTACTCTATTATTAGAAACTTCTTTATTATTTAAGAAGCAGGAGTAGCACATTCTTAATGTAAATTATGCATGGGAATTAAAACATTCCTGGGTGACTAGAGGTACAAAGCCAATTAAAGCCCCAAACAGTTGAGGTGGTTTGAATATTTCATCTTAAATGAAGTACAGAAAACAATGATGATCTCGTGGTAAAGTTCATGAAATAAGCTTCAGGTCTTTAAAATTTCTGGTTCTGTTGTAAGGTGACATTTGATTTTGGAGAAACAGTTTTCTTTGTGCCCAAGTTCCATACCTTTAAAGGAGGAATAGCATGACTGAGACAGGCAATGATGATAAATAAGTTGAATTTTAAAAACAGTTAGTGTGCTGATTGCAATAAAAAACCCATAAATTAGAAGCCCTATCAAAAAATACAGTACAATGATATCTCATTATCTCTCTTTTTAAAATTAGTCTTGACATAAGGCTGCTGTATGTTGGCTTCAATTTGTTGGGTTTTTTTTTAAATTTCCTTGGCACATACAGAATGCTTGATTGCCAAGAACAATCAATTCATAGAGACGAGAATGTCTTCCAGAACTGTGAATATTAAATGATGTCTTAAAATTTTTTTGTCAAAATATATTGGTGGTTATGTTTGAATGTGTGAATTCTGACTGCTGCAATCACTCCTTCAAATAGTTATTTAGTAATGCAGAACTCCTCTTCCTCAGTTCTTTCACTCTAAAGACCAAATCCAATTCTCATTAGTGGGGATGTTAGTGCAAATATTTTCAACAACTACAGTGGAGGTCAGTGAGGGTACTAAGTTAAAAAAACCCCACTAAATTGCAAATATGAAATCACAGATTGTACTTAACAGTATGGCAAAAATCAATAAAATGTGTGGAACTTCCAGCAATCCCTAGTGGGAAGATCCTCAGAACTGTCAGGACCTTCTGTTTCTCTCTTTCTGTGGCAGTGACACATCTTACTGTTTCTGAGAATTTGGATTTATTCGATGTATCTAAAGCCCCAGCTTAAAAAATAAAGGCTAGCTTTTCAAGGTGTTTTATCATGCAAATAGGAATTCTTGGAGTTTGGAAATACCCTTAAGAATTTATCAGCATATTAGGCAAGAAATGCCTTTTAAAACTAGACACAAGTGACTTCAAAATAGTGTTAAACACAGATGTTTAAGATTATTGACTCCTGTTTATGTCAGTGAGAGTTAGATGCTTAAGTACTTTTGCAGATTTGGTCATTGGGATGTGAGAGTGCTTTACACTTCTAAATCTCTATCCATGTCCCTATATGATCATCTAAATATCTATCCCTAAGGATGAATATGTGCTTCATCCCATGTGTATTCAAGGGGTTCCTGTGGGTTCAATTTTAAACTGCAATAAATTGCAAGCTTCAGTACTTTTTATGGGAGTTAGATAATAAAATACATTTGAAACCTTTATCTAATAGTTTTTCAGTTTCAAGATGGATTGCAACATGTTTCAGATATAAATGAGCTCTGCAGGTTTTTGAGCCACAGAGTTAAAGTATCAGGAGTGGGCAGTGTGTCCTAACACCAAGTCCTACACAAGTTACATTTCTTTGCCAAATACATTAACCCACAGAAAGAGCCATACTGCCCTGGATCACCTAAAGTGGCTGCAGTCTTTTTTAAAAGAAATATTTCAGTTCTTTCAAATGCTTTCTCTTTTTTTGGATTTGCTTCAGCACCACAGTAATGAACGCAATGTAAATCTGGAAGATTTAGACATGTTATAGAACTATTCCATCTTAGCACCACTGTAAATGCAAATATAGTAATTTGTTACTCCTAGGGTGGCTAAATAATAGGCTGGGTCAATATTCTGTGTAAAAGGAAAAGAGGTGGGCATAGAACATTTGTAACTGCATTACTGAGGGTATATCAACAAGCTAACATGGTCAAGATTCCTCCTGAAAAATTAGAAAGCGGAAAAGGAAATTATTATTATGCCATTAAGGGAAAAAATATTAGATGTTCTGAACAAAGATCCTACTATTTCAGGAATCAGAAAGGCTCATAACACCACAGGGAGGACTTAAATCAAAATTAATAAAAAAATCCAAGGAATTGATCTTGATCCAGAACGTCTTACTAAGGAAAAAGTATATAAAAACAATTGACCTAAAACCAAAAATCCTGCCTTGCTTAGGACAATATAAATCTGTTAAAAGGTCTTGATTCTGCATATATTTAATGCAAGTGAAGAGTCCTTTTGTGTTTAATGGATTTGCCAATGGGTTTTAAGCTCCTAGATCATACATGCTTGCACTACAGGACAGAAGATATTCCTGTTCTTGGAAAAGAGCTAACGAAAGCAGTATCAAGAATACTCTTGAGAATCACTGGGGCTATGGATGTGAGTGTACAAAGACTTGTAGGATAAGGACATGGAAAAGTAAATTATGTGGCTCTCCAGTATCTTTGTGTAAACTCAATTTTTATATGAAGATTTTTGTTTTCCTTGGCCCTCCACAAATTCTTGATTTGTTTTTGATAGGTTTTTGAGTGTATTTATTTTGGTTTTAGAGGCAGTAGTTAAAGTGGGGAAATATGTAATTGTCTTTTCTTTTTGCTTAATATTTTAAGTATACAAAAGAAAAACCATAATTATTCAGTTGGCTAATTGCATATTTTTTCTGGCTCGTTGTTATCAGTGGACAATAATTTGTTGTCATAGATAGTCTCTTGGGAAGGAGAGTTAGTCTAGTCCAGTGGTGATAGAACAGATGGGAAAATGAATTGCTGAATTACTTCAGCACACATTTCTTGACTGGTTTGAAGCTTCCATGCTTGTTTCTCTACCCTGTGGAATGGCACATAATGTTCCATGGGTAAAATCAGTAAGAAGCAGTTCTTCACCAGGGCCAGGTTTTACTCCTGGGGTTTATCTAATGGTGGACTTGTGACAACAATATGCTTACAAAGCCTTCTTTTTAAATAGAATTATATAGGTTTTGTATATTAATTAGAATATATGTTGTTCAGAGAACTTTATACTTTGAACATTTAATGTTGACAGTGTTTTATTGTCACAGGTGAGGGATTTTCACCCTGTGGTCTGTGGTTTCTTGAGGTGGCTTCCAATATACTACACAGTGGTTGAATTACTTCCAGGAGGTCTACACAGAGGCCTTCACTTCTAGCAAAGTATCAATTCTTAAATCTTTTGTGGCTCCATTTATAATGCTTTAAGTTCCAAAATAATTGTGGGACAGTACATTTTAAAATATGAATGTTTCTTTGTCTGCAGTTCAAATTCTTCAATATTAGGGCTATTGCCATTGACATAACTGTAGTCACACTTTTTTTTGAAAAGTCAGTAAAGGACAAACATAGAAGTGGTGGTGTGAGTGCTGAAATAGAATCCCATAACCAGGGAATGAAAAGTTAACATTAGGAATACAAGGAAAAAAGATGGGTGATAACCAAGAAGTGTTACCCCCATTAATATAAGCCTATTGCATCTAGCTCCCTTCACACCATTCCAGTGGTAATTTTGATGCAATCAAGCATCCATAGGAAAAGTGTGTTCAAAATTGGATGGCTCTGAGATAGGCAACTTTAGGATATTTCCTTCTTAAAAAATGGTCTGCAATGTGACCACTGTCAAAAAAGCAGTATTCCAGGTTAAATTTGACCAGACATTGAGTTCCGTTGAAAGAAGAAAAAAAATCGTGAGTTTAAATGTAGGGAAAGGAGCAGAGTCTTGGCTAGGTCCCAGGTGGTTAGTGGTCACAGGTGATCCTACTATGTAAGAGCGTGTGAACTACGAGTTTACTCCATCCCATGTAAGCCAACAAGGGATTCTCCATCTTGCTTCACAGGGGTTTTTGTGTCTAAGAACAGGATGCCTAACCCAAGGGTTTCTGTGCCTCTTATTTCATGTTTTGAGGGTTTGTGCAGGACGAAAGTAGAGACTAGATCTTCACTGACCTCCTGTGCTAAAGTGAATTTCACCCTAAAGGCCTCTTTTGGAATAAACAGCTTTTATTTCCTTAAGTAAAAACAGAGTTGCTTCTGATTTGCTGAAACCAGATAAAAGAATCCAAATCCATTCAGTTCTGTTTGGTTTGGGTTCTGAAGAAAGGCTTCATCCCAGTTGGGTTCATACTGCAATTTATTTTTTGAGGATTTTTTACATTAGGGAGAAGAAAGGGGATGTGGAAGGGAGAGATAACTATGTTAAATCAGAAGCAGCTCTTTTCTAAAAAGAGTTGAGAGTTCCTTTTTCCATAATTAGAACAGTTTTTAAACTGCTGACAGGGCTGCACTGCTGCTTATTATGAATAAAAGCTGGACATGGATAAAGTTGGGTTGAAATCTTGCCCGGAAGGTTTTGAACACAGAACTATATTTTATGTTCAAATGTTATATTTTTATCTTAATTTTCTGTCCCTTTTGACTACTATTATGAGATTAAAGTTAGATGGATAAAGTCATTTGAGAAGCTGGGTAAAAGTTAAATTGCCTGAGTCAGTTCAAACGACCAGAAACAAAGATTCATTCTTCCTGGGTTTAAAGGATTACTTCTGATCACTAAAATGGTCTTTTGTGACATTGAGATTAAGCAACGTTATATGATAGTGCTCAGACTTGATTCTCCTCACTCCACTGGAGTACTCTTTCTTAACAGCTGTTTCTATCATAAATTCATTGTTTTCAGGTTGGCTCTAAGGATCTCCTCTCATTAAAGAACATCAGATTGATCCTTCTGGGCATTTTAGGGGTATCAAGACATGCAATAATTTAATTAGTGTCCTAATAGAGAATGTTTTTCTGTAGTCTGGCTAAACATGATAATAAGCAGAAAGGCTGTAACTTTATAGCGCTGCTGTCAGTCAGGCTTGACATATGGTGGTGTGGAGTTGGTGTGTGCATGATTTTTATCTGAATGCTAGTGGTAGCAGCAGCAGAAAAACCCCATATGGCAGTATTTAAAGCTTGGGTCTGATTTTAACTCTGCAGTTTTGCATCACTTACCTGCAATTTGAGGACTGAGAAAATTTGAGGTTTGTTCTGTAAAGGCATGTTTCTATTTAACCAAGAATTGTTGCTATGAGTGTTCAGTGTTCAGTCAATATTATGTAATATTTGTTCCTATTTAACTCATATTAATTGCTGTGTCATGAGCAAAATGCATGGGAGACGTAGAAGACTTGGCTGAATACCTGAGAAAATATTGGAGTGCTTCCCTGCAGAAATGTCCTCTTGTCTTCCCATAAGCCCATCAGAAGTGTATCTAGTAGGTGAAGGTGTAATAAAAAGTTCACTTCCAGGTGGAAGTACAAGAGACACTTTGTCATCCCAGTGACTCTTTATGTGTGGTCTCTGCAGAGAGCTCTTAGGAATGGAAAACCTGGGAGTTGCAAGCTAGAGGAGCCCTTCCATCAATGCCAAGCCAAAGAGAAAGTGGATGTTCTCAAGGAAATCAAGACACTCTCAGTGATCAAAAAGTGAACACTGAGGAACATGTTTCTCAGCTAGAATAAATTGAATATTAAGACAGCATGGGGACCATAGCACTACTTCAGTGGTCAAGATTTCAGTCCTTTTAAAATTAATGGGGATTTTGTCACTGGCTCATGTAGTGATGGGATTTCAACCCAAAAGGAGCTAGGCCTTATTTCCTATGTAAAGGCTTCTGGGCAGCAGGAGCTAGTAGGGAGCCACCTTCTTCTTGAGTGCCAGGAACAGTTGAGTTGGAAGCTGCAGAAAGGGGAAAAGGTGGGCAATGATATGTTCGAGTTTTGGAGATGTCCAAGACAAAAAGGGTGCTATTCAAGGTTGCTCACTGCCCTGCTTCCCTGCCTGGCCTGTGCCATGCTGCCAGGCTGGGAGGATGCACCTGCCTGAGCCCCAGGCTCACCTCAGCGGCACACACCACAGATCTCTGCTTTCTTGAGAAGACAAACCCTGGAATATATGTCCAGCATTTGAAGCAGGGTAGGTTCATATGTAAAATACCAAGGTAAGGCAGAGGAGGGTGTGATTTGTTCAAAATGATGGCAGGAATGTGCGCTTATCTGGGAGCACAGCTCAGATGCTGTCCCTCCAGTGGGATCCATGGACTTCTGGCATTTCAGTTTGCTGTTTTCCTTTTCTTGACCAATATCAAGAGCGCTTCCAGGTTAGTACAGAAAAGTGGCGATGTGAGTTGGATACCCGAACTTCTTGAAGGCAGTAAGAGTTTTATTGGTGTCAGCAATTCAGGGATTTCTGTCCAAAAGGTGTCTTAGTGGCTCGTATGGAGAGAGCATAGAGGGAAAACACTGTAGCGGAGAAAAAAAGGCGCAGAATACTAAGTTGTTTAAGAATGTGTGTATATATATATATATATATATAAAGTTTCTCTCTAAACCTATTTTTTCACTCCATCTGTGTTTTGGGGCCTGTGTTTTCATTTTTGTCCCTTTGTTTCTCTTCATAACCTCCTTTCTAACTCCTTCATTTTGTGTGTGTGGGAGCAATAACACTTCACTGCAAATCGTACATTTTAGTCCAGATGACAGTAATTTTCTTCCTGCACATTTTCTGAGATGCTGAGGACAGATATCACAAACAGTTCTTTGCAGTGGTTAGCTTAGGCAAACCCTTAGAGCTGTGTCCCCTATGTGTTGTGCACAGCAGTGCCTCAGTATACACCCTTAATTGTCCTTTAGTAGGTCATCTGTCTAAAACCTGGGAGAACTGTACTCTTGTTATAAATTTTATTTCATCCATGTAACACAGAGACAGTTTAAAGAGAATCCTTTTTGAAGTGCTTTTATTTTACTGTAGATCTAGTCAAATGAAATCCTGTTTCGTACACTTGGGAAATGCATCAACAGAAACATAGTTCAAAGAATGAAAATAATTTCTTCAATGTTTTAAGGCTGACTATATTGAGCAACATTCTGGGTGAAGGGTAAACATTTTGATGGAAACAATTTATTCACCTAAATCCAAAATCTTTGCTGCAGCTAGTCTAGCATTCCACAGAACCATCTTTTATCTTCTCCCAGATCATAAAATCAATACTTTTTTTCTGTATTACCCGTTCAGTATTTCCCATATTTCAACAAGGATTTCATGACATGGAAAAACTCTCAGTATAACTTGTACTCCTTATGTCTAGCAGCTGTCAGTCTAAGGAAAAACCCAAATATAGAGTCTTCTTTACTCTTTGATGGGAATGCTTTTCTCAGTGGCCTTATACTCCTAATCAGGAAAATTTAACTAAAATATTCCTCTTTTTTTGATTGGTTTGTGTTGGATTGTTGATTTTTCTTGTTTGTAGGGTTTGGGGTTTTTAAAATTGTATAGCTTTCTAGATGCAGCTGCAGTGTCCAGGAATCACAAGATGTATTTCTGCTTTAAAGAAACTGCTCTTATGAGATTCAGTATGAAAGCAGTATTGCAGATGCTTGCAGATTAGCCTGTGCATTTTTGAGTAAAGTGTCATCTCCTATAGGTACTGAGAAGTTGGTAACAACTGTCAGTGGAAGTAGGCTAAAAAAATGGGGTTAGAGGATGTCATGCATCATGACAGACTATCAGGCTTTGCTAAGCTTGCTTCTAGCTCTGTATGACATTTCAGGTCTAGATGCAGGTGTTGTGGGAAGTTCTTTTTGTCTCTTAAAATAGCTAATATTACAGTCTTACGGGTAAGTTTTAGTTTTTCTTGGTATTTATACACATAGTCTGTGATGATTTGCTCAGTGTTGGTCTTTTAATAATGAGATTATTAAAAGAAATTCCTATTAATTCCTATTAATTAATATTATTAAAAGGAATTCCTTTTAATAATAGGGTGGCTTATTATAAACATTCAGAAGTAAATTTTAATGCTAGAGTGAGATAAAAATTTGAATTTTTGGGCTTGTCTATATGTTTAGGTGTGAGGACTGCAATTTTTGTGTTGGAAATGTCAAAATGCATTTTGGTTTTTTTAATGGAAACATCATTTACTGTATTACTGTAAAGATGGCAAAATGTTCCCTGTAATGCTCTTGGTTGTAATGGAGCTTGTCAGAGAACAAAACACTCTTTTCTTCAAGACTCGCAGCAAGAAACTGTTTCCACAATGTTATCTGATATGTAGGCAAAACTTGACTTTCTGCACCTAGGATAAGACACCTTTTTATTGCTGGGAATCACTGAATCACAGAATAGTTAGGGTTGGAAGTGACCTCTGGAGATAACCCTGTCCAACCCTGCTGCCAAGGCGGGGTCAGCTAGAGCAGGTCACACAGGAAAGCATCCAGGTGCGTTTGGACAAGGAATATACAAGCGGCTCATCGGCAGCATTGGAGTTGTTTTGCCGCTTCCCTCCAGGCCCCAAATCACTTAATCTCAGCAGATGCCTCTTCTCCCACGCGGGAGTGTGGCGCTGGGGCACGTGGCACCGCGTGCCCTGTGGCAGGAGATGCCATCGCCGGGTGCGCCTTGTCCGTGGGCAGCAGTTCCGACTAATTCGCTCGCTGCGCAACAGCCTCGGGAAGTGCAGCTCATCGGGATTTCAAAGGGATTTGAAGCAAGGCATCGACGTCTCCTTTCAGTGCACTAGAGCTGAACCAGAATAGAACAGCAATATTTTCATTTCATTGTGGCATACGTTTCTAAATTATCAAAGCTGCACCCTTCCAAGTTGAAATTTTGGGGAACATACCTTCTGGAAGGCATTTGGATAGAGTGCTTCCAACTGGAGATTTTTTTGGCATGTCCCTAAATTCTACGTCTCGATAGAAAAAAATCGAAAAAGAAGTGTTTTTGTAATATGGGTCTAAAATAGAACCTTTTGTTTTATTTGAATTTTATCATGTTACGGTTTGTTTTCGTAGAAGAATAGAAGGCTAAAGTGAGAAATAAAAAAAAATATTGGAAGTTGTTCAGTAATTCATTAATAGTCCATGATTAGGAGAAAACTAAAGAACAATACAGTAATGATAAATTACTCTGAGAGTGGCTGAAACTTGTGCACGTGCTCATGGAAAATCAGGAACATAACTATGATACTTCAGAAATTAGAAAATGCATTATTTACTGTTTTTTAATCGGGACTGGCATACGTGGGAAAGGCAGAAATTCACATGCATGGAGAGAGGAAAGACATAGTTTATGGAGTCTAAGAAATATTTGTGGCAGCATGAATTTATCCACTCATTTCTAAAACAGGACTTAAGTAAGACATAAGAAGTACACGAGTCTTGTGCCAGCTCTCTGCACAGGGGTGAATTTAATCTAGAATGAATAAGGGTCTTTTACTTATTTTGTTTATTTTTTGCAGTCTCTCTGCCCACTTCCTAACACTGTGTTTTTTAAACAGTATTTTGGACAGCAATGCACCACCTGCAAGTCAAATACCAAGGGCAGTGTTTGTAAGAAAGTTAATATATTGCTTTAATATAAATCAACATATTGCCTTTATGGCTTACTCAAATGTTAAGAAATCCACCAAAAAATTTTAAATGCTGTCGTTTAGAGCACATACTTGATATTTATGAACTAAACCAAAAGGAAAAAAAGAAGTATTTGCAATGATTGGAACAGAACTGTATTTTTTTTCCCCATCAGATGTGTAGTCTGTGGTGGAGCACCTGATAATTACTGGCATTATTTTTTCTAGGACAGCATTTTGTGTGATACCCTGTTTTATGCAACTTGTGGCTGCAGATTTTGCCACTGTTTCACCATTAACGTTTTTTGTGAACTGTGATTTCAGCATGCTGAACTGTAAATTCAGCCATTTAAACATTTTAAATATTACATTTCTGAGTGTTCATGGGAATAACCTGGTCTCCTTTTAATATGACTACTATAAGTGATGTTAACACAGCTAAATTTTCCTTTAATATTGATTTTTTTAATGCATCCTTACCAATTTAGAACCTGTGAGAAATGTGTGGGTGGTTTGAAGGTAATTTGCCTTTCATCAACAACTGTTTTATGTCTAATGTTAAACAAACTAGTTTGCAGTAAGGACTTGGGAGGCAAGTTTGGACTTTTGTGTTTGAAATAAGGTATTCATTTTTATTTTGAAGAGATATATAATGGCCTTCAGTAATGGAGTTGGATAGCAATATATTTCACATAGTATTCTATTTGGATGTTTCTTGTGTTCAGCTGAACAATGAGTTTTTAGTTACTTATCTTTGTGTGCATTTTGATATATCTGCTTGCATTTATCATTTCCATTTCTTTTAAAATACAGTATGCTGGTAGATGCACTTTTGTAAAGATAGTTGTTATGTACAACTTTATTTTGTCCAAAATTACCTGGGGTTGGAATTGTCTCCAATACACTAGTATGCGCAAACCCCACAAAACTTTGTAATATAGGTCTTGCTTTCCTTTTGTGTTGGAAATTATTTCATACTAACTAATATTAATTCTTTGGTAGATTCTTAAAACTGGAATCAAGATTTTTTTCAGTGTACATAATTCATTTCAAGGGAACTCTCACACATGAGGCGGAGGTATGCATCCGCTTTCCTTTTTTTTTCAAATATCAAAAGGCATCTTGACTTTATGGATGTTAGAAATCTTACTGTAAACATTTATCTAAGCAATGGTAAACTTTGCCTGAAGTGTTTTTTCAAAGCAAGTTATTTTCCTCCTACAAGGATACCATACATTAAAGAGAAAGTGCATACAGCTGTTTGTTGGGGAGACTATTCAGGAAGACATTTTGTGGCACTTAGAAACTTAGCTTTGGGGCTACTTTCAACTCCCCTCAGTGCAAGAGGCAGTGTAAATATTTTGCTTTCCTACTGTGCTTTACAAACAATTCATAAAATGTTTTTGAGATGAAATACACTGTTGTCCTCAGGCTTCTTCATGAAAACCAAAATGGCCGTGAAAAAGCCATGAACTTTGAGAATTAGGTTATCATCTGTAGGTTATAAATAACAAGATACAGCTATAATCTCATAATGGATGATTTCTGCAATTCTTTTTGCTTCTTGAGGAAAGTGTGCAATGTCTCTTATGGTAACTTTGCAGCGGAGACATCTGTGATGGATGCAATGCAACCCCTTACACTTTAAATAGGGGATGCCTTATTAAACCATGTTAGTTGAAAGCTCTTTCTGCTTCCTGTATGTTTTTCAGGCTTAAGTAAGAGCAAATTTAATGACACAGCCAGATCAATGTTTAAGAAAGTGTTATTTTGCTCAACCATAGTAATCAGTTTGCCAAAGATTATGGACAAGTTATAAAGCTCTGGATGTAGGAATTTAAAACAAAAGCACCCATAAATCTTTAAGTGCAATGGCCTCTATGTCATCAGGCAGCTGTGCCATGGTTAGAGACGTGTTTTACAAATTGAGGTAATTACTTATCAGTGACCCTTTCATATTCTGTTCTTCCTTGTGTTCACACATGGCATTTTTTCCTTTAGTTATCTTACCTCCAAGTTAGTATTGGAAATAAACCTCTCAGGTATGTACAAGTTAAAGTAAAGGGGAGTAGTATATGCATTATGCCAGAATACAATTTTGTTGTTGAAATTCTAGGTTTTATACTACGTTGCAGTTGGAGCTGGATATTAGTCCTTTCCTATCTACCTCCAATTGTATAATTACACAAACTCATGAACATTCACAGAGTGTAATTCTCTCTCCTTCCTCTTCTCACCACTCCCATCTCCTCTCACTTGAAAAACCTCAAAATTATCTCTCATCAGACTTCAAATGCATGACTGTTCCCTCCTTTCAGAAAACATACAGTCAAACCTGCCAGATTTGATGGGATTAACAAGAAAGAGGAGGAATGACAGAGGACATTTACTCAGCTAGTTACCTACTTAGTGCTGTAACTATAATGCTTCTCGGCCCCACTGTTTCACAGGAATCCCCAAAAGGTCTGCCAGTAGCCTAAAGTATTTTTTCTAGTAAACTTCATGGGATGAAAGGGTGTGTTTTCTTCACCCACTTTAAGGAAAACCCACGACGACAGCTGTGAAGCTCTAATGGTGCTCCTGGTGTCTGTCTCCTCAAATCGCAAAGGGTAACATGCTGTGGTTCAGACTCCTCTGGAGGTAGAGGGTGGTGCTCCAGCACTAGGAATCAACCTCATACCATTAACAAGGGGTAGAAAGGCAAACTCATTATCAGATGGGAACCCAGCTCTTCCTCGCAGAGCTGCAGGATCATGCTGATTACATATCATATTTTTCACACCTTTTAATATGTGTGTGGCTTAGGTCAGAGTAAGGCATTGGAAACAGTGCTGTTAATGTGCAGTATTTCCACTGCTGCTGGATTAACAGGGCTTTGTGGCCTGATGTCTCCATCTGCACTGAGTGCTTAGCTCTTCAAATGCTGTTGCATTTGGAGGGAGAAAAGATATTGTTGATAAGCCTTGATTCCTTCAGCAACATGCACCTACCCTTGACTCACCCGGGCCAGATTGAAACTAGCTCAAATCACGCAGAAACTGGGACCAGACAATCAGAAAATCAAAGCAGTCAAGTGTCAGCCTGGGGGTTTTTTTAACACTTTCTCATTTGTTCTAGCTTTCATGTTTCCTTTGACTTCCACTATAACTGACATCTGCTTTTTAGATTTTTTTTTTTCTATGAGATCTCATCAAGTTGTTGAATGCCCAACACTTGCTTCCTTTCAGCTTTCTGAATTCAACATTTGCCTTTGTCAGAAGGAAAATGGTGCTTTCAGCTACAGATATTTCAGCTTCCATTGATGAGAGCTTATGGTTTATAGGGAGATGTGCTGTCTTTTATTATAACAGCTGATACAGCTGAAGGAAAAGCCAAGCACCCAGCCATACTCAAGGACAAGCTTATGAGAAAAAATTATATTCCTCGCTTGAGGAATAAATAAATCCACATTAAATAAAATGTGGATGAGTACAAGCTAGGAAAACCTCTGAGCAACAACAGATTGGTTTAGATTATTGGAGAGATTGAATGTATATAGAGACATGCAAGTTCCATGTTTACTGTGGTCATTTTTGACATTTAGAAAAACAGCCTCCTCAAGCAAATATGTGCCATGCATGGGCAGATTGGTCTCACCATAAGTAAATAAAAGAACCACTGAGTCCTGGGATGGAGGTCAGCCCTGTGGCAGCTCTAGCCATGCTACAAACTCTTCACAATCTCTTTAAAGCAGAAGTAGCCCTTCCCTGAATCCATCTATTTTATTGTGTTCCAAGTTGGAGCTGGATATTACTCCTTTCCTCTCTACCTCTAAACATCCAGGACAATGAGTTTGTAATAACTCAATAACTCAAGGTTATTTCCCACCCTATTCAGAGGAGAGAGAACAGAAAACACAGAGGGGAGAAACTCCTATCTTTATTTTCATTCTCTGGTACCTTGGGATAATAATTCAATATCTTGGGGCTACCTGTGTTCTATCAGTTGCCTTTTCCTCTTACTGTTAGAAAACAGGCTGAATTTGAGGTCTACACTGTCAGGGTTGTTTCTGCCTGAGAAACACACTTCATACACACCTAGCTCTCAATATCTCTTCTTTACATTTATATTTCCTGATTGGCTTTATGATTAGTTTCTTCTTAAGACTGAGGTTACCTGACACATTAGATGATGGGAATACTTTGTGATACCTGGTCTGGATTTCTGAGTCTCCAATAATTGTAGCTGAACTATGGGCTGTCTTTTTGGCAAAGAAGTGTTACCTAAAAAATTGCTGGTAATGAAGAGATCACCACAACTGTTCACTGTTACATGATTGTTGGTTAATTATTCTGACAATTAAGAAATATATAAGTATTTTCTTGTTTTAATCTGGGGGCTCAAGCTTTCAGCCCTCCTACACCTTCCTCCTATTTTGCAGTCAACTGTCGACAGATGAGCTTGTGTGGTATTTGCAGCAGTCCTCATCTCAGTTATATTAAGTCTGGCCTTGGGAAAAGGATTTTTCTCCTCTATGTGGATTAATCTGATTACAGCATTCATATAATAGGTTGAGACTACCTCTTCTTTTGTATGTTAAAAAAAAGGAAATCTATCAATCTACTCAAAGTATTTATTACTTTAGGAGTAATAAAAATCATGACATTAAGGAAAAAAAGTACTCTGCTTAAGTTCATTATATGCTGGAAATAGTACTTATGGTGATCCAGAGTTTAACGTTGGGGAAAATTGGCCTATTTCTGAGATCTGATTTGCTTTGATCTCTTATTTCCTGGGGATTTTCCACAGCTTCTGTGTCATGAAAGCTGCTTTGCCTCTTTGTCCTTAGTAGAAGTCATATAGTAGGCGGTTTCCTTGTGTTTGTATAGCCTGAAGTTTCTCTTTTTTCCTCAACACTTTCTGTTATGTAATCCTTGACTACTTTTTTTCTTAAACAAAATTTTTCCAAGTATCCATTCTAAATATCTCCTTCAAAGTAATAAGATCTGCCTTGTATTCATTCCTCACTGAAATGGTACTTGGTTCTGTGCAATGTCAGTGGACTTCTTTTTTGACAGAAGACACTGAGCGGTATTTGGCAAAATTCGTGCCTTTTTAAATCTAGCTGGAACATATGGAAGAACCAAATCCATGGCATTTGTTTTGGGCTAATTCCTCAAATTTTAAACCATACATTTGAGACAGTTCATTGCTTTGCTTCTCTGAATCTTGCCAAAGATAATGTACTTCCCCTTTTTATGTTTCATGATGCCATATAACGATTATGTTGTTTTGACATGAATTTC
>VZTN01024268.1:0-20027 GCA_013400515.1 Erpornis zantholeuca
TGACAAACCAATCATTCACAACTGACCCTTGAAATTAATTAATGCCAATCACTGCTATCAGTCAAAAGACATTCTGAGAGATTTCAAAAGAAGAGATTGATGTTACATGGTGCTAAAGGTAGATGTAGAAAATGCAGTCAGTCAGTGAATTTTAGAACTTAAATTACATTTATAGATTGCTAACATCCCTTCTAGTACATGTAGTTACAAGATGGTAGTCGTCAATGTATAATAAAGCTGGAACAAGTGCTCAGTGTGAAAATGCTAATTTTCAGATACTTATATCTTGAAAACCATAGGTGGTCTTGGCATGGAAAATAACATACTATCTCCAAATTTGAATCTCTAAAGCATAGCAGGAGGCAGATCTAACCAGCACTGTGACCATATGTGTTTGGGATTTCATACACAATAATTAATTTCCATTCTGTAAAAATGAATAATTTAATATAACATCCCACATCAAGAGATGCAAACACAAACTGATACTTAAAAAAAAAAGCCAGTGAACAAACTTTTTCCTCATCAAAACCAACTTAAATTATTATGAATAAAAATAAAATGAAAAGAAAACTATTTAACTGCTTTTATTTCTCAACATAAGAATATTATGAAGACTGTCTCTTGGCAATTGAAGGATGTTTAATTAATAAAGGGCTTAGAAGAAATACATAACCTACAAATGGATGATCTCTGCATATGTACAAAATATCCATGTTCTTTCCTAACTGTTTCTAGTTATGACCATGCTTTTTCTTTCCTGTCTGATTTGCATGTGAAGATAAACCATCATCAAAATACTCAATATTTTTACCCAAACTCAATAATCCTGACACATCTGTGTCAAGCTAAGTCTCTTCATTGAAACAGTGATAACCAATAGGCTTTAATGTCGTTCTATGACACAGGTCAGCTCAATAAAAGTCTCTGTAAATTATCATTTGGGTGTCAGATGATCAACAACATCAGTACTGCCATGTCATCTGGGGGGCTATCTTCCAGTGAAATGAGAGGTAAAGCATGTATTGTCTCTCTCTATATCTGCTGAGAACATAATCACACCAAACTATCCAACACGTGGTACTTGTATAAAAACATGTTGTGCCAAATCTTCTCTCAAGTGATGCTTGAAGTTTCTAAAAAAAACCCTGTTAGCTGATGCATTTGTCTCCTGTTTATCACACTCAGCTGCCACTCCTAGCTCTGTCCAAGAGCAAAACAGCCTTTTATTTTTTTTTCCAAACAAAAAAACAAATCAAGTAGAGAGAGAAACAAAAACTGAAACTTTACATTTGAATTGCTCTGCTAGCAGAAGATCGACTACAAATCAAAACCACGTGCCAGCCTGGAAGATTTTAGCCACCAAAAAACTGTTGATCAGTGCTAAAATGTGGTTTCCAAAATCCAGTTAGGCTCCCAGGCACATTTCAAAATCCCACTAGATGCCAGTCTGACTACATATCTCAGAAAAAAATGTGGTACTTGTGAATGGCCTCTCGTCTCTAATACCTGTTGGATTGGTATCCAAACCGTGGAATTAGGCCTGGATCCAGGTCCTACTGTGCAGCTAAAGCTCCCCAAGGCTGTTAATGACAAAGAAATCTTTGTTGCAGAATGGTGAAGGTTTCTGGGAGTGGAGTGTTCCTTTTGGGGTGTCTTGCACATTGTATACCACAGAACTGATGGCTCTAAGTCAAGAAGAAGGTATTCCTCCACCCTCCTCTGCTTTGGGTGTCAAGGCTGCATTATACTAAATTATAATATATATTATTTTACATATGCTTTAAACTATATTAATAGAATTATAAATTATATTATATNAAATTATATTATATATTAAAAATCACCTATCAGCAAGAA
Source organism: Erpornis zantholeuca (assembly GCA_013400515.1). Taxonomy (NCBI): domain Eukaryota; kingdom Metazoa; phylum Chordata; class Aves; order Passeriformes; family Timaliidae; genus Erpornis; species Erpornis zantholeuca. Next base: position 1,861 of record VZTN01024268.1, read on the forward strand.
AATAAGTATTCAGTACTTTGTGAGGCAAAAAAGCAATCAAGGACAAGACTTCCAAAGTCAAAAGCCAGAGAAGGGGCTACCTGTGCTGTTCCTCTCCTGATGTCTTGATAAATCATACTAGTTTGCAGTGAGTGCACAGACTGTCAGGTGGAAGGATGTTGATAATGAAGACATCACTCCCATTATACAGGTTTTGCTTTCCTTAAGCAATGCTTATAAACTTGCCTCCCATGCTCTGCTACTTGTATCATCACTGACATCTGTTCTTTTTAGGTTGCAATACAATCTTGCCAGATCTGCAGTCCACGAGAAACACTACTCAGAATTAATTTACATATATATATATATTCCCTAAAAACACTGCTTCAGCAAAAGAATTAGCAATGTAGTGATTTTTGGCAAAATTTTCAGTGAGGTGGTTTCTTAGGTTGAAAATTGGCTATTTTGAAAAATAAATTTCGTATATATTACATGCCAAATTTAGTTTGTGGATTGAAGAACCCACTAGAGATGAATATGTGAGAATGACAGCAATTTCCTCCCAAGTATTCCTGTTAATCTCTCAGAGTATATCTACATACCAGGAGGCAGTGTAATGTAGTGGTTTTGCTACTTGTAAGCTAACTTAGGTATGAGACGTTTACTAGAGAGCTGCCTAGCCACAGATGCATATTTCTCAGTGGCTTGTTATGTTTCTTCCTCACTGAGCTCCCTAATGGCCTGGCAACAGTGCCAAGAGGACCTTTCATTGCAATAAACTTGTTACTGTGTGTGACTTCAGTGAAGAGGAACCCCTAGCCACTGATGGCCAGTGCTATCTTTGTGAGGTGAAATGGGTCTGAGACGGCAAAGTGGGAAGGATTTAACTCATGGGTTTAACTAATGACTTTCAGAACAGCATACCTCCCCACAAGGTCTGCTGTCCTTCTGCAAGTACTGCTTTTTGCTGCTCTGACTGTTGTTAATGAAGCTGCAGCTCACTTCTGTCTACCCCTGGTTTCCGGTGTCTGGATTGGTTTGAGGTTGAGAGTGGTTTCCTGTTTCTGTGCAGCTCTTGGGTAGTCTAATTGAAACGACATGTCAGCAAATATGTGTCCAGTGTGGCTGGGGAGAGAGCCAAGGTCCGGTTTTCTGCAGCAATGTGACTGAATGTAGAAAACTCCATGGAAAGAGAAGGAAAAATCTATATGCTGATGTTTGATGAGAACAGCAAAGTTTGTCTCCTACTGGGAAGACTGGGCAAGTACATGAATTGGAGCATGGCCTTCTGCAAGCAGGATAGTAAAAGGTGAGGAAAAGAACAAGAGGAAATATTAGCAACAGGGGATGCTCTGTTTAGTAATTCTCCTCTTGGTTTCTTCCAACTTGACTCTGCATGAATGAATAAATAGAATTGAAAGAGGAAAAATACTAAATCTATATATCAAGTTCTCAAGAATTAATCCATCAGAAACAGCTTCAAGTTCCTATGTTAAACAAAGGAATTATTATGAAAAGAAGGATGATTCCAAGTATTGCTCTGTGTTATGAACTGTTGGTTTTGGATAGTTAAGGAAACCATGGCCATTATGCAAAGAGTGCATCCATTCATATGATTTGATTGAATTTCCACCACTATTACTTAGCAGCTACCACAGACAGTAGGAATCTATTGTTTCATGCAAAATGCATGTATAAAACAAATGAGGGACTTGGTCCAAAAGGGCTGAAAGTCTAAGGTGCAAGATTTTCAACTAGTTGCAAACATGCCTACTCATGCTTTCTTCTACACAGAGTACACCCTTCCAAGGAACTTTGTGTCTGCATACAGAAATAAAACTCTGTCTAATCCTGGCAGATCATGCATCTAAGTACACAAGCTCAGCAGTGGGAATGTTTCTGCAGACTTTTCAATTTCTACTGATGGAGAAGCAAAGCACACATTTTGCATTGCTGCATTGCTGCATCTCTTCAGTTAAAATTCTAGTCGCCCACACTGTCTAGTGTGATCAAGGGTGCTCAGTGATCTTCTTCCCTGGAGACAGAGGTGGGGGAGAATGTACTGGTGCACTGGAGAGGGGCTGGGATGTGTCTGGGACTGACAGTATAATGGAAGCATAGAATCATAGAATGGCTTGGCTTGGAAGGGACCTTAAAGATCATCTAGCTCCAAACCCCCTGCTGTGAGCAGGGAAACCTGTCAACCACACGGTGAATAGTTTTTTCTTAATATCTTATCTAATATCTTCTTAATATCTAATGAAATGCTTTCAGTTTGAAGCCATTCCCCCTTGAAGCCATTGTCTTGTCACTGCACACTCTGGTAAATAGTCTCTCCATTTTCCTTGTACCGCTTAGGTACTGGAAGGACACAATTAGGACATCCTGAAGCCTGCTCAGGACATCCTGAAGCCTACTCTTTTCCAGGCTGAACAATCCTGATTCTATTACAGTTGCTCTCTCCCTCTGATCAACTTGATGGCCTCCTCTGGACTTGCTCCAACAGATCCAAAGCCTTCCTGTGCTGAGGACCCCAGAACTGGATGCATCACTCCCAGTGTGGTCTCACCAGAGCAGAGCAGAGCAGAGGGGCAGTATCTCCTTCCTCAATCCGCTGGTCACTCCTCTTTTGATGCCGCCCAGGATAAAATTGGCTTTCTGGGCTGTGAGCTCCCATTGCTGGCTCATGTCCATTCTCTGAAACTGGGCAATTTTATGAAAGAGAAATCCTTTAAATATCACTAAATATATAGAAATCACATTCAGCTCTGGAGTCCCCATACTGGAAACAGTTGGTGCCTGGGAAAGTATTAACTGGAAGTATTGTGGGTACCGGTTTATCCAACTCTTCACCTTCCTTGTCCATCCAGACTTTTATTTATTTATTTAATTTTTTTTTAGTTGAGGTTGTGGGGTGATTCAAACACCCTTTCCTTTTGGTAGCATTCTTTCTCTTATAAACCAGATGTTTTGATGCTATTCTAGATTCCTTTTTCACACCAGAAGACAGCATCACATGCTGCACAGGAACTTATTCTCTATAAATACTGCATTGACAATGGTGCTTTTCTCAGCCTTCTGCTGATTGTGCCAGAGATTTAAGACTCAGTGGTGCTGTAAAAGACCCAACCTCTACTGTAGAACTCGACTTCGTGTTTTACAAGGGAAGTACCTTGTTCAGTTTTTTTTATTTATCTCTTCTTCTCTGGTGGGATCTACAATTTCTTCATTTCAGATTTTATTTTTTTACCAGGTTCTGACCCACGTCATTCTGATATCCTCTCTATTAATTCAGAGCTGGGTGTTGGGGAGGAGGTCCCTGATGATTACTTGTGTCTGCTGGAGTGGTCAGCTCCAGTTGTGGGCTGTACTGCCTCATAGGATTTTGCTCTGTCCCAGCATGGTTGTTGCCTTTCTGCTTTGTTCTCCCTGGCTCAATCTGTTTATAATTTTATCAGGAGTTCTTATTGTGCTTTCTGTCTTTTCTGTCTGGAGCATACATGGCAGTGTGAGTGTTATGGGCTATTAGAAACAATAGTGTCATTTATGTGAACATAAAAGGGGGCAAAGTATTTTGTGGTCCTGTTCAGGCCTGTATTATCCTATGCCAAGACTGAAAGAGCTGAATTCCACCTTGTTAAATTCAAATGAACTTTCAGTTGTTAAATACAGCAACGAAAAATGCTACTGTTAGGAAAATGAAATAGTGTTGCAAACCTTTCCATGCCACTGTGTCAGATGTTATTTTCATCTGTTTGATAAATACACTAAAAGAAGAGTCTGCTGTTTATTTTTCCTTTAGGGTCATATCGCTTTTGTTCTTTGTTGTGAATCTCTAAGAGCAACAAGACCCTTGACCAGTGTGGAGTTGTATTCTTGTGGAACTTCTAACAGTCACAGCTCCTTCAAATCTTCCACAAACCATTTCAGGGTTTGAGTCGGGGCACAGATGCAGAAGTGGTTAAACTGGCAAATACCTCAGTAACTCAGACAGCATATTTACATGATCAGTGGTGTGTAACAAAATGGTATACTTTCTAAAAACCTTCTACTTTGGTGAATAAAGAATTGACTGCACAGAAAGTGGATCCTGCTTCTCCTTGAGCAGATGTGGGGTGTGGAGGAAGGATAAAAACTCTCTCTGAGATAGAGGGACAAAATATCTGGGAAATGTACCTTGTTTTTAGAATACTATCTAGTCAACCTGATCAAACCCTGGACACTGAGAGTTTTGTTAGTTTTTTTCCTCTTTTCCCCAGTAATCATTTGCTTTGATTTCTGATCATAAAGATTTTCCCAGGAATTATATCTGAACTTGACTGAATCTGATTTTTTCTGCATCATTTCACCTGCTTACTTTACACAAGCCAATGTTTTGGCTTATTGATATCTGGTAATAAGGAAGACAGGTTGGTTTCGAAAAAAAAAATCCCAGAATGAAGATCAAAGAAATGAAAAGAATGCAACTTCTTGTTGTGGCAGAAATAGAATGAGAAGAAATAGGAGACTCTTAGGAGCCCTCAGTGATAAAGTTGTGGAAATGAACTTTAATTGCCAACCCACTTCTACTTTTGTTAAAACACAGATTTTCTCTTTGTTCTAGCAGATGGAATTTTGATCACTCTATTCAGCCAATCCTCACTTGTTTTCTAATGGACTTGGGATTTTTTTTATTTTTTTTTTAGTGTCTGGGAGATCCATCACCCCAAATAAGTGGACTTTAAAGGTCAAGAGAGCTCTTATCCTTTTAGTTCATTTCATGAGAGCTCTGAGCAGCAGGCACAGCAATCTCAGCATGGACTCAACGATATTTCCTCACAATGTAGCCAGAAACTGCATGCCTGCAGGGTAAAACAAAATTACCAGTGTTCCCCCATGAATGTCCTACACCTTGAGAGGCCACAGCCACAGAGCAGTTAGCTGCATGGCTGAGCACTAGCAGTAAATGCTTACTTCAATTGTGGCAACTGCCACTCAGAAGGGATGCATTTAATCTTGAAGGATAGATGTCTCAAGACATCTCCCCTAAGTGACACAAAGTCTCTGGATGTAGAGGGGAGTGCTGAAGGGTTCTGTATGCAGACAGTTTCTCTCTGACTGTGGGGTGAGTGGAGAAAAATTGATATAGCTGCTAATAGATTAGCTTTAATATTAATGCCCATGTCTAATGAAAATTGCTGATGAATGCAGATGGAAAAAAGAGTGAAAGCAAACAACACAGAAGAGTATCAAGAACATAGTAACACTTTTCTCATATTGCCTATTATTGTTGATAGCAAGGGACAAATGTTTGCAGATTTTCCTAGAAACTATTTTGATGAAGTCATGAAACACAGCTGATGAGAATTCAAAATTCGAAATCTGTGGAGATTTCCTTTGGGACTAACGCTCCTAAGACACATGGCCTGGGGAAAAGGAGAGTGAGTGAATTGCTGCTGCATATGGACCCCAGTGAAAAGTTCTGGACACAGTCACTCTCCCTGCCTGATCCAATCAAAACCTGTTGCCAATAGTTATTAAGTATCCTGTAAGAAAATGGCAACAGCACTGGGATTTCTGGAAGATAAGCAGTAATTAAGGCCAAGTATGAGTACAATGACTACAGTTTTTCAACAGTACCAAAGGGCTTAGGGGTCACCATAAGGATTTAGGCTGCAAACTCATCCAGGCAATTTTGAAAATTGTGCCAAAACTCTTACAGCATTGTATAGAATAGATTTTTAAAGCCTCTGGTACTGTCAGTTACTTTGTGAATTTTAAAAGTTTAACCTGAAGGTGTAATAAATATTGTGCAACCTGATCTGAAGGCAACTTTAGGTAACTTACTGTAAGTGCACACACACACACACACACATTATTCTTTCTAAATATATTGGCCTATTTACTATGGTAGTTACCTGTTTAAGACTTGCAGTTATATTAAGTAAAATAGTGTGCCAGTGCTAATACTTTTCCAGAGAGCCTATTTGTTTTACTGAAGAATTTATTGCAGCAGTAATAACTGTCAGAGTGAAAGCGTGGTTAAAGTGCTAGAGACAGGACCAACTGCAAAGGGTATCTATCAAACTATCGACTTCCTGCCAGCGGTGTTGTGAACTCTTTTGTCATAAACTCAAGCACCCAGAGTCGAAACCTCGATCAATGAAAGGGGAATCTGGTATCCAGCTCTTTTAGAGAGGGCACCTCTTCTGTTTGACCCATTAGGACACAAATAACAGTTTTTATACAGTGCAGGTTTGATTTACAGCAACCCTTCAGGTTACCTACTGACATTTATATTTTAAATGAGGTGAACAGCACTCAGCATCTGAAAGAGTTAAATACAGAGCTCCCAGGTGCATTCTAATAAAAAGTTTTAGCCTTGTAACTGGCAAATAGAAATTTCATTGCACTGTGCAGTTATTTACCATACAGAATTTTCTTTTTCTTTTCCTCTTTTTCTTTTTCTTTTTCTTTTTCTTTTTCTTTTTCTTTTTCTTTTTCTTTTTCTTTTTCTTTTTCTTTTTCTTTTTCTTTTTCTTTTCCTTTTCCTTTTCCTTTTCCTTTTTCTTGTCCTTTTTCTTGTCCTTTTTCTTGTCCTTTTTCTTGTCCTTTTTTATTTTTTTATATGTAGAAGAACTATGTTTCAATATGATGATAGCTAGGGCTTCAGAAGTTTTGCTTTCTTAAAAATATGGACCAAAATTCAGTTCTAATTCAATTTAAATATGTGCTTGCCAACTGGAAGCATCTGGGTCAAGCTGGGTCACACTTGGCTTGCCTCTGAAGAGTTCCACTGGGGATTTAATTTTCAGATCAGTGTATTTGGTTGTTGGACATAAAAATCTTCCTTGACGTCTTCTACTTTTGTTGAGCTCTGACCAGCCTGATGGGATTGTTCAAGTTGTGGACAATAGTCTTTTTTTTGGGTGAGTGCCCTACATGTGGCTGTCCCATGACTGGGAGAACAAGTGATGCTGTCCAGGGTATTGCACTGCTGTGCAGTGCTGGACTGTGTGTCTCTCTGTGTGGCAAGGTGAGCTCTAAAACCAGTGCTTCCCTGATGCTTTGTGTACTTTAGTAACTTTTAGCACGATTTTGATTCATGTGATGAAGTTTGGATATGAATTTTCTTCACATTTTAGAGCTCCAGTAGAAGTGAGGGGAAAACATCACCTTGGTTTGTCAATGTTTGCTGCAGTCTACTTACTTTTTGGAGGCTTGGGAAAGGTGCTCAGTATTATGCCTTTCATATGTGTTTACTATTTTTACAAGAGGAAACTTTAATTTAAATCTGTGGTGCTGTTAACTTGATCATTACAGCATCATTTCAATATGTTTTGCTTCAGTGCAAACTTTAACAAATATGTTCCATTCTTCCACCAACAAGAAATGTAGCCTAGGTAAATTGTTGCTCTGTATGTAGTACAACAGCCTTCTACCTAAGAGAAGGAATTTGCCTTGTGCCTTAGAAACAGGATTTTTTTCCTGGTAGATGCCATTTTTTGTGCCATTCATCTAAAACAAGGTGCTGTACTGCAGTGCAGGAATTAAAAGTTCTGGATGCAAAAGTGCGAAATACATTGCCAGTTTTCATCTTTGCACGAGATCATCTTCATGCCATAATTTTTTTTTTTTAGTTAAAAAAGAGTTCCTTCAGACACTGATGTTGTTTTGAAACTGAGATGCATGTTTCACCTATGTGCTATGTAACACCCTGACATGAAGCAGTTGATAACACCTTTATGTGTCTGTTTTAGAAGAATATAAGTTTTTGTGTGTACTGTGGAAAGTGTACTGTGGTTCCTACTTTCATTTTAGTAGTTTTGCAGAGAATAATGCATGCAATTTTATCAACAGATCTTGAGTTGTTCTTCTCTGAAGCAGGCCATTTTATCTGGTGCAGTCTGAATATAATTTGCTCATCCTCAGTTATGGTTGTCATCTCTGAGTACTCCATATGATCCAACCCAGTACTGCTTGGAATTCACATGGAAAATGACATGTTCCTCCAAAATTAAACTCTACAATAACTACTGTCATAATGAGGATTGGAAGAGTTGTCTCCTTTTTGTGTTAAAGTGTTCTAACAAACCAAAAATATTGTTTGCAAAAATATTAACCTTTAGGTGAATTGTTGCCTTGAAATAAGTTGGAAAATTTGAGTCAGTCATAGGCTTTCTCATTGAAAAGCAGGCAATATGAACTCCTGTTGTGGGAAGAATCACAAAGGAGTACATCACAGGGAATCTCTCCTTCATGCTTTTGCTATCGTGGTTCAGATCCTTATGAGCCACAATGGGATGCTCCTTCCAGCAAATCCAGATTTCTCTTAACAGTCGCTGATGATGTGGTTCAGTTGTGTTATTCAGTCAGAAGCAAACATCTCGCCATCTCTGATCAACACCTTTTAAGGCTCCCGTGCCATTAGCACAGTATTTTAGTTTTAATTAGAATGAGTGATATGCTACTAGTAAGCATACATATCATGTTTCCTTCTGTAGACTTGAGGCTTTTATGGTTTGGCTTTTAAATTTACTCTGTTTACAATCAATAAAGAGTGCTATAGGCTCAATAAGACCAAAATTAACTTAACACAATTAGCTATAATTCAAACTTTCTGGAAAGCTGGTCCTTTATTTGCTGATTTCACTAAATCACTGGAAAGTGACTACAAGGCAGGGAGAAATCAGATCAGACCATTTAAACATAACTGGCTTTTTTTTTTTTTTTTTTTCCTTCCTTCAAACAGTTTCTGTTTATCTTATAAATTGAAAAATAGGAGAGAAAAGGTACTTCTCAGTGTATGCTCTTTAAGGATCTTGGGGTTGAGGAGCAGGCTAATCTGAGCCTACTGGCTGCATACCTGAGATAGCTGGGAGTCACCCCTGTGACCCCTCACCCGGGAAGCTCAGGGACTAGCTCTGAAATGTGCAGAGCTATTTTAGGGTAAGGCAGGACAAATCACATGGAAAATTTTTCCAGATATTTTGTTTTTGGTAAGCCTTGTGGGCACTACTCCTTCCCCTGCTGGAGAACTGGGCTGCTGAGTGAGGTGCCACCAAGACAGGTACCCCTGCTACAGCATGATTCACCCCAAAAGCTTGGGAATGGGTGCAGAGCAAGAGCTATGGTTTATCCAGCCCTGATTGGAAGTTGGGCAAGCATCTGTACTGTTTGCTTGCATTAATGCAGCTTCAAAAATTGTCTCTCTCCTTCTTTAACTAGATATTTTCATTGCCTTGGTCAGCACTGACAAGCTGCGCTGAGAATTGAGTGATAAAGTAAACAGCATGAGTGATGTTTATTGCTGTCCTCAAATAATGATAGCAATTTTTAAAATGATTTTTCACCTAAATGGTGTTTCTCTAAAATCATGTAGGAGTTCAGGCTAATATTAAGATCTAAATTGATGTCAGGGGAGTTATGATTTGAAACAGAGATCATATACTTTATCTTTAAACCCACATTTTTTGGGAACTCAGCGAGTATGAAGATTGCCATTGTTAACATTCACCCACATTCAATTTTGCAGATGCTTAACAAGTCTTTTTTAACTAATGACTTCACAATTTAAAAGAAATATGTAAATAAGACAGAGTTACAATAAACATTACAGATTAAGGATAATTAAACTACATTTATCCATGTGTCTTTTTTAAAAAAACCAACCTAACTCTTCCATTTTATAAATAGAAGGCAAAGTTAACTAAGCAGCTAAAGAATCACGCTTTCTTCTGGTGTTCCTGGTCGCTGTATCCAGAATTTTTATATCCCTTGTTACAGAGCTTCAGCTGACAGACATTGAGAAAATATGCATAGATAGAGTGTTTTGGATGGTAAATTAAATGGTTACATGTTAGAACGCAGTGTATATATTTCCAGCCTGGAGCTCCCAGAATTATTGTACAAAATTCCACATTAATATCTTACTCAGTTTCTGTGATTATATCCTTTATATCAGTGAACGTCATGGCTGCCAGGTAAAATAAAACCATCCTATGCGTCCTCTTAGAATGATGCCAAACCTAATAACGTGCGAGAGTTGGCCCGCGTTCCTCCGGAGCCGGCGATGCCAGCCCGTCCCTCGCAGACTAATGTGTAATCAATACGCCTTTCACCGGCGACCCGAGCCGCGGCGGGGCTGGCGGGGCTGGCAGGGCCGGCAGTCAATAGCCCGCAGCCGGAGGTCAGTGCCCCGGCAGCCCCNCGCCGCGGCTCGGCGAGAGGTCGGCTCTGTGCCCCGCGGGGATCGGCCTCTCCGGCGCTGTTTGCTGTTTCTGACACTGGCCATCAATTCTGCTCTGTCGCCACGTTTAACCCTTCCCCGCCAGCCGCTGCAGGGCCTGGGCCGGGGTCCCGGCACGGATGCCTTCTCACCCATCGGTCCTGTTTTGGCGCTGCTGTTCTTACACCAGATTTTAGCTTTTTCTCAGTCGAGAGAAAATGGGAGACAGTTCTTGGCAGCAGTTTCTAAAGTCAGGGGGGACTGCTGTGAAAATTAAATTTGAGGTGTTTATTTTGACACCCAAAAGGGCCCAAGTCAGTGAGCTTGATGTCTTGAAGATGAATTATCTGTCCCCAGGCTGAATCTTCTCACCTTTCCTAAACGTAACTGTTGTCGTCAGATAACTTCGACCAAAGCAATTGATGTAATTTTCTCACCTTTGGTAAACTTAGTTAATGTCGTCAGACCACTTCTACTGTAGAAGTTGCTTAATAAATAAAATCTTTGTGTCACACAAGTATATCTGCATTAAGTAGGCGGATAATATGTATTGGATAGGTGGGTTAATGTCAAAATATTCACTGCATAAAAGATGTAGCTTTTTACCCCATGGTGTTCTTGGTTTGTGGAACCTCCACCTTGCACTCTGTGCAGAATAAATGATGTCCCCTTTCTAAACTAGGTTCTGTCTGTGTTTAGGGAGCTCCTAAAATTGGCAACAAGCTCACCCCCACAGGGCGTCAGGAGTGATGTTTGCCTACAAGCATGATATGCCTTTATAGATACAGGCTTGGGAAATGAAGAGCAACATCAAGTTCCTTTAGGATATCTCAGTTTTTTGGTCTTACTCTCCAATAGCTTAAATAAATATAGCGCCTCAGAATCTCATGGATTCACCCAAAACTCACAGAGAACTAAATACAGCATCATGAAATGTTCTTGTACTACCCTGATCATCCTCAAGTGAGCAGGAATTACTTATCAAAATCACTGGTAAGCCTCGCTCTCATGAGATTTCTAAAATTTTAAACCTCACTTGTGGACCATAAAGTTCTGTACAAGCTCATATATGCAATATGTATTTGACCTGCTGAGTACACTGCCACAGGAGGTAACCAAGTAAAATTATTTGACTTGAGTAAAAAGGGGCAGATACTTTTATGATCACTAATAACATTTTTATAGCTATGAAAGCCAAGATAATAAGGATAATCAAATCATACATTTCAGGACATAAGCTGATTATAGTACCAGTAATGGTCAGGGAAGAATTTTACCTTTTGTCATCAGCAAGAATAAAAAAAAGCACAGTGACTAAATTTATAATTTAAAAGAACTTAATCATCTTAAAGTTGGGCACTGACAGCTGTAGCACAAAAGACTAGGCAGGGCTGAAAGCTACTCTGATACGAAAAAGTCTTTAACTTCTGCATTCTGGTATCCAAAAACCACTCTTTTGGCTTAGACTCATCAGTTCATCCCCCTACCTGCTCTCTCCCAGTAATACAAGGCCTAACACCTAATTCACTTTTATTCTCTACAGTTGTCTCTGGGCCTCATAACTCCCAATTTGACATTACTGTTTTTATTCTCATTAACCAAGATTGCACTCTTACTGTTTGTTTTCTAATATTGAAGAACAGCCACGTTGCAATCCTTCAAGTGCTCAGGTACCTTCACTTTGCATAACTTGGACGTGATCCTGTCCTGTGCACTGTAGACTGAAATGTCATCAGAGGTTCAGCAGAGCGCACAGCACGCAGACAGGAGATGGACCTTCATAGCATCAGGCCATTTAGGTGATGTGTTCCTGCTCCTGCCTTGGAAACTCACTCCCCTCTCCAGGGACTGGCATGGTTTTGCAGTGTCCCTTGCTCAACCCATCACTGGGCAGAACAAAAAAACACCACACCAATGAAAACTTAACATGTGTGGTTAGGGAAAGCATTGACCTGCAGCACTGTCTTTCAACAAGAATAATAATGTTCAAGTCTTGAAAGAAATATTTGCACTGTTAATTCATATATGTAAATGGCTTTTGAGGGAGATGCTGCTGCTAGCAGCCAGATTGTTCTTTTCCCTATTATTTCTAATTAGAATCTATTTGCAGAAAAAGCTTCTAGGAAACAGTGTGTGGATAGACAGAAATAGGTTTAAGGACAAATGTGTGGTTGCAGCAAGTTCTAGAAGAGACATGTCTATGTAAGGTGAGTTATAAAATTGAAATTTAAAAGGACAAAAATTAATTACTTTAGCAATGAAAGGTTAGATATCTTCTGGTCCCTCTCCCATGTCAGTGATGGGCCTGTGTAAGCTCCAAATTGTTTTTTTAATCCAATCTCTGCACATGCCACATCACAGTAGGACAAATTTCTCTCTCTCACCAGTGTCAGAGAAGCCTGGACAAACAGATTGTACTGAACTCTAGAACTTCAGAATTAAAGTTATGAGAGAGAAATCACAATATCAGCACAAACATTCTTTTTCTGGAGTCCTGCTTCCTCTCTGTGCTTTAAAGAACTCAAAATGACTTTACAAATAAAATGTAGTAAAGGAAAATGAAAGAAGGCATTCTCTAGAAGCTACCCTCACACTGAAGGTAAGTTTGTAGCTTTGCAAATAACAAAGCCCACAAACCAACAAACAATACCCAACAAAATCTGCATTGAAGACTAAATCAGAGTAAGACATTCAAGGAATGATAGAAAGGCCATTGATGAGATAAAAGTTTCATCAACAGGAATGGAGTTGGCTGGCTTGATATCTTAAGATGAATGAAAGTGATATGTCATCTTCACCTTTCCAGTGCATTGGATTTATCTGTGGGAAGCAAATATTAACTTCCATAGGACAGCCTATTTTTTCCTTTGGATCCTAGTTGTAGGGTGAGAACAGTTTGTTTCCACTCTTGTTTTCTCTCCTTCCACCTCCCTCCTTAACAAAAATCATTAGAAAAGTAGAGTTGAAGTTAAATCTAATTTTTAAAAGATTTTGTGAATCTGTGTCTGACTGACCAACACTCTCTGTTATATTGAACTAATTTCTTATGGTGTAGCTGAAGCAGTGTTTATAAAAAGCAGAAATATAAATCTGTACATTGGTTATCTGCAGGCAGAATCATTCACAAATGCTTGGCTCTGGTGCTAGCAGTGGCTTTTGTTGGGCAATGGAAAATGAATGCATGTGTGCTTAGGAAGGAAGGGATGGCTTAGGAAGTAAGGGATGGCTTTTGATCCTTGCAGAAAGAAATCTTTTGAGAGACATTTCTACACGGATTTGAAAACAGCAATGGGACTGACTGAATATGCAGAGGAATAGAAATAGCAGGTCCCATTTGTCTTCAGTGCACTGATATCACCTAACAGCCATTGCTTGAAATAAACTAAGCTGCTCAGCAGCAACTGGACACCACTGATGGAAAAATTTCCTCATCACCTCTTGGTACTTGAAATAATGCTGTATTTTGCCTGGATTTCCTGTGTATTTCTTGACCCTTATAAAACCTAATTCCTGAGAACAATATATGATCATTGCCTTGTTCTTTTATTTCTGCCAAGATAAATCTCATGAATAGTGTCATAAAAAATGTTGCATTAGAACTCAGAAATTGCTAAGATTTCTATAATATAGAAAGTTCTGATGTTTTAAGACGAATTTATGTTAGTATGATTGCACAGATGCTAATGAATTAATCTGAAGTGTGTGAAATTTTTTGGTGGGTTTGAGACAGTGGATTAAAATTACAAGGAAAATTGGTACAAGAAGAAAAGAGTCATGAAAGAAAAAAAATGCAGTGGGGGAAATCAGGATAGGAGCAAAGGAAGCATGCTTATCTTAGACTTGGGTTCACCACTGTGAAAGCAGGAGAAGTTCTGGAGAGAAGGTGCATACAAGAAGCTCCTAAAGCTGTTTTAGAAGTCTGCTTGCCTGTAGGGCTAAGATAAAATACTGTACAAAGGCTTGCATGGAAATTGCTCTTTTTCTTTTTCTTTTTCTTTTTCTTTTTCTTTTTCTTTTTCTTTTTCTTTTTCTTTTTCTTTTTCTCTTTTTCTTTTTCTTTTCCTTTTTCTTCTTTTACCTCCTCCCCAGAGGAAAATGGGGACACAGAAACACGTATGCCTAGAAGGTCTGGAACTAATGTGGAGAGGACACCTGGCATAGCAGGGGTTGAGATAAAGAAGGGCCACAGAAACTGAAAAAGAGAGACAGATAAGTAATGTAAAAAAACACAGCTAGAAGTTAAGTTGTAATACATGCTACAGACAGCTGTTTGAAAGTGTGGCCTGATAAACAACTGTAATGAGGGGTGCTAAAATGGATGTGAAACTTGTTTGTGATGACATCAGTGGCTGGAATAAATCTAGTGCAGCAAACACACAAGCTCCTATTGTAATTTTAAGGAAAGTAATTAATGGAATAGATCTCGAAAGAAGGATATTCTTGGTCAACACAGAAAAGTTGGAAGTGGCAGGAGATGCCACGGGCTGTCAATCACTCAGGACAGCTTTGTTAAAATCACCACACAACAGTCAGCTTGTATCTCAGAGAATGGAGGTGGAACACCATGCAGAATAGTTAAATTCCAGTAGAAGAGAGCTGTATTCATAGCAGAGGTAGTAGTGGAAGTAAACAGAGTAATATAAAAAATACAACATTTGATGCTGGTTTCCTCCTGTGGAAAATGGGGATTTAATCTGTTTATTGGAACTTGAAAAAGATTTGTGGACCAAGTGTTTTAAGGTCATAAATGTAGGCTGGGGAAAGTCTATTAATGAATGAATAAATCATCAACATAGAGCATTGAATAGAGACAGCAAGAAAATACTTTCATAACAGTTGATATAAAAAGAGATATACCTTACAAAATTTCTGAGTTCAAAGCACAACAGATTCTAGTTGATCAGATAAGGCAGATAAGCTACTAACAGTTTTGTGTGCTGCAAATTGAGAACTCACTTCTGGTAATCAAGAGGACTGAATGAATTCTAAAAAATTAACAGGGAAAAAAAATTATATATCCAGACAGTGTCAGAAGTAACTCCATGATGAAAGAACTGAGGAGAAGAAATACTATAGCAGTACTACCAGAAACCTTAATGAGGAAATGTTTCTTCATAATCCATTCAAATATATCTCTGCAAAGTAGAGAATGCTGGCAAAGAATCGCCTCCACACCTAATCCTTCTCAGTCCTAAATTTTATTCATTCACACTCCTGGATGAGTAACATGTTGCTAATGTCTTTTTCGACTTTGCAAATAAAGAAACCAAATCCCACAACCCCTAAAGTATTGGGGGAAAAAACCCTCAGACCTGAACAAAACATATGGAAATTTGTACACTAGCTACATCCCCTTGATATATGGAATTACATGAATTTGGATTCGTTATAGCAAATTTCTTGCTGTACATTTCTTGTTCTCACCAAAGAGCAGTGAGTTATAAACCCTGCTGCTCCTGAACCCTTCAACTGTATGAGGTGACTAGGTATAAGTAGCTTTTTTAACCTTCCATAAGGATTTTAGTATGCTGTGATCTTTTAAAAAGCACAGAGTGGGTACAATGAAGTGAGTCAAATGAAAAGAAAAAGCATTAACAATGGATTTCATCTTAGTATTTAATTAGCTAGAGGCCATGTAGGAATAGACTAAATATCAGCAGAGGGTCCTTGATTACAATCTCAGAACAGATGGGCATTTTTATCTTGAAAGGATGACCAGCTTATCTGTAGTTTTGCAGCTATCATGGCTGATCTATATCTTCTTTATCCAGGCTAATCAAGTAGAGAAAGTTTATTATGAAAATAACACTGAAAGTTATCACCAGTTATGCTCTCTAATCTTGATACAGTTTTGCTGTGTACTGTGTTTCAAGAGGTCTGTCTGCCAACAAAGGCTAAAGTTTGAGAGGTATCGTTTACACGTCTACAATGATGTTTTTGCTGAACAACAAGCAACTTAAAACCCAGTTTAAATTGATGGCAAAAGGTTATTGTCATGATAACTTCAACAGGTTAAACACAGGCTCAGAAAACAGGGTAAAATGTAGAAATCTTCCCCCAGGACAAGTAAGTTGATGTGTCTCCCACTGACTCATTTCCTGGTGCTGCCCATTAACTGCCTTCTACAAACATGGAAGAAGAGATTCCTTTGGTAAAAATCAGTGTAGTCACAGTATTGGAATCTATGCCAGCTGATGTAGATGTAGTGATACACACAGCCAGTGGATGTAAGCCTAGGAGAGCCGACTGTGGGGTATGTAAAATTAGCATTTGCTTTTTTAATGCATGTACATTCTAAATATTGTCAAAATAGTCCTTCTGCTTTTTATTTTTAAGAAACCTAATTTTAAGATTAAAAAATATTCAGAGATATTTTAAATATTTTTAAGACCAAGTATGCCATGAGAGATTTTCTCCATCCTATTAGGCTGTCTGCATTTTTGCCTAATCATGAAGAATCAGTTGATTTCTGTTAAGTCTTGTATCAATACAACACTGAGCCAATGATCTTGTTACTTCATGATACTTCAGGTGCAGAGAAGACTGTTCACAACAAGTAGAGGGACAGGGTTTTAACAGTCTGAAAAACTTTTGGTTTAAAATTTTTATTCCCCCCTTAAAGAAAAAAAAATCAGAGGCATGCATACTGAACATCATTTTGCCTGAAGAGGTGTCTTGATGTCTGCTTAATCACCTACATGTGTGTAGAATGAAGCAGAGTCTGTATTAGTTGTAGTTCCTGGCCTTGACAAGTCAGAAATTCTTGAGCAGAGTTGTTATGGGGCTTTTGACTTAAAGATCAATGCTTAAATAAAATCCGTGTGCTGATTACACATCTCCACATTCAATCAATGAGTCACTGAAATTCCATAACAAGCTCAATATTGATGGCCAGAAAACAAATGTGTACAATAGCACTTGACTGTTTTTTCTCTGCCTCTTTCTAATTTCACCCAGCCTTAATAAATATGAGGTTGTTACTGCCAGTTACACTACATGAAACCAGTCATTGTGCTGTAAAGTGCTACCGTTTGCTGTTATTGATCTTACCTATCTTTTTAATTATTGAAGTGACCTGAGGCTTGGTTTGGTCAGTCATGAAGGTCATTCTTCCACCTTAAAGATGTGAAATGTTATTGTCAGGGTGAGCGAATCAGAGTGCCCGCAGCTTAATGCTCTTTTACATGCCAATTATTCCCCAGACTATAGAACAGCTGCAGTCAATTAAATATCAAATCTGGAGGTCATCTGTCTTATTCTTGACCTCTTTGTGACTATAACATAACAATAGAAATCTTTGATAATCTTGCCTTTCTTTTGAAAAAAATTATATTCTAAAATTTATCAGTGGTGTTCCAGAAAGTCAGGTAATTTTCTGCTAGAGACAAATTTGGGAAAAACACTCACATTTTTTGACACCAATTTAAATTTAAAATGGACTTGTGCAGAAATGCTTAATCTGAGTCAGAGAGATTCCCTGTTTTGTCATGTGTTGGTTTTGCAAGCAAAAGGACCAGTTTTTCATTAAAAAGTTGTCAGATGCAGTAAAATTTGGTTTTTGATCAGAACATGTCCAGTAAAGGCATGATGGTGCTGATGGTGGAATGAAGGGTGATGTGTCAACAATTTACTGTGTTGTTACCATGGAAGAAGTACTGCTGCATGTAAATTAAATGTAAATGTAAATTTCAGGAATCCTCCACCTTTTGTATCATGGAGAGTACTCTAAGCAGTATGTAGTAAAATCCAAAGATAAATCACAAGGATAAGTTTTTCAAGGAATCTTTCAGAAGCCTCAAAAACTTGTTCATAATTTTTTAACTTAACGTCCTAAAAATATTTGATATTTTAACCCTTTAATTTTACTGCTAAACTATCAAATAAGTCTCAATTTCCTCTGCCTCTTCCTAGAGCTCATAGGAAGTGTTTTCAGTGTTTGTTGCAGTTTGATGTATATTTAGAGAAATATCTGGCCATTTGT
>VZTN01024271.1:7602-23815 GCA_013400515.1 Erpornis zantholeuca
CGCTGTCCTTCGAGCCTGCCCGGCCCCGCCCCGGCCCATGGTCTCACCTGGGCTCGGCCTGACAGGCTGCGGGCCCCGCCGGGCCTGCTGCAGCTCGGCTGTGGGCAGCGCGGCTCCGTGCACAGCTAGGCCGCCGCTACAGAGAGCTTGAGGGGCAGGGGGAAGGGTGAGGGGACGGGTTAAAAATCTCTTGAGAAATTGCCGGGTTTGGTGGATTTTGTGGTTTTATTTTCCTCTGGGACACGCTCCGCTGTTTAGACCCCGTTTTTCCATGTTCTGTATGAACTACGGTTCCCTGCGGCTTAGACCGTGTTGGAGCCTTTCCCCTCGCTGTGCTGCTGAGGGGTTTTAATAAGAGCTTAATGGATCACTAGCAAAAAAACCCCACAGACCTGTTCTCAAGACAAAAGTTCACCTCAGACTCAGGCAGGTGGTTATTTTGCTTGTGTAGCAGCGGCTAAAATTAGAGATGGAAGCAAGGCTCTCCTGGTTTACAACACCTGAGCTGGCTTGGGGACAGTCCTTTCAGAACAGCTGCCCCCAGGAGTGCCTGCACTGCTTCCTTACTCCTCTTCCCTGGTGCCTTGCAGGGAAAGACACCCAGAAAGGGCCTCTGCTGTTTGATGACCTCCCACCATCCAGCAGTGCTGACTCAGGTATGAGTGCTCTGTTCCTGCCATTAGTTTGGTTTTCCATGTTTTGTGCATCAGCGTCTCAGATGGAGTGTGTGTAAATCCCATTCTTTGTTAGAATGAAGACTGGTGTGCAGACCGTCTGCATGCATCCTGTTCGTTTTTTTAATTATTATTTTATTACTTGGTTTTTTTACATGTTATCGATGTTCCACATGTATTCTATAAAACATTCCATAAAAATGTCCCCTGGAAAAAATGCAAAGCCTGGATTTGTCCAACTAGTAAGGGAAGTTGAAATTTGGCTCTCTTTGGTAAACTTTCATAATTTCTTCACCTCAGGAGAGACGTAGGCAAAGCATTATTCCCTGAAAGGAATAAAGGTATTTAGTTATTTTTGTCTTTTTCTTGTGCTCCAGGAAAAGAAGGCTCTTTGCTCTTCGATGGTCTCCCACCAGCCAGCAGCGGTGACCCAGGTAAGGAGCTGTGCCACTCCTCAGCCTCTGCTGAGCCACCTCTCTCAGGAAAGCCCAGGATGCAGCCTGTTGTGTTGGACACACAGCAGGTTAACGTGGTGCTTATTTTTCCAGTGCGGATTGGCTGACACTTGTCTTGGCAATTTGTGCCCCAGTTGTTTAAACCAGGATTCTGAATCTCAAAAAGTAAAATCAGGCCCATTCCAGAGGAACACTCCTGTCTTTTGGAGACTCCCATTCTCTGTCTGAAAGCTCCCTGTTTTGGGAGGGGAGAGTAGGCATGTGCCCTGGTGCAGCCACTGCCCTGGCTGCTTTTCTGCTGTAGGCACAGGCTGCCTCCTTGTTCCTTGCTGAAAATGCCTTCAAACCCAGACTGCTGCTCTGGCAAAGCTTTCTGCATGCAGCCATGTGCTTGCTGGCACCTGGGAGGAGGTGAGATAATTCACTGTACCCATATGAGACTAAATCTCCAGAAGGAAAAAGCCAAAGTTCTGACATCAGGTTTTGCCTCCTAGCTATAATTTGCAAGCTTCTTCCGAACCCTCTGAAAAAAAAGCACATTCAAAGTAATAAAATAAGTTTCTCTGCATTGTTGTGGGCAGAGATCATAGAGGAAAATAATAATAATAACAATAATAATCTAGAAATGTTTCAGCCCATAACATTAGCTTCCTAAGCAATTAACTGCGAAAAAGAAAAAATAGCCTGGTAGCTAAGTAATAAAACCTGTGGGTTGCTGGGGAGAATCAGCAGCCTGCCAGCCAAATACAGCTGTCCTGTGCCTGAGGTGGAGTCACACAGCATGAAGTGGTGAAATCAGCACTCCCTGGTCAGGCAGTGATATGTGCCATGGGTTGTATGTGCTGAGGGAAGCTCTGTGTGTGCGTTTGTGGTTGGTTAGGGAGTCTTTTTCAGCCATAACTCTGGGCACTTAATGCTGTGTAAGTGTGTGAGCCTACACTCCTGAGTGTACTTTGCTATAAAAAGGCTCGGTGATGAATTTATGCAAGTGAAACAGTGCTGGAACACTTGAGCCACCTGTATTTTTGCTTTCTTTTAGCCTCCAGTGCTACTGAGCAAGTCTCATCAGCAGGGAGCCAAGAGAAAGGGCAGAAGAGAAAGTCCTTGGAGGAGGAGGAAGAGAAGAATGGCAGGGAAGAACTTGTGGAAAAGAAAGTTTGTAAAGGTTTTCAGACAGTTTGAAAACAAATGTACTCAATTTGTACTTTTGGCGTTGGGCTGAGTAAGTTCAGAACAAAGCTAAGCTTTGGTTCTTCAGTCTGCTTGCCTTTTCAGCCTCTTGTAGGAAACAAACTGCTGCAGGGGTCTGTGGAAGCCCCTCGAGCTTCCTGGCTCTATCCACCTCCTGGGCCTTCTTACTGTTCCTGCTGAAGTAGCAGAAGCTGAGCAGCAGGCACCTCAGCACTGGCAGGATAAGTGCTTGTGCCGAGAGGGGGGTTGGTGTGGAACCTCTGTAAGGCTAGATCCACACCACTTTCTTTTGCCACATCCACGAATCTCTGTGCTGGCTGCTGAGGAAGCCAGAGAGGGAGAGACACAGGCTTGTTTCATACAGCTTTGACTTCAGTGCCTGTGTGCTGTGTTACTGCTTCGGGGGTAAGATGTGTTCAGGGGTACAAAGAAAGGACATGTCCTGGGAACATCAGACCTGGATTTCCCATCCTTAGTGCACTCTTTTAAGCTGTGCTTTATTTAATCTGCAGGTTCAGTGCCATATGCTTCCCCTGCCCACCCTGTCCCCAAGCCCTGTTTGCTCTGAGTCCTGTCTGATGCCCAGCAGTCCTGCTTGGCTACAGCCACCTGCTGAAATGAGGGCAGGCTGCTGACCTTGGGGACACATAAAAGCTCATGTTACAAAATAAATACATCCTGTTCAGCAGCACATGCTAGATGTTGCATTGCAGGATGAGGGCTGCATTGCCAGGACAGGGCTCTGAAAGCTGAGAAGTTATTGGTTTTTAGCCTGAGCCAAGGAGTTTGATTTGCATGCGTGTGTCTGCTTTGTTCCCCTTTAGGATCAGTGGGCGTTCTTGGACTGAAGGGTTATGTGGCAGAGAGAAAAGGTGAGAGAGAAGACATGCAGGATGCACATGTCATCTTAAATGATATCACCGAGGAGTGCCGGCCGCTGCCCTCCCAAATGTAAGTGGGCCTCAGCTGCCAGAACAGCCACCATGGGGGTGAGGGAGCTCCAACTTGCCTCAGCTAAGCCCATGAGATGATCCTTTTTGCTTTGAACAGCTGATGCTCTTGTCTTCCTGTATTGTGGTGCATGGTTTGGGCTTGTTATTGGGAGACCTGGGATGAATCATCAGCTCGCTGTGTTCCCAGGCAATTCACAGGGCTTGTGTGTACAAAAACCTCCCTTTGAGGGGTGCTTAGTGGATTCAGTCACTGACTTTACAAGGACCATGAGGGCCCGATAACTCTGGATGTTGATCCTCTGTCACCCAAATGTAAGTGGGTATGTAAAATTGAAAGAATGTTTTCAAGCAGCACCCTGACACTGGATTTAGCTTCTGAACTAGTACTGTCCCAAGACGTTTGTGTGCTGAGAGATCCAAGTTTTTTTGTCTGTAGCACAGTTGGAACAAGTTCAGGCATGGAGGGTACTGTAGGATTGACTAGACTGATATCTGTAATGCTAGAGAGTTGCAGTGTCCTTGAGGTGAAATGATTATCTGCTTTTATGCCAAGTTGTGATCTGTAAACCCTTTAGCCCTTCACTTTCTTGAGGAGTGGAAAATTACAAGGAAGTTTTCAGCTTGGTACTAGAACACATAAACCATGTAAATGCTGAATGGGTGAGCTCAGAGACCTGCTAACTTTTGTGCCTTGAAGTGCAGGATTTTCGGTCTGGCTGACACAGGGCAGGGTATTAGGAGAGGAATGTACTTGATCCCATTCCCTGGCTGATGGCCTTTCTTAGCCTCTTCCTGCTACTTTTTGTTCCCTCACAGCACACGGGTCTCATACTTCGCTGTTTTTGATGGCCATGGGGGAGTCCGAGCCTCAAAATTTGCAGCACAGAATCTGCACCAAAACCTGATTAAGAAATTTCCTAAAGGTGAGAGGAGTGGAGTAAAGTCTGTAGGATAACCCCCACCTTTTCTGTGTTGGCAGTGGATGGGGAAACTTATGGGTTTGGCTGTGGTCTACAGTACCCATCCCTTATTGCCAGAGGGCTTGCAAGGCTGCTCTGTCTTCTGGGGAGGAGAGCTAGAAGCCTTTTGGCCACAAGGGGGCAAGTAGCCAATTGTGACTCGCTAAACAGGTGTGAGGTCTGCTGTTGCCAGTTTTGGCAGTGCCGCTTCAAATGTGGAAATACTCCTGTGGTGGAGAGTTTTATGTCACAAACTCTCCACACTACTGCACAGGTTTCTGGTAGGGTAAACCCAGGATGTGGCCCAGCTGCTCTGCAGAGTCTGAGAGATGCACTGCCTGACTGAATGTTGGATGAGTGAAGGGGCAGACTAGGATAGATCAGATATGTTTTACTTGGAGCTTACTTGCTGTTTTTTCTGTCTGACAGGTGAGGTGGTCAGTGTGGAGAAAACTGTGAAGAGATGCCTTTTGGACACCTTCAAACACACAGATGAAGAGTTTCTAAAGCAGGCATCCAGCCAGTAAGTGCTAATGCTTTCTCTTCATTTATACTTCTTAGTGTGAGTCTCGGAGCAGGACAGAGGAAACCTCCCTTGGATCATGCCTGTGCTTTGGCAAAACTCCACACAGCTCCACTGTATCAGGCTGTGACTCTGCCATCTGAGTGCTTGCTGGAACTAGATCATGGCATGTTCTGGTCTTACTCTGTGGTAAGTGGTCTCTAGGATCCCTTAGACTAAAACACATGTTCCTCATGAAGGAAGGGAGCAAAACAGGTCCAAGGGCTGCCTTTGTCCTTACCAGGGCCTCTTGTTTGCCTTCCTTTTAAAACTTGCCATGTTGCTGAAGGAACTTTTCCCATAGTGCCTAAGGTGGAATCTCTCTGTTGATGGCATCAGAGTGTGGCAGGAGTTTAGGCCACTAAACTTTCTTTAGAGCTGTGGTTACCAGGCTGGAACACATCCCTGAGATAGCTTTTAATGCCTTGTGTTGAAAGACCTAACTCTCCCAATGTAAGTTTAAATCTTGCTTTATTCAGCTCTTTAGAAAACAGATGCTGATGAAGAATGTCCCTCTGTAGGGTGAATGCCAGCCTGCCTTGCAGCTGGGTGTGGAGTGCCAAGCACCCTGACCTTCTCTCAGTCTCTGCTGAACAGACACACCAACTGTGTGGGCTAGGGAAGATGTAGATTGCATTTCAAATACAGTCTCTTTGTTTCCAATCCTTTACACACATTTGGTTTGATTTTTTACTGTTATTATTTAACAGTGACACCTCAATCACAGATGGAGCGACTTTTGATGCATTTGATTCTGCAATTTCCTGAAAACTTTCAATTTTAAGTAAATTGCAAACTGGCTCAGTCTCTTAAGCCTAATCAGGACAACAAGTTTGACCAGGCAAAAGGAACATGCTTTCTTGAGTCTGTCACAAATAGTGTCTTTCTCAAACCAGCCTCTGGACAGAAACATGACTTATGACAAAGGCACCACAAAGGATCACTAGCAATAGCTGTATTGATGATGAAATGAATCATGTTCATTCAGCCACACCTTCAGAATAAGGAAAAACTGGATGAAATATGTCTGGAAATTAGTCTCTCAAAGCTAATTTCAGTGAAGAGTGGCATCATATCCAGGCTTTTTGTGGAGAGGACTAGTCTGGCAGCTGTAATCTAAGAAATGCTTCTCATTTTACCTAGAGCTCTAGAGATAAAAGCTTAACTACAGGAAGTGAAATAGGAGAGCAACTAAGCGAGTGGTGGTGCTGCTGAGGTGGGGGAGGGGGCAGGGAGACTGTGAAGAAAGGAAGGGAAATGTAAGCAAAAAGGAAGGCATTTCTGCCATGGAGTTGGCTGTGCTTTCCTTTTCCTGCCAAGAAGCATCCTCCTTTGGGCAGCTGTCAGGGCTGAGCCTCTTCTGTTCACATAGAAGGTTTCCTGGGAGCTGAGTGTGAGGAAGAGCTTGTGTGGGAGCTGTGGTTGGCAGTATTTACATCAGCTGGGCATTGGTTGTACATTCAGAAGTCTGGAGTCTGTAGTTCCTCTGTCCTTGTCCAGTTTGCTGCTTATCACCAACCTGAGCTGCTTGCAGGCAGCTGCTCTGGGCATGTGCTGATTGCTGTGTGTTGGCACATGACTCTTCCTTGAGTCCCCAAGAACACTCTGTAACTTAACTTCTTAAGCATTGTGTTTCCCCTTTAGTAATCTCATTTTTGTTCCCTTCAGGAAGCCAGCATGGAAGGATGGCTCCACAGCTACTTGTGTCTTAGCTGTTGACAATATTCTCTACATAGCCAACCTTGGGGACAGCCGGGTAAGCAGAATGGAGACCACTGATGGCATCTTTATTCTGCCCAGAGCTTTATAGGTTTTTTTGTTTGTTTTGGATGTCTGAGTTGTCATGAGCTACTCAACTGTTCCTACAAAGTTTCTTGTTTTGGGTGGGTCCAGAGTACTTCTGTGTTGTCTCCCACAATATAAAACAGTGGGGTGTGAAAGCTCTCTCTTGATGGTGCTAAATATCTCACAGTATCTGGAACAGAGTATTTCAGTTGGAAGGAACTTAGGACAATCATCTGGTCCAACTGCCTGACCAGTTCAGGGCTGCCCTAAAGTTACACCACTGCCCAAATGCCTGTTAAACACCAGCAGTGTATATATATATGGCAGTGTATATATTTCTCTATAAAGAAACACTTTCTGATGTCCAGCCTGAACCTCCCCTGGCCCCGCTTTGAGATCAGCACTTCTTCTCCATGCCCCCTCCTCAGGAAGCTGCAGAGGGGATAAAGTTGTCCCTCAGCCTCCTTCTCTCCAAACCAGGCAAACCCAGAGCCCTCAGCCTCCTCCCAGAACATGCCTCCCAGCCCCAGCACCAGCGTGGTTCTCCTCTTCTGGACACACTCAAGCACATTCCCATCGTCTCTAACGCTGGAGCGCTCTGGGTGAGGCTGCCCCGGTGTTGGGCACAGCTGGACCATCCTCTCTCCTGACCCGCTGGCCACTCTGTGTCAGGTGCCCCCAGGATGCCACTTGCCCTCCTGGCAATGGTTCCTGCTGAGCTGCTGCCAACCAGCACCCCCAGATCATTCCAGCAGGGCTGCTCCCCCAGCCACTCCTCTCCCAGCTTACACTCGTGCTCTGTGTTGCTCCCCCCTGGGCGCAGAATCCAGCACTTGGATTTAGTAATTCTGTGCCACTGGCAACTGCCCAGTGGTGCCTCCATCCAGATCCCTCTGCAAGGCCTCTTGTCCCTCCAGAGAGTCCACAGCACTCCCAATTTGGTATCATCAGCAATTGGTAATGGCCCATTCAACTCTTGCACCCAGATCACTGGTAAAAGTACTGAACAGCACCTCCTGCCTAGGAATGAGCCCTCAGAAACACCACTGGCCACCAGTCACTGGCCTGATGCGGGACCATTCACTGCAATTTTCTCTCCCAAGAAATTGTTGCTGCGGTTGTGGTGTTGTTTGATGATGGTATTTTGTCAGCACAGGCGATTCTGTGTCGTTACAATGAAGAGAGTCAGAAACACACAGCCTTAAGCCTCAGTAAGGAGCATAACCCCACCCAGTATGAGGAGCGTATGCGGATACAGAAAGCTGGGGGAAACGTCAGGTAAGTGCCTGAGGGTGTGCATGAGCTAATCTAAGCCCTAGCCTAATGTTGGGCCTGAGCACTGAGGTTTTGAAGTTTCCTGAGCCCAGTATGCATCCTAGTTGAGAGCTTGGAGAGAATCTGTTGCTGCCTGTGGGAAGCACAGTGGTGCCTGAGGTGTGTAAGGGTTCAGTTACTGGTGTTGGTTGTTGTGGGCTGGTTTCCCAGAGCCGTGCTATAGCCAAGGCAGGACCCATATGAAAGCCTGGCAGTGGGATACCAGCATAGACATGCTTAAGCTTCACCTACAGATTTGGGCTTACAGAGCTGGACTGGACTGTTGAAGAACTTCTTTCTGCACACTGTGATGCTGAACAGAACTCATTTGCTTGCAGCATGACTCCTCTCTCCTGTTCCTGTGAGAGGGGGCATGGTTTGTGAGAGCACAAAAAGCCCTTGATGTCAGTTGGTGTTGCTCCCCTGGGGTTAGCTGCTGCACTGAGGCTGCCTGCAGTAGGAGGGAGTTTTCTGGAGCCAAAATGTGATTACCTTAATGTTCCTGTGCAAAAAGGAGTTCCTGGCTGTTTGGGAGCTGGTGCCAAACACAATAGCTGAGTCTTATTTCCCTGGGCTAGGTTCTCTCTCTTCTTTGAAGGCTCTTTCTTGATTTAGCAGCATCTTCACAAAGAGAGGATTCACTGCAGCTGAAGTATCTTCATGCCTGTGGAGGCAAAATGCACCCAGGGTGGAGAGGGGTGGGCTCAGTTCTGTTATGCTGCCATGTCTGGAGCGCTTTGTTCCCCTTATCTTTGGAGAGCACATGTTGCTGCTTGCACTTAGCACTGATCTGTCTTTGCACATGGCAAAGAGATGGCCCAATGGCTGTTAGCTCATTTCGGAACTGGTCCCTGACTTCCTGAGAGCCTCTCCCACTGCTTGTAGTTCAATATTTTGGGCCCAAGAGATAAGCCACAAAGTGTGTGAGCATCAGATCTCTTCTCTGTGACATGCCTTGCTTCTTGCTTTTATCTCAAGCGGGGCTGCTTGGACTACAAGGTGAATGAGCTTTGCATATTCCCAGAGGGCACAGAAGAGCCTTTTTGGGGAGAAGATGATTGTTGGAAAGGTGAACTGTGGGAAGCTGTTTCTCTAGGGAGCTTGGTTAACTAGAAAAGCTTAACAAACCAGAGCTGTTTCCTAAGGGATATTGTAACTTAGGTTTCACAGAACTGCTTGCTACAATCAGTGGTTACTAAAGGCCAAGTGATCAGGAGCTGAACATGCTGTGTCTCACTCCAGGGAGCTGAGCCAGTCTGTAAGCCTTGATGTCCTGATAAACAGGACACAGGAGGGGCTGCTGCCTCAGACCTCTTGCCTCTGCCACTCTGTGCTTCTGGTGAAGAGAAGTTTCCTGGATACCTTGCCAGAAAATAATCTCTGTATTCAAACTATGCCACTGGGAGTTCAGCTCACGTATAACTCTTACTTCCCCAGTTTGCTAGGCTAAGCAGGACTTGAGTCAGGGCAGGGTAACAGAAAACAGCCTTGAAGTCTCCTGACTTCTTTTCCTCCTCCCCCTCACTGCTTGTTTCCCAGAGCTTCACACAAACATACGGAAAGGGAAGGAGACTTTGAAGGGAAGATTTGAACTTGCTGGGGAGGTGGGTCATTATGCATGCAAGGCAGATGGATGCACAGAGTGTCCCCATCGGGCAGTGCAGAAAGATCCACACATGTGGGGAGGGCTCTCAGTGTTTTCTTTCCTTCTGCAGGGACGGAAGAGTCCTGGGTGTGCTGGAGGTTTCCCGCTCCATTGGGGATGGCCAGTACAAACGCTGTGGTGTTATCTCTGTGCCAGATATCAAACGCTGCCAACTCACACACAATGACAGGTAAAGAGTGCCCTTGCATGGGGGGTTGTCTGTCCCAGCTCTGCTCAGCAGAAGCTGCACAACCCTGTTTGCTCTGCTGTGAGAGCCAAGGCACTTCAGATTGATCCCCCCAGAATTAGAGGATGCTCTTACTGCTGATGTGTCTCTGCTTCTGTTCCTTATCAGAGCAGTGGGATAATGCTGCTGCTCTGCCAGGATACTGTGAAGGCTCCTCTTGGAAGAACCAGCCTCATAGCAATAGCATACACAAGCCTTAGATGTCCTTTGTGTCCTGATGAAGTTCACACACCAGTGTTCAAGCAGTTAGTTAAGGGTTGAGTTCTTGGGTCTCCATCCTGTCCAATAGTTGTTTCTAGCAGCTGTAGTGCCCATAAATACTTTTGCATTCGGCTCTGAAATTTGAAGATTTGAGATAGTTTTCCCTGATATGATTGGCAACGACAAATTGCAGTGAGCCTGCTGACTCTCGGAGGTGAGAGTGTAACCCAGTACTGCTGCTTTTTCTGGGATTAGAGTTCCATATCAAGTGATCCACTAAAATATTTCTAAAGATACTCTCGAGTATCAGGCACTGAAATGATGTCTTCAGAGGCATGTGCAGGCGGACCACTTCTGTAGGTTGGTTGTAGTTTTCCTTGTCCCAGTGGCTCTGGTTAGGACTCCTGGCTAATACAGTTCCCTGTGTGGGCAGGGAGTGCACAGCAGGCTGTCTCCCCCATCCTAAGGGGGATGCTGTCCTTGCCTTGGGCTTTCTATCTCCTCAACCTTCTGCAGCCTGTGGCAATATTTTGTGTCAGAGTTTTATGATCACAGTTGTGTAACATGCTTTTCTTTTGAATTTGCGTATTTAAATTACCACATACCTTGGGAGTGTAGAAGTGTAAAGTGATGTACATGAAGGATTCAGCTGAGTTTCTATTTCCTTGCCTTAGCCACTTCACGGGGAAAATACATGAATGAAAAGGGCTCAAAGGAAAGAAGCAATTCTTAGAGAAACAATGGAGCATTTGACCAGGATGTCATATATGATCTTGCCAGGATGTCCTGATCCTAATGTAAGCATCTAATGTCATAGATCTTGTGTCCCTCAGGACACAATCATCTAATGTCATTAGTTGCCTGGCTCTTTGGCCTGAATTTTGAATTGCCACAATTGAATTGTAGGTTCCAAGGGATTTTCAGATGAGCTTTTGTGGCATCTTCCCTTTGGATCTGATCATGGATGTTCATAAAATAGATTGGAGGGATTTTGCTGTAGCTAGGGAGCCAAAACTTCAGCCTTGGAACCTGTCTCCACTTGATTTCCAGGTTCATCCTGATAGCGTGTGATGGCCTCTTTAAAGTCTTTACACCAGAAGAAGCTGTGAACTTCATTGTGTCCTGCCTGGAGGTGAGGAGAAGGCAGCATTGGGGGCTGGGTTTGTCAGTGCAGGGGGCATGAAATGGACTTGTGCCAGAGAATCCTCTCTTGTTCCCTCGGCTGTCTATGTTTATTTTGCTTCCCAATGCTTGGAAAATACGATGTGCTTGTACCTACCTTTGCTGGGAGCAATCAAATTTCTTCGTCCCAACAGGATAAGAATATCCAGATGAGAGAAGGGAAGCTGGAAGCAGATGCTCGATACGAAGCTGCGTGTAACAGACTGGCCAACAAGGCAGTGCAGCGAGGGTCGGCCGACAACGTCACGGTCATGGTGGTCCGGATAGAGCACTGAGGGATGAGCTGTGGTGGGTGTAAGGGAAGGGAGAGGTCTGTGTGCATGCATGTGTGCCTGGCGGAGGGTGGGTCCTGCTGGATGCTCTTCAGTGTAAATAAAGATGGTTTTTTTTCTAATAGGTTTAGCTCACTTAGCTAGTAGGGTTGAATGTCTTGGCAAACCCAGTAAATTCATTTGGCAGAGGTGCTAGCAAGAGGCATCTGAGGGCATGAGCTCTGCCAGCTGTTTCAAATGGAGCAGTTCTGCTATCCATATCCTTGAGCTTTGTGCAAGACTTGGAGAGAGTCTGGAGTTCCAGAACTCAGTGGGAGCTCCCAGACAGGCTGTAAAATACAGACTCCCAGGTACTCTAGCCACCAGCTTGGCATGCTGTGTGGACTGTCCTCTTCACACGGGGTAGGAGATCTTTTGGCTCTGGAGCTGGGCTGTGAGGTTGCCTGCAGCTGAGGGACACAAGCAGTGCTTACAGAGCAGCAGCATACCTGCCCTGTGCTTGCAGAACACATCAGAGTTTTACCACAGTATTGGCATGGAAAATGTGGCTGGAGTTTACTCCTGATGTTTATTGGAAAAGGTGTTTTCACCAAATGGACTTGCCAGGCAGCTGAGCTACAGACAGGCTCCATGCTTGTCTGTGCTATCTGAGGAGAAAGCATCTAAGGTTTTAGGTACTAGTAAGTGTCTGGTGTCTCATCCTGTGTCAGTGCCTCTGCCAGCTGTTGCTGCATTCAGTGTGCTGTTTTCCAGAGAAACTTTGGCTCAAGACCAAATGACAGAATGGAAGCTACCCATCAGGCTACTCAAGCACTTAAGTCTCCAGTTTCCTAACATGTGCATGAGCAGGCAGTGAGGGAGGTGAGCTGAGGGGTCTGCACAATGGTTACATCCTTGCTCTGATGAGGCACAGCTGCAGTCCCAGGGCAGGTGGGCAAGGGTGATGTGGTGCCTGCTGTTTGTGCATGGCCCTGTGCAGGGCTGTGAGGCTTCCCTGGCTCCTTTCTGTTCTCCGTGTCCCTGGAACTGTGGGAGGTGGTCCCAGCTCCTGGGCTGTTTTCTGGATAGCTGCCCTGTTTGGGACTGGCTTGACCATCTTACATCTATTTCTGTTCCCACAGTGGTCAGTTACACTTCATGGGCTTAGGCTGAGGGTTAGGCTAACGCAACCTCTGCCAGCTTGTTCTGCTCCCAGCCATTCCTGTGTACTCTGATGTAAGGTTGCACTGCAGGATGAGCTGAGGGGGAATGCCTTTGTTGGTAGAACACTCTCCCATTTGTACTCTTGAAAGGCAAATTTGGAGAGCCCAGACAGAATAGCTTGGAGTTGCTTCTGTTTGTGGCAAAAGAAACCCTGATGGCAACTTTCAGAAAGGTTAACTTGCTTTCCCTTCTCAGCTCCCCCTTTTTCCACCTCTTGCATTGTGCCATGCTGGAAGAGCAGAGCCATGCTCCTAGCTTGGTGGCTTCTTCCAGGAGGCTACTCTGAATTCCAGTGCAAGAGCTGGTGAGAGGAGTGTGTTAGCTTGTCCTTTTCTGAATTTTCCCTCCCCCTCCCTCCTCTTACAACGCTGCTTTTCTTCCTTTTAGGAAAAGTTCTAAAAGCTCAGCTCCGGCTAGGATTGGAATATGCAGTATTATGGTACAGTTACTAACAATTACCATTAAATGTCCATTTTTCGTGGCAAAGGGGAAAAGGAAGGAGTAGGTCTCACCATACTTAGGAGGAGCCAGCCAGATAGAAAAGCAGGCTCAGGCCCAGCTTTAGTGGAAGTAAAAAAACCTATTTGCTTTAATTTCCTGGTTAAGGCAGGGTCTGCAGGAGTTTTCTTGAAGAAGCACTCTCCTTGCCTCAGTGCTCAGCAGCATCCTGCTACTGAGGAGAGCTCCAGGACCACCCCAAGGTGGCGCATGCATGAGTGCCCTGCATGCAGTTCTCCCCTTTGGGGCTGACTGAGCTTCTGTCCCCTTCCAGCACTTGAATGACCCTTTGAGTACCTCTGACTTAATCATCTTTCAGTTTTGTAATCAAGTGCAATGGGCTCTTGGTATCTCACTTGCACAGGACAGCTCACAGCTGGGCAAGTCCTGCTTCCAGACACTGAGTCTTTCTGTACCTTCTCAGGTGTGTGTAAGTAAGAAAAGAGGCAGCTGATCAGAGCTAGGCTGCGTTGGCTCATCATGTGTGAGGACAGGGAGGTGCTGTCAGGGCCAAGGTCCTGGGCTGGAGCTGCAGCGGACCCCTGCACACCAGGAGGCTGCTGCCCACCCAACCAGCTGGGGAGAAGCACAACATCGCTTTCAGAGACAAGTTCTCTTTGCTTTGGGAGAAGTCAGCATTGAATCTGCACAGCCAGAGACTGCCCCTGCCACCTCCCCAGATCCTACCCATACATTGCTGCATTAACAGCTACTTCACCAGGCTCCTCAAGGAGATGCAGCCTGTGGAGAAGGGCAGGGAGGGCCAGGGACACCCCTGGGAGAAGGTGGGGCTAGGTAGCGCTCAGGCTATCTTGCAGTGTTGCTGGCACAACTTGCGCAGTACTCGGTGCTACTAGGAAATCAAACGCCCAGCCTTCCTGCTCCTTCCCCTACAGCCCTGGCTTGGTCACGTAGCCCCGTGCCCATCCTCAGCTCAGGCAGCTATCGGGGCCAGAGCAAAGCATATCTGTGCTGCCCACAGCCTGGGCCCTGTGCCACACACAGGGAGTGCCTGCTGTGGGAAGTCACAGGACAGGAATTTGCTTTAATCGAATGTGTGGCATTATTGGGACTTTGCTTTCATGATTAGTGCAAAGGATGCTGGCTCCTGCCAGCAAACCTTCACTGCTCGTACACTGCAGGGCAGCTAAAGCAATACATAATCTGGCTTGGGCTGCTGAGCCTGTCTTGGCAGGGAAGGGAAGTCCACTAAGGGCAAAAATGGATGTGTGGGGCTTTGTAGCAGGCACGGTGGGAGCTGAGCCCTGGGGAGAAGACAACCATCTGCTGCTACTCTCAGCAGTGTTTTCCAAGATAAACTTCTAGGCCTAGCCTTTTAGATAAAAGTGAATGCCTTTAGGTCCTGGTCAGGTTGCTTTATTATTATCATTGTGATCTTTTGTCCATGGTCAGCTGGTTCTGTAGCACAAGCTGTATCAGACCAGACTGCAGTTCCTGTGTGAACAATTGGTCTTCCCTGGGCTTGGTGCTGAGCAGGGGAGACAAGAAGGTGGCTGGCAGAGAGAAGGGTCTGGATGCTCCTGGCACAGGTTCAGCATGGTGCCTCTTCACACTCCCAGCAGAACAGCACTGAAATAGGAGCCACTCTGAACTGTGAGGGGAGAGCCTGCCATGTTGTCCACGAAAACGGAGGCATACTGCCCAGCCTGGGGGGAGAAAGGATTAGCAGGGCGGGGACACCTCCCTCCCTGGGCACCAGGCATGGCCTGGCAGAGCCAAGGAGCATGCTCTCCCCTGCATGCAGCAAACAAGAGCTGGAAGAGCGGCCCCTGTGCCCTTCCTTCTAGGAAGAGAGGAGCACAAGGCCATTAGGGCAGCACAGTCTACTATAGTGCCCTAGCAGAGCTCTGCCCTGACTTTGGGGCCTGGAGGTCATCTGAGAAGCTGACCTGATGCCCAGCCCTGGGCTAGGGCCATGGAAGGCACCTTCCTGCCCAGTACTGTCAGCAGTGGAGCTGGCACCACTAACCTGCAAGTAAAGGGTGCCTGTGACAGAGATGGTGAACAGGTCACCGCTGCTCTCCAGCCGGGATACAGTTTCCAAATTGCTGCAGAAGAGGGAGGGTAGTGGTGGGGGGAGCATGCCCTCCATTCCCAGGGACGTGTCACTCCTTTGCCCCTCCCTGTCCCGGGGTCCCTGGCTTTGCCCTGCCATACCTGTTGTGCTGGCAGCGGGACTGCACACAGATGAGCACCCGCAAGCGGCTCCCTCGGCATCCCTGCCCCTTCCTCTGCGGCTCCCCGCGCACTGTGACAGAGCAGGGGATGAGAGCCAGCCCAGACTGCCCCGGCAGGGCCACGGGGCTGTCTGAGGGCTCACCAATGTGCAGCGTGGTGCTGAAGGCGTAGTATCCTGCAATGGGGGCTGTGTACTGCCCGCTGGTCAGGTTCAGCCCTGGGCCCCGGTGGAACAACATCCCCTCCCTCTCAGGCTGGGGTAGGGAATGGCTGGAGTTAGAGAAGGAGCCCCTGTGGCAGGGTGGGCGCCCCTGCAGACAGGGAAAAGGGACAGGCTGGGCACTTACAATGTAGAACAGCCCCAGCTCCTGCCACATTTTCTGCTCCACAGCGATGTCTTCTCGCGTTTGGCAATGGAAGGCTGCTTCCACACGACGCTGGGCCCCAGCCTGGGCATTGCCTTTGCTGCTTCCCTCCTCTTCCTTACACCCTTCCCCAGCTGTCCTGCACATCTTTGCCATGCCTGACCCCAAACCCCACCGGAGTTTGACGTTAGGAAGGAACCTTCCCTTTTCCTGGCTCTGCTGCTCAGCCCTGCTGTGCCTTGTCCCGCTGTCCCCACAGCTCCCACCCTGGGCCCCCCACCCCGGTACCTCTGAGCAGGAGCTGCAGCTCCCTCAGCAGCTCCTCGGGCACGGTGGGGGAGGCCGGGACAGCCCCTGTCTCGCCGGCCTGCGCGGCAGCCGAGGTCGATTTTCTCGGAGCCCTGACACCCGCTGGTGCCGTGTCAGCCCCCGGCCCGCCGCGGACCCGATTGCCGCTTCCCCTCCCGGCTCTCCCGGCCAGCAGCATCCACGCCTGCCGGGGGTCCAC
>VZTN01024272.1:1046-62831 GCA_013400515.1 Erpornis zantholeuca
AGCTGGGGTGGGAGTTGTGTGTGTGCTGTTTGTGAGCTCTGGTGCTTCTAAAAAACAAAACATATTGTTCATCCCTTTAAAAATAGAAGTGTTCTTCTGTTTCAAACTTACATTAAGGAGGGCAAAAACAAAGCCCTGTTCCATTCTTTTTATGTTGCAGAGAGAATGGGTTTTGGTATGGCATCTGAATAATTTTTTGTAAACTCATGGAATTTTTTTTTTTAATTGATGGTTGATTAAGATGACAGATGAAATAAGGAAAGAAAAGGAACTGAGCATGTGGGATATTTTAAGGCTGAGCAGTCTTTTAGGGAAAAGGAAAGGCACAATATTTGGGGTACCAAAATAGGAGTTGGACAATTCAGTTTCATTTCTGTGCGTCCTGTGCAGGACCTTGAACAGAAGGGTCATATCTTGTGTATTTCAGTGGAAGAAAAGCTCCAAACTACTTCCAAGAATCTGTATGACTCTCATCTAAATCACTATATTTAGTATTTCTTGTTAGCTAGTTTAAAGCCTTTAAAAGTACTCAGGGGGCAGAAAACACTTAACAGTACCTACATTAATTTCTCACCTCTCTGCCTTATTATTCTTAGTTGCAAATAGGAGGTGAGCATCATCTTGCCTCACTGAGGTGCAGTAAGGATCAGTAAGGTGGTGGGGCAGTTGAATGATACACCTATGAGCCTAGAGATTCAAAAGGCATGGTATTTGGGAGGAATCTCATTGACAGAAATGGCTAAGCAGATGGTTCCTATTTCTGTAATACAATCCTTACTGTCTGTCCATGTACATGCAGTGAAAGGAGTTGTTTGATATGAGCATGCAGTTATATACACTTCCATATATAGTTATTCATGTTTCTGTTATGATTTCCAAATCGGCTGTTGTATAGCCTCGTGTATGGGCACAAATTCTGGAAACTTTTACATGATCTGGAAAGTCATAACAACCTTACAGATTATTCTACATGTTTTCCTCATGCCCTGACCACACTGTAAGATTACTGGATTATTACAAAGTAAGGAATAACCATCCAGCCAAAATAAAATGAGTTCAAAATGTGAATTATCCACAACTTTGACTTGCAACAGGAAGTTTCTTCTTAATGTGTGTTTGTTTCAAATGAAGTGCTTCCACTGCTGCTAATTCTTTTTTTCTTTTAACCAGGTGAATGGAGTGAAGCTCTTTATCCCTTGCTGACCACACTCACTGACTGCGTAGCCATGATGAGTGACAAGGCAAAGAAAGCCATGGTCTTTTTATTAATGCAGGACAGTGCCCCGACAATAGGGCTCTGCCTGAGCCTTCAGTATCGCAGGGATGTTGTCTTCTGCCAGACTGTAAGCAAGCAAATATGCATGGTTTGATTTCACTCCCACATTTGGTGGCGTTTCTATGAAATATGAAAGATTAGTCTTTCCAGAATTTTTCAGATCTCTTCCCGGGTTTGACACTGATTTCCCCTTACAAGCTGTGCTATCCTGTCCTTATTGGTTACTTACATGCATTTGACAATACATGAATTAGGTGTCCCCTTGGATACACTTTCACTACTGAAAACAAAAATTATTCCAGAACTAGTGAAAATATACTGCTGTATGCAAAAACAACCTTTGCCTTCCAATGCCACCAAGCTAAAGCAGAAGTAAGATGTGAAAGGAGGGGGGCAAAAAGGTCTGTGAGTAGCAGGTGTACTCCCTCAGTTACCTTTTGTTGTTCTCTGCATTGAGAAACCCAGCAGGACATATGGAGAGAAGTCCAGCTATGGGAAATTCATTCTAGGGTTTTGTTCCTAGAAGTTCTGTTTCTGCACCTGCTGGCATCTCTCATGTCAGACACTGAGTAGCAGGTGTCTCCACTAAAATAATTTCCACTGTCCACAGAAAGAAATTTCTTCTGCCCCTCTACACTGCTGTGGATGTGTCTGCTTTCCTGTGAAATCACTATCTTGTTCATTTATTTCAAACAGTTTGTTTCTTGGACATCATTTGGCAGGGCTTTTGTCCCAAAATGTAATATCAAAAATGTAAAACAAGTGACAGGATGAGAGGAAATGTCCTGAAGTTGTGCCAGGGGAGATTTAGATTAGATATTAGGAAAAATTTCTTCATGGACGGGGTTGTTAAGACTTGGAGTGGGCTGCCCAGAAAAGTAGTGGAGTCACCATCCCTGTAAGTGTTAAAAAAATACGTGGATATGGCAGTCAAGGACATGGTTTAGTGGTGTACATAGTGGTGGTGCTGGGTTGGACTTGGTGACTTTAGAGATCTTTCCAACCTTAATGATTCTTTGATTCTGTGATCTCATCGGGATAAAATCAGGGAATTTTCCTATGTAAAACCCACCTCATAGTGCAGATAATTTTTGAACTCAATACTTTGATTATGTTTACCCATCATAATCAAAATTTTATTCTCTTCTGTTTAATTCTATAACAAAGTCATATACCTGTGTACATAGTATATGGCAATCACATGGGAAATTCCTTTGCTGACAGTGAATTAAGACTAGTATTAATCTTAGATCATAGTACTGCCCTTAGTACTAGATCTTCAGGATCTTGTTCTGAATATCTTGTAACACCATTGTTTGAATCTGCATAATGCAAACAGATTTTAAGCTTTCTCAAATGTCATTTTTGAAAAACAATAATTTATTCATACTATCAAGATTCTTGGCCTGGAACTAGCTTTGTTGCTTTGTCTAAAGCTAAAACAATTCTCTAAGGAGAAGTTTTTGTAATTCATAAGTTGTAGACCCTACCACAAGTGATGGTATTCAGAAAACAAAAAAGTGTGAGATCTACAGCAGCCCCATCTTGAGACAGCTTGCAAGATGAAGGCAGTGTGCCCTGAATCTGATTTTATGAATGGTTTGGGTTTTCATTGGTTGGTTGTCTCTCTTCAGCTGCAAGGAAAAGAAGAGTGATGTTTAAGGGGAAAAGAGCATCTGTTTGACAGATTTTATGGCACCTCTCATACATGCTATCATTTTTGTTTGGGGCCGAATAACCTTTTTTATCTTGAATCATTTCATTCTTGTCTGTTTCCTCTCTCACAGCTGACAGCTCTCATTTGTGGTTTTATTATCAAACTGAGGAACTGCCTGCATGATGATGGATTTCTAAGACAACTCTACACCATTGGCTTGCTGGCACAGTTTGAGAGCCTGCTGAGCACTTATGGTAAAGGCGTGGGGCCAGTGGGTGGGATTGGCTGCTGAGTCAGCAAATTCTGCATTTGATTGGCTACACGAGGATCTGAGTGTTTGAGACAATCTGCAGCTCGGCTACAAAATTAGTTTGAAAACTAAAATGCTAAAGTAGATTATAGCTGAAGTACTTAATTATCTAGCAACTCTGAGTTTTTTTGCACTTACTTGAATTGCTTTTATAAGATAAAATGTATAATAGAATGTCAAAGGTCTAAGAAAGGCCAAAATGTATCACAGTGGTGTTTGGTTTTTTTCAGAAAATAAACAGATTAAAGTTCAGATAAACTGGGAGAAATTGTGCCCAAAATACACTTTTTGAATTTTCTTGAAACTTCTGTAGTCTTGCATCCTGTGAGATGAAAGAGAGAATATAAAAAGGAAAAATACTTCACTCAGAAGTGTTTCACTGCTGTGTCTCAAAAGCTGTCTGGATGCTAGTTAGTGAATGCTTTACGAGACAAATCCAGAATACCTTGTAGCTTCTCCAGTGCAAAGGATATCATGGTTCTGACAATGCTGAGAAGTACTTACTAGCATCATCTAACTTTGAAAATCAGCATATAAACTACTTAAAGAACAGTAGTCTGTACTGTTTTAGATAACTGGTGTTTTCTAAACTTGGTGAACTCAAAAAGTCAGTCATGAAATTGTCTCTAGGTCAAGGGGGAGGTCTGGCCTACAGGACTTCTTTACCTGTGGAACTTCTTCATGGAGTGGTGATGTACTGTTGTCATCAAATTAACAAAGGGAAGTTGTGCATAACAAGTAATTACAGTTCACTTTTTCCTCTTGGATTTAGGGGAGGAGTTGGCAATGCTGGAGGACATGAGTTTGGGAATCATGGACTTGAGGAATGTAACCTTTAAAGTAACTCAGGCTACATCAAATACATCTACTGACATGCTGCCAGTCATCACTGGAAATCGGTAAAAACCAATAAATGTACTTGATTTTTGATGAGATGGGGACGTGCCAAAGTTTTGCTTTTTCTACCCTAGTTGTAGAAGAACTGCAGTATTAATGAGAAGAGAAAAAATCAGCTATTTTCAGGAAATTGGCAGATCTGATTTGAATGTCCATGGGGATATAAATGCAATCTTACAGGTTGCCATGGGTTTATTTTTGAGCTAGAATAGATTTTCTGACTAGAAGCAAGTTGTGGCAGTTCCTTAAAGTCAGTTTTGATGATAGTTACTTTTTAATAATTATATTATGTTCTAGGTGTTATCCCTCTTTAGATAAAGAACACATTCTTGGAATGTAGCTTTTTGATCCTTATGTCTAATAGCAGTTTATTTGTTTTCAGTGATGGATTTAACGTGAGGATCCCTCTGCCAAGCGCCTTGTTTGATCTGTTGCCGCGTGAGATTCAAAGTGGAATGTTACTGAGGGTTCAGCCTGTTCTTTTCAACGTGGGAATCAATGAGCAGCAAACCCTAGCAGAGAAGTAGGTATCCAGTCAGGCAAGCTCAACCTTACTGGCACTTCAGCAGTAGAACTACGTTGCTGTGGAATTGCACTCTTGCATAACTAACAGTGATTCAACTTCTCCAGTACACAAACAAGGGAACACTGTTCTAAATTAATCTGTCAAATGCCAAACAAAAGGTCCTTCTTTACATGCCACATAGCTGTGAAGCTCCTTACCTCATGGGTTTGAGACTAGTGTGGGTTTATGTGGTTCAAAAGTGAATTTACACTGAGATCTATCAAGGGCTGTTTAGCACACAGCTGCTCTTTTTGACTTAAGACCTCTGTGAGTGGCAGATAACTAGAGACAGAGAGATCATTCTGAGTATTGCTGTGTATTCTCTGTCTTGGTTTGCACTCTTCCTGAGACTCCCTCTCCTGGTCCCTGTCAAAATCCAGGATAATTGGCAAGATGTATGTTTTGAAGTACCCTTGCAGTATTTATGTAATGCAACACTGCTGTTGTAAAGCTGAAAAATATAATTATGTAATTATATTTGCTGGGAAATTGTTCAGTTCTGGAAGAGGCAGCACATTCCCTCTGTGGTGGCCATATCTTGTAAAGAGTCCATTGACAGAGCACTGCCAGGCACATGCATGTTGACAGCAGCCTCAGTGCTGGGCTGGAGTGTGCACTGTGGCGGTGGACAATGATAAAAAGTCTAACAAAAGCATTCCAGCAATTACTGTGGTCCTCTGTTGCCTACAAAGGAATCCCAAGGTGGCTAGCACAGTTACAGATGTCAGCACTCTGTGTGTACATCTGTGTATGTAGATATATTTAAATAAGGTGAATCAGGTCATTATCAGGTCCTTGTTGACAATATTTATTACATTCATGGTTTTTTACTCCTAGATCCATATTTTTCATTACATACCTGAAGTCAGCATTCTCAGTCCTATCTACTGATGTTATGGTTGTTACCATTACTTTATGAACTAAACTAGTAAATCCATTATTAAAAGTTTAAATTTAGGTAAAACAA
This sequence comes from Erpornis zantholeuca, assembly GCA_013400515.1. Taxonomy (NCBI): domain Eukaryota; kingdom Metazoa; phylum Chordata; class Aves; order Passeriformes; family Timaliidae; genus Erpornis; species Erpornis zantholeuca. The sequence goes on from VZTN01024272.1 coordinate 6,719, forward strand.
TTTGCCAGGTAGGAATTTAATATTTGAAGGACACATGAAAGCCAAAGAATTTTAAGTACTATTTTCTACAAGATTTTTCTTATACCTTCCTTCCTTTATCCCCCCTTACACTCATATATTTTCTTTCTCTGTAATGAGTCATTACAGCAGTTCTCTATTACACTTCACCTGGCATTTGAATGGTTAGGGAACTCCTGGAATCTTACTGTTTTTTGATGGACATATTGCCAAGTGCAGTTTTTTCAAAGACAAGAGACACATTTTACCTTAGGCTTAATTGTTCCTTCCTTCTCCTTTTAAAGGTTTGGAGACACCTCACTGCAAGAAATAATTAACATGGAAAGCTTAGTGCGGTTGAATTCATATTTTGAGCAGTTCAAGGAAGTTCTGCCTGATGATTGTAAGTATTTTGTAATTAATGACAAACTTGATTGAACAGCACAATTCAGGCTGATTTTTTTATTTGTTTGCTTTATGTTAGTTTTTTAAATGCTGATGATACACCAGCATTAGTAACCTCCAAGAAATGATGCAACTCTTTTTTAATACTTTTGTACTAAGTAGAGCAAGTTCAAGAGGTTTAATGGTCAGACTGATTAACTTTCTTTTTTAAGATTACTTTTACATCTCTTTCTAAGTGGCACTATGTACTGTATAATCATCCAGCTAGGCAGTGAGATTATTGTGAAGTAAAGGTGTAAAGTGGCAGATTCTAGCAGCAGCACGTTTATGTGCGGTTTTTGGTGATGTTCCCTGCACTTACGATAAAACCTGCACAGAGAGCAACTGACAGTTTTTAGGAACTCTGTCACTTTCCCTCTGTTTTTCCTTTGGCACTTTCCTATAATTGTTGCATCCACAGCCAGCAGCAGAGAACCTGGAAGAGAGACAATAGCTACAAGCATAAATTTTACTGGTTTTTTTTACTGGATAATTTGCTTGTTATTGCTTGCAGGTTTTTTTGAGAAGGCGGTGGCATAAGTGTTATTTACATGTGACCACAAAAATTGTGAAAATTCATCAATTCATTATTATTACTATCAAACCTCTTGTAAGGTTGTTTCATGAGTCCTACAATTTTTTGCAATTTTATTCCAGAAGTACAAATACAAGAGCAGGTAACAGGATAGTAAGAATTCTATCTGCTAATCTGTGTTATTGCATGTTCAGTTACTCTGAATTTTTTAGATAAAGCTGGAAGCAGAACCTGCTTCCCTCCATCCAGGCATTCATAATCTTGCATAATTAATATCCTGGAATGTTAGCTGCAAAATTTAATTTTTATATTGAAGTCCAGCATCAGATTTTCTTGTAAGATTAAAAAATTAATCACTTTATAATGTATTTTGTTCATGTCTCTGTCTAGTCTTTCATAATAATAATTCCCATTCAGCTCCTTCCTCTCCTCTTCAATATTGCTTACCTTTTTTTTTTTTTTGCTACAGTCTTCTCTCTCTTCCCCAAACATCTTACCTTTGATCCAATAATCTTTTAGCTTTTGCCCTTTTTTTCTCCTGAAAGTTGTGGTGATATTTAGGGCATACAAAGTGACATGTACTTTTCTCTGAACTCTTGTCAAGGGAGAATAGCATTTTACATTTAACTGCAAACCAGGTGATTATGCCAGTGATGTAGTCTGTGGTAGATAGAGGCAAAAGGAACCAAACAGATCATTCTAGGGGACAAAGGGCCCAGTGAAGTATCTGTTGGCAGATTGTAGGAAATGTTCTCTTCAAGAACAGCATACAAGAAAAGTTGATTCCTTATCCACTGTCCTTGTCCCTGTGTTCTTAATTCTAAGTTCTGCAGAATTCTAGGAAATCAATTAGTCTTAGCTTCACTAGATCCTTGTCCTTGTTCTGTTAGCTCTCCTTGTCTTTAGAAAGAGGAGATGGCCTGTGCCCTCTTTTTGTTTACAGGTGTTACTTTCTTTCTAGGTGTAGAGTTTAAGCAGATCAGACCAGGACAGGCACAAAATTGTTAATTATAGAATAGAAGCGTAGAATTGTTTAGGTTGGAAAAGATCTTTAAGATCAGCAAGTCCAACTGTTTCCCCAGCACTGCCAAGTCCATTCCTAAACCATCTCCCTGAGTGCCACATCTACACCTTTTTTAAATACCTCCAGGGATGGTGACTCAGCCACTTCCCTGAGCAGCCTGTTCCTGAGCTTGACAACTCTTTCAGTGAAGAAATTTTTCCCAGCATCCAGTCTAAAACTCCCCTGGTGCAGCTTGAGGCTATTTTTTCTTGTCCTGTCGCTGGTTGCCTGGGAGAAGAGCCCTCCTGGTTTTTGGGCGGTTGTAGAGAGCAATAAGGTCCCCTCTGAGCCTCCATTTCTCCAGGCTAAACAGCCCCAGCTCCCTCAGCTGCTTCTCATAAGACTTGTGCTCCACACCCTTCACCAGTTCCATTTCCTTTCTCTGGACACCTCTGAAGTTCCAGCGCCTCAGTGCCCTTCTTACAGTCAGGGGCCCAGAACAGAACACAGGATTTGAGGTGCAGCCTCACCAGTGTTGAGTACAGGGAGACAATCCCTGCCCTCGTCCTGCTGGCCACACTATTGCTGATACAGGCCAGGGTGCCATTGGCCTTCTTGGCCACCTGGACACAGCTGGTTCATGGTCAGCTGCTGTGGACCAGCATCCTCAGGTCTTTTTCCACTGGGCAGTGTTCCAGGCACTCTGCCCCCAGCCTGTAGCACTGCCTGGGGTTGTTGTGACCCAAGGGCAGGACCTGACACTTGGTCATGCTGAACTTTATAATAGTGGCCTTGGCTTATTGATCCAGCCTGTCTGGATCCCTCTGCAGAGCCTTCCTGCCCTCCGGTAGATCGGCACTCTGCCCAGCTTGGTGCCATCTGCCACTGACTGAGGGTGCACTTGATTCCTTCCTCCGTATCATTGATAAAGATATTAAACAGGACTGGCTGCAGAACTGAGCCCTGGGGACCCACACCAGCTGCATATTGCACCATTCACCAGCACTCCTTGGGCCTGCCCATCTTGCTGGGGTTTTTTACCCAGTATGTCCTACCAAGCCATGAGCAGCCAGTCAGTCCAGGAGAATGCTATGGGAAGCACCATTAAAGGCTTAGCTAAAGTCCAAGTAAACAATGTCCACAGCCTTTCCTCACCTACTCACTGGGTCACCTTCTTGTGGGAGATCAGGTTAGTCTAATATACTATTTGCTGTGAGAAGTAGGTCTAAAATAAAACGTCACATCACTCAGGTAGGATTCTTTTTGTCATAATGTCATCTCTTACAGCATGTACCTCCTTATTTATTCAGCCACAGCTTTAGTTGGTGTTCTCTGTGGTTGCTCCTTTAAAAAAAAAAAAAGAAACAATAAAAAAGACAACCTGTTGAATACTTGTAATTGATTGTCTGGAGTATCCTGCTACATATGTAAAAGATGACGTGCAACAATTTGAACACAGAAGATGAGTGGTGAAGGTAGTCTGAAAAATTTCAACTACTTTATTTCCACTTAGTGAAATACTAATTAAACAGATGTGGTGTCCTGTGAAAGAATTACAAGTGTTCCTTGCAACTGAAAACTGACCAGCTTCAAAATCTAAAATAAAAAATGTGAGCAGAATATAAAATAGCTTCAGAGTTTCTCTGAAGACATGCGTGTTCTCCTGTCACCTCTGTGACACACAAACCAAAATACTATACCAATCTTGCTCCCTGTCTTCATTCTGTTATTATATTGCTATTAGATTCTGAGTCTCTGAAGTTTTAAATAACTGGAATTTATATTTCCAATTGAGTTTAATTAAGCTTGAATTTGTTTTGTTGATGGTACTAAGTAATTCAGAACTTGAATAATTGTTCTAAGCTTCGATAGTTTCAAGAAGACACAAATGTGTTTGCAACAGGCATAGAGAAACACTTTGTGAAAGATCTCTTGAATAGGAGAATAAGTGGAGTTGGTTTTATTTGTTTTATAGGTCTACCTCGATCTCGTAGTCAGACGTGCCTGCCTGAACTGTTAAGATTTCTGGGACAAAATGTACATGCAAGGAAAAACAAGAATGTTGATATCCTTTGGCAAGCTGCTGAGGTATTTATTCATCTAAGAGTCTCTGAATAGTTCAGCTGATTTTCTGTATGCATATGTATTGTCCCCTTTTTTATTACTGATATGTTTGAATTTCTTCATCTGCTTGCATGTAGAAATGGAAATGCTGCCAGGCTAGAACTCCTCTAGAATGAGACATGGGGAGATAAAATATATTTTCCACATCAGAATTTTCCCTTCAACTCATTCAGTGAAGTTGTGCTCTCTGAAGGATGACAAACTTTAACATCAAAGCCCAGCACAACATTTGTGTCTCTCTAAGGGAAATACCAGTGTTCTCTCTGACAGAAAGATATGCATGTAGAAGGAGTGATGGATTGTATATCCCATTTCTAGATATGCCGCAGACTTAATGGTGTTCGATTTACGAGCTGTAAAAGTGCCAAGGATAGGACTGCCATGTCAGTCACCCTGGAGCAGTGTTTGATCCTACAGCATGAACATGGAATGGCTCCACAGGTCTTCACTCAGGCTCTGGAGTGTATGAGGAGGTAAGAGTTTGACCGCATCACTTATTCCTAAATAAGGAACCATGCAAACTGCAGAGGAGTGGTGGTCTCTGTTTCCATCAAAAGAAAAAAAAGTAAACTAAAGGCAGGAAACTGTAGAAGTGACTGCTAGAATTCATCCCTCCCGTGCATGTGAGCTGCATATGCTAAAGCTGGTTCTTACCCAGTTTGTATTAGATGGGCTTGAGTTTCCAGTAGAAATTGAGGAGTTTTGAGACAAGCATGTAAAAACATGTTTTCCGTTAATGCTGAGCTTACAGAACAGGAAACTGGTGCTTCTTTGAAAGTTGTTTAATGATGACTTCACCTTATCTGTCATAGCACTAGGTTTCTTAGTTCTAGATCAGGGAGATTACTCGGGGATTACTTGTCTTTTGTTCTTTGAAACACAGACACCTGCAGTTTGCACTGGTTTGCCACGTTTATTCTTTAGCAGTGAAACACTGCTCACTGGGTGAAATGTCAGTATGAGTGTTTCACACTACAGCAACCAAATTTCATCACAATGTGTCAGTGTGCTGTTGTCCTATCAATATAATGATGTTCTGTATTCTGAAGCAGCAGAGAAGTTTGCAGAATTAAGTACTGTACTTCAAAAAAAAAAAGATAATAAAATCTGTTCACTGTTGTTCAATGCCTTGTTTCAAGCACTGCTGGAAAACTCCGTAAGTCACATACCAAAAGAAAGGATAAGAAATCTAGCTTTAGTCTTTATCAATGTAGTTCAACAATGCTGTTCAGTCCTGTTTTTCAACATTCACTCTTATCGAATGTACTGTACTGTGTGTCTTTTCACCAAATTCTCTAGAGTGTTCAATTCTCTTATCCTTTCTGTATGTTTTTGCTGTTTGACCCTTTCTTACTCTTCGGTTACCTAGAAGAAAAGTGTCTCATATAATAACACTTGCAGCCTCTTTCACATCTAATTGGGTGGCACTGTATTTCTTTATTTTCAGTTTTTTGCTGCAATTTTGCTACACTGTCACAGAGTTAAGACAGTACATGAAAACTGCACTCAGAAACTAATTAAACCTTGATATTAGAAACAGAACTTGAAACAGCTTTGTGAGGGAGAAGTTACTAACTTAAAATTGTTTTCATACATCCTTATTTATATGTAACTTTCTGCATAGACATCTGAAACTGTTAAACAGTTTCACAGTTGTGTATTTAATAAGAATAAAACCAACTAGGAAAATAGTAGGAATCTTGTTACTTTCTTCAAATTCTTTACTGCGTCACTGGGTTTTTTTAATGCAGCCATAAACACAAGATAGAGGGGTTAATAATGACATTGCTTTGGTCCTTCAGTCTACCAATTTAATATAACAGGATCAGATAAAATATTGATCTAAGGGATATACTGCTTTGTGTTGACCTACATAGGGATATTGAAAGAGGGCCAGTTTAATCAAGACCTGTGGCTTGAGTGTTCTATCAATCTCTTTACCTACCTCTGGCAGGTAAAGTACATTACTTTCTCTTCTGTTAAATCTTTGACTAAGGGAGACTATGCAGAACAAATACTGACTAGTCCTGAAGGAAAACCAAGATTAGACCATTCTTCAAGCCTATCACTCTTCCTCACATCTCATTGCTCTTTGGAATAGGTGGTCGTGTTTTTAAAATTATTTGTCAATTCTACTCAGGAACACTGCCACAGAATTAATCAAAATCTTAATGAGAGGGATAGGATTATGGAACAAATATATAGGAGTTCCACTCCACCAAATCCCATTCCAGCCTAGACAGACAAGAGCTGTCTCTGATAGGGACTCTTGAAAAGCATCTGGAAGTGAGGTGAAGAAAATAATCTCTTCTAGCTGCCATGATGGTGCTGACTAAAAGGATTATGTAATAAAGTCCTAGGAGTCATGCAGTATGACCACTCACTGCAATAAAACAGCTATGATCAAACCAAGCTTGGTTGTATTTCTTCATTGATTAACCTGCTTTAAGAATAAAATCATGTTGAGTTGAGCTAGACCACTTGCCAGATGCCCACCCAGCTGCTCACCACCTTCCCTCAACAGGACAGGGGGAACTAATGTGGGAAAAAGCTCATGGGTTGAGATAAAGACAGGGAGATCCCTTTTCAGTTGCTGGTACGGGCAAAACAGACTCAGAGAAAAATCTTTTATTTATTGCCAATGGATTGGGGATATTAAGAAATAAAGACAAAAATTAAAAACTTTGCCCTCCACCACCCTTTCTGTCCAAGGCCAAAGTATTCCACTGCTTCTTTCTCAGCTCCTCTACCTCCTCCCCATGATGAGAAATGCACAGAGGATGTGGAACAGTGATTTGCAGTCAGTCCATAACAGCTCTCCTCTGCTCCTTGCCCCTTGTACTCTTCCACCACTCCAATGTGGGTCCTTCCCGTGGGCTGTGGTCCTTCAGAGTGAACCTACTCCTGCATGGGCTCTCCATGGTCTCCAGTTTCCTTCAGTAAATATTAATCTGCTGCGGTATGGGTCCTCCATGGGCTGCAGTCTGGATAGTTCCTCTCCACAGCTGTGGGGGAAACTGATTCAGCTCTTTTTCCTCTCCTTCCCTGACTTTGGTGCTCACAGGGCTCTTTCTCAGATCTTTTCCCATCACTCTTCACTGCCATGCAGTGCTTTGCCTTTTTCACACACCGAGGCACCGTATGGCTGAGGGCTCAGCTGTGCCTGCAGTGGGTCTCTGAAGCTGCCTGGAACCAGCAGTGTCCAGGGAGCCTTGGCCTCTCCTCACAGAGAGGATTCCCAAATGCAAGCTAAATTAGAAGGGAAGTTGCTGTGTCTTTTTACCCTAGTCCTCTCCTAGAGGTAGTCTGCTGATGAATGTTTTGATTTAAGACACTGCACAGTTTGGTATATCTGATATTTCCAAAAGGTGACTTCTCACCCCTCCAGGGAAGCGTCTACATGGGCCAACAGTGACAAGGAAAGCACTTTCCAGCTCTTGCCTCCACTCCCACCATATGTGTCTGTGCATATGTCTTTGTGTAAAATTGTGTAGCTTGATACTAATTTTTAATGGTGGAGATGTGGCATGTGATGTTCGTAATGCCATCTTGTCATTGTTAGCCTTCCTTCTTTCCCTCTCCCACTGTTTTACATTTTATCTGTATTCTAAAACACTTTTCTTCCTCTAGGCTATTTCACTGAGCCTTTATCAACCATTTTCCAGTAAGCACTATGTTTCCCCTGGCTGATTCTCCTGATCTCACACACACACCTCTCCCCACTGCTACAAAGGTAATTGGGATTTGTAGGCATCACAGATTCAATCTGCCCTTGTCCAATGTAGGCAGCAGGAGTGAAAACATATCTTGATCACCAGTTTGGATCAAATCCAGATCAGAAATACAGTTGGTTTAGTTCCCTGCCCGTCTAATTTCATTTGACTTGATGTGTCACCAGCATCTGAATGCTCTTTTTCACCACCTTCAGGGTATGTCTGATGTCTTGCAGGACACTGTCTGATGCTTACATAACCCTGCTACACAACCATCAAGGTTATGGATGGCTTGTTCTGGGTGGACCAAGTGCACAAGTTCTAACAGCATCAGGCTTACAGGTTGCATTTAGAATCATAAAGTTGTTTGAGTTGGAAGGAACCTTGAACATTAATTAGTTCCAGTACCCCTGCCATGGACAGGGACACATTCAACTAGATCAGATTGCTCAAAGCCCCATCCAGCCTGGCCTTGAATACTCCCAGGGCTGAGCATCCATGGCTGCCTCACCACCCTCAGAGTACAGAATTTTTTCCTAATATCTAACCTAAGCTCTCTTTCCCTTTGAACCTGTTCTCCTTTGTCCTGTCACTCCACCCTCTTGTAATTAGTCTCTCTTCCTCTTTCTTGTATGCTCCCGTTGAGTACCGGGAGGCTGCAATTCAGTCACCCCTAAACCATCTCTTTTCCAGACTGAACAAACCCAATTCTCTCCGCCTTTCCTTGTAGGAGAGGTGCTCCATCCTTCTGTTCATTTTGGTTATTTAGTTGTTGCTTTGTAAACTAAAAATAGAATTGGACTGCTCAGGGTGTAAGAGTGATCCAGAATTAAAGATCACACAACAAAGCCTCAGGTTACCTGAAGAGTTGTTGTTCACTGTAGTCTTCATTGCTCAATGTAAGAAGTGGGTGCACAATGAGACAAGCTTTGCAGCATGTCTTCAGAAAAAGGCTTATTGATACACACTTGAATTCACATCCAAGCAGAAAAATAAGTGGGTGGTTTTGTTTTTTTAATTAACGTGTTGGATAGGTAGTTAAGAGGTTAAATTCAATCACTGCAGCCCACATGGAAAGATGTTTGAAAGGGTCAAATACTACAATGGTTATTCATGTTCAGCTTGCTTTTCAGAGCTCCACTTCTTTGCAGCATGCCAAAGCATGGCAGAGCAGCATGGGGTATTATTGCTTGGTAATCTGAAAGAATGAACATGGAAAACCATTATTGTTCAACCTACATGTGTTTATTTTCACTGGACTACAGTACTTCTTTCTTATTTTTCTCTTTTATTCTCTTTCCCTCTCCTTATTTCTATAATTGTACTGATACATATTTTTGAGATGTTTTTCCACTCTTTCTTTACTTCATCTTCTGGTTTTGTTGTGTGTTCTTCCATGTTTTTTCATTTTCTTGACCACCTTGTGTTGCCATCTCTTTATATCCATTCATTTGCATGTCCGTCTTCCTTTCTGTTTTATTTTCCCTCTTCCCAACCTTCTTCCTTTTCACAGCATTGGAACACGGGAGATAGTCACCCAGAAGAACTTGAGTGGCTTGGTGCCCATCCGAGATTTCAGACTAGATCCCAGCCTCCTCTACTCCATTCCTTTACTAGCTCTCAGCCCCAATTTACTGATTGTGTGGCTGTTTCTGAGCATAGCGTACCTGGTGGCCAGATTACGTTGCAAGTGAAGATAGAGTTTAAAAACAAAAAAGAAAAAAAAAACCAACAAAACAAAAAACACAAAAAAGTGCTTGAATGTGTATTGCCACTTGGTACCTGCTGGACAAAGGAATGTGTCATAGCATTGTCTGCCAAGAATTATTATTATGCCTTACAATTTTACGTTTCTATTGTACTAAACTGTAAATATACATCAAATTATTTTATCAAAAAGAGTTGTATTGAAACTTTAAATTATTGTTCTGCTTTCAGTGCTTGTAACATAGTCTGACATTGGCCTGTTACCTCGTTACTTTAGCCGGCCTGAAGATCTCTTACCAAATACAGTTTTGTGTTATTTGTTTCATGTATTCCAGAGAAAGGAACTCTGTCTGAAAAGAATTTGTATCTTTTTGTATATTTAAGGTGTATGCTAATCTTGCCTTTCATTTTTACGAGGTATGAAGAGAAAAATAAAAACATGGGTGGGGTTTATAAGAAATTGTAAGAAATTTATTTAAAGAAGTATCAAATTTATACCTTCATTCCAAAGCATAGTATCCAAATTACTTTACTGAATAGTTTGTAGAACCATAGTCTTGTTCCTTTCTCATGGTTAAATATATTCTGATAGACTAGAAAACACTCAAAAACCAACTTGCAGTGTGCCGCATGCAGAATTATTTCATTCTATTTGTAGATCTGCATTTTGCAATGTATTAAAGACATGAGGAGAATGACTTGTGGTTAGGAAGGGGATGTGACTGGCATTAGCCTGCTGATGATCCATTATCTATTTTAGGTGCTCCATTATAGAACTTATTGTGAAATAGGGTCATCCTAGATGTTAAAGATAATGGTCTTCAATTTCCAGGCAAAAAGAGGGAGATATCAGTTAACTGCTTTAGTAGGTGTGTTTCAGGTTTTCTACTGGGCTTTATTTTAATTACATTAGACTAAATATTACTGTTACTTCCATTTTTAAGTGTTGCACAGCTTTAATAAATTATGATGCTGATAGTGATAAGCGAGTGATGGTAAGTTAACATTTATTTAAGTGATGAGACTGAAGTGGCTTCCTAGTTTAGTGATGCAGAGTAATTGCAGTTGATATTTGATCATAATTTATATATAACATCAAACTAGGGGAGGCCTATTTAAACTGAAAGGTTTTGTTGATGCTGTGGTCTGGCAGAGCTTGTCAATAGCAATAGCTGATAAAAAACCTAACCTCATTTAATATAGTTTGATAAATTCATAAAGGGATTTACTTCGCTTGGTGCCTGAGATGACATTGGGCTTCTGAGGAGAACTAGTACTGTGATTTGTATTTTCTACTATTATTAACTTGCTCAAAAATATAGGTAGCTTTAGCTTTTATTATCAATTATAATGTAATTGAGAGCTGCTGAGAGAAGTATGCTGAAATAAAAAACCAAAAAAGCACAGTTAGAATGATAATTAGAATTAAATCCTAAATTTGGATTTAATTATTCTAACTGAAAAAAAAAAGTGTGTGGTTATATTTGTGTCTTCATGAAATCAGATTGTACAGTACACTATCTCTTAATATTTTTCCTCACTATTCTTCCAATTTTGTTTTTAAAAGAAAAAAACCACCAAAAAATGAAAAAAACCCCAAAACACCACAAAGACATATATATCTATATATCTATACATATAAAGCACGTATCCTATTTCTTTTTAGTAGCACGTATCCTATTTATTTTTAGTTGCAATTAGTTTTGGTACATCCTTAGTGCTGTAGAGGTTTATCATGGTATGGTGGTTTTGGACATATCCCTGTGCTGTGCTGGTACCTGATACTGCTGCTGTGTCTCCATACAAATCTTCTCTTCTTTCTGGTTAGCACTGGTTTGGTTGCTGTGGGTGCCCTAGGCTACCTTTTTACAAAGTGAGCAGTTGTCAGGTTGGACTGTGGCCTGGATCTTGCAATGTGGTGAAGTCTAAGAAGATGTGGAAGTAACTTTAGTAGAATCACAGAATATTCAGAGTTGGAAGGGACGCACAAGGACCAAGGATCAGTTCCTGGCGGGGCACAGGACTGTCACAGCCACCCCCCGTGTGCCTGAGAGCATTGTCCGAACAATTCTTGCACTCTGGCAGACTTGGGGCCATACCCACTTCCCTGGGCAGCCTGTTCCAGTGTCCAGCCACCCTCAGGTAGTAAGGTGGCAGGTGTATCCAGTGAACTGCCTGAGATCAATAATCTGTTTCAATTATGAAGGTGCTGCTCATGATTACCACTTGTGTTGCAGTAAGACCACCTTAAAACCATTTGGAATGTAAACTTAGGCTTTGTGAAAACAATGTAGGTTTTTTATTTTCTTCTTAAATTTAGGTGGGGACAAGTTTGGGTTTTTTTTCCTTTTGGAGCCTGGTCCGTGCTTTTGTTAAGACATTCAGATTTAAGATGCAGTAGTGCATCCTGCATCCTCTTCCTCCAAGAGAAGGAAGATGGCACCTGAAATGTGTGAAATACATCTTTGTCACTGCTCCATGAGGGATATGCAATAACCAGATGCCGTGAAATGTGCTATGAAGAGAGGGATTCACTTTGGAGTTATAATGCTCACCTAGCATCCCATATTTGCTACTTAAACTTACTGCTTTTATTAGTACTCTGAAGTATGATTTGTGAAAACTTTTGATGTATCTATTTGGCTGCAACAGCCGTCGGGGGAGTTTTGTGAAACACAAACCAGTGCCAGAAAAATAGTGTCATCACATATGATCCCTTCTATAAAAGGCAGGCACAGAATGTGCTCTGGAGACAAATTTCAGACTTAGTTAAACTGTTCCTTAAAGAAAAAAAAAATACTATATTTTATGAAGTTAAACCAGGTATTATGTACAGAACAGTTACAGCCAGTTTCATGAACCAAAATTAGAAGAACGGTGAGGTCTGTAAGAGCATGAGAGCTTTCAAACTGAACCAGAATCCAAACCCTCCTTTTGAATCAGATGATCTCAGCTTACCTGGTAGATGCTGCAGCCATCTCCGAGACAGGACTAATGTGGTATTTCCACCATAAGATGCTGTACTGTACACTTTGCCATGAAGGTCTAGTATTCACTGTTTAGGTTCCAGTCCTCAGTCAGGGAAAGACATTCTCCTTCAAGCCTAAATTGATTTATAATATATATTTAAAAGATAGTGCTTCCTCTTTGTATGTCGTTTTTTGGATATAATCAAAGGAACTCTGAATTAGATTTACAAGTGTAAAGAAGCCTTATAACTGGAGTAGTTTTCTATTGTAGCACAGAACCTCTTTGTAGTGTGGGGCAGTTGCACCAAAACTTTGGGTGAAAATTGAATTCTGCACAGCTTTGTTTCTTTGGGGTGATGACTGTCAATGCAGCTAGTCTTTTTTGCACTGCTATTTCATGATTAGGATTTTTTTCAGACTGTGTTGGTTTTCAAGTCCATTTATGCATGCAGAGATAACTGGAAAGTCATACATTATTTTTGTATCAGTTCTAATCTTGAAGTAAGTACTTATAATACTGACATACAGGGAACAATAAAACTACTTTAAAGCTCTTATAGAGAGATCAGCAGGTTTTGGTTTTCAGCTTTATGTGTTAATAAGTTAGCAGAACTACTTTTAAGCAAACCCTTGGGATCCCTTGTGCAGTGAATGGCATGTGAACTCCACAGCAGTGGACCTTGAAATACATGAAACCAGTGTGAAAGAACCTTTTCAGTAGATGTGCTGCTGCTTTCTAGAAATGCAAAACTAGCAATCAGACATAGCTTGTGTCCATTCTGTGTGCTTCTTACCAGCATTGTATGATGAGTCATCTCTTTTAATATTTGCAGTGGCAAATTAATTAAACGCTCATTAAATATAACCAACTTTATTTTAATGCTATAAAATAACCAGTTCATTTCATCTTAGTTTAAGTCTTTTTTCTTTTTTTTTTCCCTTTTACTGCTGTCATTTTTTGTGCTTGTTTTTTTTCCCCAGTGAGGGTTGTCGCCGAGAAAATACAATGAAGAATGTTGGATGTCGCAAGTATGCATTTAATTCCCTGCAACTGAAGGCTTTCCCAAAGTATTACAGGCCTCCAGAAGGAACTTATGGAAAAGTTGAAACATAAGCATACTATGTCCTTTAATTGCTGTTCCATTAAAACATGTGGATACACTGTAGATTAACACATGATTTCGTCATCCAGAAGAGATAAATAACCTTTTTGTACGTTTCGCTAGGTCATACAGAGCATGTTACCGAATTGGAATCTATAGTAACAATTATTCTGACACCTTAGCTTGAGAATAGTGTGATGACTCTGCCCGTTTAAATAGCCTTCAGTGTATGTAAGATGAGCAGATATTGTGCTACTTAATAATTACCTATATGCAAATAGCTAGGTACCTCCTGGATGGGCAAGGACTCTAGGAACGGCATTTAGGCAGCTGTTTCACATGACATCTTTTTATACTGAGTTGATTTGAGATTGAGCTTTTCCTAAACTTTTTAAAACCGAGAGTAAAACTCAAAAGTTGTAAATAAAAAGGATCCTAGACAGTTTAGTAACTGTAGAATGCATTGTTACAATCAATAAAAGGGGGTTTAATTTAAAAAAAATCAGCACAATAAGGGCCAGGAGAAAGAATTGTTTTACTGTATATAGGATGCCATCTTCATGTATCAAATTACCAATATATGAAAGGCCAGACATGTGAGGTCTGGTTTATAATTCTGTTCAAAGAAATTCCTGTCATCTTTGGCAGATAAGGCCTTGGGCACACAACTGATTTTAAAAAATAATTCAGAAAGATCATAATGCTTAACTGTTAATGCCAGCAACAGTTCCCCATGCCCTCCCCCCTCTAAGGCAAGTGCAACAAGCAAGTTGTTGATGTTGCACATGACACGTTCAGTATATTCCATGGTGTTGTACATTAACACATTTTTACCCATGGTTTTTTTATATCACTTCTTGATTGTAAGCATTAGTATCTCGGGGCATTACATCATTTTGGTCAGCATACAATTTTTCTGTATTGGTTTTGTATGTCATTACAAAAATGCTCGGAGTGCCCAATGCATTCTAGTTGCTCCAAAGCCAAAATTGGTTTTTGTTTACCTTTGCATTTCACCTGTTGAGAATCCTGGTGGGGGAAAGTGTGACTGGTGTCAGGGTATTTCTGAGGAAAGTAGTGGTGCCCTGTGTTGATAGAAAGGAACTGCTCAGTGCTGCTGCTTGTGCCTGAGAACCACAGGTGGGTTCTAGCTTATGAAAAAGGTGGTCAGTTGGATAGCATTTGATAAAAAATGTTCAACAGATCTCCTCAGAAATAATCTCCCAAAGAATGCCTTCGAAGCTAAGATAGAGTTTTAAAGAGCAGCTAAACGTTCATTTCCAAATTTTAACAGGATCAAGTAATGTCTAGCTAGTTTCATTCAGCACACTGTCCTTTCCTTCTTGGTTTCTAAGGATCTAAGTTTTAGAATAGAAAAAAATCTGCCCATTTATTCTTGTGGGAGTAGCAACAGCCAGGTAAGTATATGGCTGTTTTCTGATTTCTTTCTCCCTCTCACTGATGTTTGTCTGTGCTGTCACTGCTCTATCAATCAGCCATGTTCATTCTGCTCCCATGTAGTTTTGGGGGTTACAGGTCCAGCAGTTTTTGCATTTTGCTTTTTGCAGTTTATCACTGAGCAGCATGTCACAAAGCCAGGTCAGAGAGTTCTGCTGAACTAGGTTAGATTATTTCAGACTCTCTAGGATAACAAAACATGGAATTCTGTGCAAAAGCAATGTATTGTAGGACCTACCCCAGGTGTGAATGAATCATTTACAGTAGAACAGTCCCTTGGAAATGTTACAAACTCTGTTTGCCAATTAATAAATGTTGATTTTGTTTTATTTTTTTGCTAATAAGTAAACAAATACAGGATAAAAAAATTTTCAGTGGGATCTCTTTAGACATATTATTCCATTAGTTCTGCTCAGCCTTCACTCCCTGGCCCATTATTAAATGCTACTTTATTTTTGTATAAACTATGCTCTTTATACCCCTTAGTTTTTATGAATTGTTGATTTTATTTTCTATATTTCAAACATGGTTAATTTTAAGTCTTGTATTGTTACACTAAAAATCTTCCAATGTTCAGCTTCAGAAGGAAATAACGAGATGTCTCTTGCAACCATTAGCAGCGCCGCTCTCTTAGGTGGTGGCCAGCAATCATCAGACCTGCTCTAGAGCTTAGCAATCCTTTATTTATTTTGTATACCTATGTAATCTGAACAAGTTGCTGAATTTTGCCTGCGCATGGCGGAGCTGCAGCCGCAGGTGTGGCGTGGCTGCTCTCAGGGAGCTCTGCTGCCATCGGCCCTGGCGCGTCCCGGACACGGCGCTGCCGGGAGCGCGCGGCTCGGGCTCCTCCCCGGGGCAGCACCGACAGCGAGGGCTCCAGGGGCTCCTCCGGGAAAACTGTGACTCGTGAAACCCACCTGGGACCTTCACAAGGGGAAAGGGAGCTTTTCTGTTGCACAGGAGAGGCGAGTCCAAGGATTACTGTAAAATGAAGTTCTGTCTAATGTTCCTTTTTTGAGTACATTTTTTAAATTATAAAACATACAAAGGTAAATGAAGAAAACTGTTGCCAAGTATGTTCTGTGTATGTTCTGTGAAAGTACCTACAGCACAGTTGCCTTTTGTTTCATTTATAAGTGTAAAATTATTGTATAATACGACACAGTTTTGTCCCAACACGACTGTATTTGCCAAGCTTTGTGCATTGAAATATTTTTATTTATTTGGTTTTGGGCAGTATTAATATATCATAAACATATGGCTACTGTTTTATATATTCTAGTTCATCCAATCCATGTATGCTGTAAATGTGCTAATCTTTAGGATGGAAACCAATAAAGAACTGACAAGAATAACAATGGTGGCTTGCTTTTAATGTGTTCATGGTAAGTGAAAATAAACACTTTCAGGCTCCTAGACTTGATACACTTTTATCTATTGGAGAGTATATAAAGGCAAATTGTGTAGGGAGACATTTTACACGTATTTGTAAGTCAGGAAGTAGTTATTTCTAACCCCTGCTAAAGAGCAGCTGCTATCAATTTTCTGTAGTTAAGTGAGGCACCAGCTTGTCCACACATTGTGCAGCAGCAGTTAGATGAAGAAGCAGTATGAGGTGTTTTTCTTCCTTAATTTTATCTTCTTTCTCCATGAATCCTGTAAGAGCTTCCTGAGCTTTGTTCTCTTTTACTTTTCCTTCCATTTTCAGAATTTCTAGAATTTCTTCTCTACTGCTGCTTCCTATTGAGCCAACTCATCCCTCCAGCAGCTTTAGCAGTTGGGCTGCTTTTCAGCACGGATAGGTTGTCCTTGTTGATTGTCATTTTTATTTCAAATTAAATAAAGTTTATATATATATATAAATCTCAAAAATTCTAATTGGTGTCAAAAAGGTATCTATATAAATCTCAAAAATTCTAATTGGTGTCAAAAAGGTATCTACCAGTACTATTCTTAATTTTAAAAGGTGGGGTGTTTAAAAAATGGTTGAAAATCTCACATTTTAAAAGGCATTCTGAGCTGTCAGAAAATGTCATGTGTTTGACAGTGTCTCCAGTTTGAATGTGTCTCCATAAAGCAAACTCCATGTGGAACCTGTGGTGACCATGGGTCTGGGTTGCCTGTGGACCTGTGGCTGTGTGAAGGGCCTGTGAGTGCCCATGGGCTGTGAGTGATCCCACAGGGAGCAGCAGTGACCACATTTGCTGTGGAGCAGAACTCCCATCTTTTTCCCATGACTTTTGCTGTAGTCTTCAGGCAGGGCTTGAAGTGCTGATACAGGCATCTGTGTAGAGGCACTGACAGCACTTCAGAAGGGATTACCTGATGCACAAATCTACCATCTGAAATGTGTACTCTGACAAAAGAGAGGAAATATTCATAGATGAAACACAAAAAATGCCTGAGAGAATAGAAAACCAAGAAGGGTACAACAAAAAAATAGCAAACCACTTGTTTAAACCAGAGAGAGAGTCCTCATCAGAGGGAACTGTAGGTAATATTGGTGACCAAGGGTGAACTTTTTCAGCCTTCTTCAGTTGGTGAATTCCTAAATGTTTCTAAGACCCACCTCAGAAACTCTGGATCTGTTTATTGTTGCTGACTGCATGTGGGTTTGCTTAAAATAGCTCTTCCCAGTGAACTACAAGACTTGTAGGCAATGAAGGGGAAAAGATAACAACAATCTCTTTTTCTCACTTTGCTTTAAATGTCAGGCAAACTTTCCCCATTCATAAAACATTTTGCCCTTTGCAATTCGGGATGGATGCAGTTTATCCATTTATTCACCATATGATTTGAAGAGGGGTAAGCAAATAACAGGTAAGTAACAAGAGTGACCAGCATTGACCCAGGGGTCACCTGGGACCGGAGGCCTTTCAGCCTGTGCCCCAGGACTGGACACCAGGGGTGGCCATAACCCTGCTTACCACAGGAAGCTCCTAGGACCGTGGTGTTAGTAACACTGTGGTGGTGGTTTGATCCCTAGGTGGGCTGTTCACTGAAGAGTTGGACTCTGTGGTCTTTGTGGGTGCCTTTTGATGCAGAATACTCTGATTTTGTGTGACAGGCACATGGGGGAGGTTTGGGAGCACCATGAGCCAACTGGGATTCCTACTCGCCCTCTTCCACCCACAGCTGCCTGCATATTCCCACCTACACTGGATGTCCTGGCCAGGCAGACTGGCCCTGCAGCAGTGGCCACTGCCTTCCTCTGGGCAGAGACAGCGGTGGGAGGGAGGGAGGGAGGCTCCTGTGGAAGCAAGGCCAGCCTGGTGGTCACATTTCCTCAAACATCTCTCCTTGTGGGCAAGGGCTGCTTGGCAGCATGGATCATCCCCTCCCACTGTGCAGCATCTCCTGTGGAAATGTGCTGGGAATGGAGTATCATTTAATCTGGCAGGATTGAGAGTCCTGCTGTAGTTGTGTTGCAGCCGTGTTGTTAGATCCTGCACTTAATTGAAACATCCTAAAGACTATACTCTGGTGGTTGCCTATCTTTTAGTTTTCCTTTGGCTCAGCATATTGGTGGCACCAGCAATTTCATTTTGAATTAGAAGCAAGTCGATCTTTGGAGTTCCTAAAATAACAGCAGTAAAATCTGTTTACATGAAGGCAAGATAGCTTTTAAGTGCTCTTAATATTTGTCTGCATATTGTTTAAATTGTAGCCATGCCTCAAAATACTGCTGTTAGCATACAGTAGGGATTTGAGAAGTTCTGAAAAGCAGGATTGAAATAACTCACTTTTTTTTAGGTATATCAAGATGTTGATTGAATTGCCACCAACTGATGTTGGTCTCAAGCAGAGGACAGCACTAGAACATAGCATTGAAATCATTGAGACTACCTGCTGCTATAGAAATGCTCTGAAAATGTTGGTGAAATGCCCTTTGTGATACAGGTTTGTAACAAACATAACATGATCTTGCCTAGGTGTTTGAGAGACATCTAGCAGGTCTGGAAAAGCATTCGTTAGCTGCAGTAGGATACAGTCCTGACAGGTTCTTCTGTATTTTTTTCCGACATCAGAACTCCCTCTTTTGGGATTATTCCTGCCCCATTGTTTTCCCCTTACTGTGGTGTTTCATTCCATGTTCTTCATGTTGCATTTTGATCAAATTTCCCATTAGCGTGTCAGGACTTTAATTCACAGCACACAAATTTATGTTTTAAACTACAGCTTTAGTTTCAAGTTGTATGAGTGGGTGTTGCCTTGAAATGCTGAGGCCGTATCCACAAGCTCAAGGTCTGTAGGCAAATGGCTGAAGAGGAGTCTCTGACTTTTCTCAGTTCCTTGCTAGATTTAGAATTCTCTCACAAAACTTCTAGTTCTAAAAAAAAACAAACCAAAAGACCAGAGATAGTGTATTGGGATTAGTCTGGGGAAGTGGATTACTTTGGAACATCTCTGTGACATGGCTGATGGCAGGAGCTAGAATAAAGCTTATTAAGAAATACCAGCCAGTATTTACTGAGGAAATGGGCAATGTTTGTGATTACTGCATGTATCTAGATTGGTCCTGTGGGGTAACATGAGCTGACTCAGCACACAAAATCCACCTTTCATCTTTGGCTGTGTGGCTGGATCTGCAATGAGTTGCATGCTCCAGATTCTGCTGCCATCAGCAAAGCTTTGCAAGAGCCACTTTGACTAAATCTACAGAGGACACTTGGAACCATAGCTTGCCCAACTGGTAGGTGTCTTGATTGCCTGATGAGTTTCCTGAGGCTTTCTATACTGGGAACTTCTAATGAGAAGTTTGGCAGTGGAACTTGCCTCAGCCTGGGCTTCCTTCTCTCACCCCAGTGCTGGGAATAGAGACAGAGATTTGTCTCTGGCCTTGCAGGCACAGCCACAGCCTTACCCCACCATCTGTCACACCTGGTTGAGTGACATGGCTTGTGGACAAGGTCCTCAGGACCTGCCTGTTCCCTGCTCTCCAATGCTTTGCAGTCCTCAGGAATCCATCACCAGCAGGCACCATCCTTTCCCTCCAAATCCTTGTTGCAGCTTCACTACATGAGCTGTTGCACAGGATGCTGGAAACTGGGCTCTTCCTGTTCTATTCTTTGCTTCCCTCCCTTTCCCTCATCCTCAAAAGGCAACCCCACAAGCACCAGGTGGCTTTTTCAGTAAGGCAGTGAAGTGCTGCTGGTTTAGGTTGCAAGAACTCAGTGGGGATTTTACTGAGTGGAGAGATGGGAAAATGACTTCTCATTTTGCCAGGAGGGATTGTCAGTAAGGCAGGCAGGATGTGTGCCATGGGGCATTTCAAGGGACAAATGTTTTTTTGGGGTGAATTTATCCTAGGTTAGCTACCTGTTTTTCATAGTTTGGGGTGAGGGCAAGAAGCAGCATCTTGTCTGTAGTTCTGTGGCCCAAGTGTTTCCTCCATGAACAGGGTTCTCGCAGAGGGGCTTGCATTTCATGAGCAGTGCTGTTCTGCTGGTGATGCTGCCCAGGGGCCAGAGAAACTCTCATCTTCTGGGTCTTGCTTGGACAAGCACAGAAGTGAGAATTACTTAATTAAACAGGCAGTTAATAGGTCAGACTGAGCAACCAGATAGATTCAAGGCTTACTAACCTGAATTAGAAACCTCAAAATATCTGTACATTATGATAGGAAAACCCAGCCCTATCTCATGTCCTGTCTTGACAGTGGCTTCTACCATATATCTCTGAAAGGGCAGAGTAAACATAGCATGGAATTTCCACATGCATTTGCACAATTTTAAAAAAAATATTTGCATTTTTGGAAGTGTGTTTGTCAGAAGTGTTAGCTCTGAGTCAATTTATTCAGTGCCCTTATGGTGTTTTCCATTGTGTCACATCATCTCTACTTCCCCTTCTCTGAGCATTCACTTCTTTATTTCTTCTTGGGCTCTCATCATTTGAGTCCTCAAAAGATGAGGATTATGATGTTTATGCAGATTGTGCCTAGAATACTTGAACTAACTTCTGAGTTTGTGGTGGAAGTAGTAACCCAGAAAGATGATGGCTCATCAATAAACTGTAGCTGTTTTGTTTGGGTTTTTTTATTATTATCATTGATTTTATTTTATTGATACATTCCTGTCTACTGTCAGGCTATGGATGTAGATAGGCAGCAGTACCATCACTATTCTTGTTTTCATATTATAGATCAAAACTTATTTAGAGAATACAAAACTGGTGAATAGTGTTACTAAAAAGGTGGGCAGCTTTTCCAAGGAAGGAATTTCAGGGATTGAGAATGACTGCGTGTGGGCATGCCAAGGTGGTGCAGGGGCATCCTCTGTGTTACTACTCAAGTGCCACTGCAGTGCTCTGCAGGTGCAGGGACTGTGTTGATGCTGCCAGTTGGTTGTTGAAGAGCTGAGCCGTGAGTCAGGGCTAAAATCCGATAGAAAAGTGGTACTGAGTAGGGCAGAAGCTTTGAAGGCAGTTAGACCTAGGTTGGTTTTTTCTTTAAAACATTTGCTCGTTCCTTTAATCATAGAATAATCACAGAATCATAGAACCATAAAGGTTGGAAGAGACCTACAAGACCATCCAGTCTAACTGCCCACCTGGCACTATCACTGTAACCCCTAAACCGCTAACCAACATCACTCAGTGCCAGATCCACACACCTCTTACACACCTCCAGGAATGGTGACTCCACCACCTTCCCTGGGCAACCAATTCCAGTGCCTGACCACCTGAACAGCAGATTTTTAAAAAATATCTAATATAAATCTCCTCTATCTCAGCTTATCCATTTCCTCTGGTCCTGTCACTGAAGGCACAGCAGAAGAGATCAGCCCCCACCTCACCACAGTCTCCTTTCAGGCAGCTGTAGAGAGCAATGAGGTTCCTTCTGAGCCTCCTCTTCTTCTGAGCCTAAACAACCCCAGCTCCCTCATCTGTGTCTCATAAAATATATTTTCTAGACCCTTCACAAGCCTAGTTGCCCTTCTCTGTACAACCAGTATTTATTCATGAATCTTGGTACGTAGGTGACTTAAGGGGACCTCAGTCCTGCACAGGGCAGTCATGGGGCTCCTTTGGGTCTCAGGAAAAAAGACACAGCACCACACAGTGTAATGCTGCCATTTTAATAAGGTAGAATAAGAGGAGGAATATCGATGGCAAGTAAATCATTTGCCCTATCAGGTGCTGGAAGTTGAAAATAGTTAGTGGGACAGCATAAAAAATAAGAACTGAAATACTCTAGGGGGAGAGGATGCAGAGCCCTGCAAAAAAAATCTCAGCAAAGGCCTTTCACTTCACTTTCCTTCTCAGCAAAGGATAAAGAGGATGGAAAGATAGAGGGGGAGGTCAGAAACCAACATGCATATTTGGAGATTTGAACAAAAGTACAAAATAACTGCATAAAATTCCTCAATTAGGGGTGGAAAAATGAGTTTTAAAAATGTTCCGTGTGAATTGAAGGAGCTGAGTGTCTTGAACATGTATAGAATAATTTCAGTTACTCGCTCTTGGGAAAATAATTTTGTGAGGTGAGCAGATACAGAAACAGAGATACTGAACATATGTTTATAGAAGAGGTAAGAAAGAAAAGTTGTTCCTATTAGATAATTTGATGAAAGAAATATCAGAAAAAATACAGGAAATAAATAGTTTGATTGCATTAGTCTTGTCTGGCACGTTGTGATTCAGTGCTTGAAGAGAAGTAAAAGCCTGTTATGACTCTTTTTTTGCCCTGGTTTGTGGCCTTTTCCTACTGAAGTGTAAGAACTTTCCAGCTCCTCTGTCTTTAGGACTGGTGGCACATCACTGTTGAGGAATGGTAGCTGTGTAGCTTGGCAGTGGGGAAAGAAGTGTTAATTAAAGTAAAATGCTACAAATAAAGCTGAAATGCTTTTTCTCAAAGTGTCAGGAAAAGCCTCAGAGGATATCCTAAAGCCAGTGGCACCGCTGTGGTGTCCTGATTGCTGCTTGCAGCCACAGAGGGGGGCTGTTGATCCAATAGTGGAACTCTCATTCTTCCCTGCAAAGGGAGGAAACGGCATTACTCAAATTTATTGAGTTAGGGGAAGTGTTTTCCAGTGTGCTGATTTAATCAGAGTTCCTAAAAGCCCTTTTTTCCCCCCATGAGTTATTATTGCTGTATAGACCAAATCAGTCTTTTCACAAGGAGGCTTCATTAAATTACAACGTCAGGACAAATGTTGTCCATTTTCTGAAGTTCTCTGGTGCTGAACCTGCTGACTTGAGCAATATTCAGTTTTTACTGTTCTAATAACTGCACCATATGGATGCAGTTGCATGCAGTTGATCAATGCAAGGGCACTAAGTCAGTTCACAATGTGCCTCATTCTCATTCCACATACCTGGAACTATGGGTTCAACTCACAGCCAGGACCCAGCTTCCACATTTTCACATCTGAAATCAATTTCTGCATAACCACGAGATATTCTGTGTGCTGATAGTCATAGTCTGGATGTTTGCTTTCTGTTTGAGCTGTGATGAGCTTTCCTTTTGGAGCATTTCTTTAAAATGTTGATTTCAGCTACTTCAAAGGACCATGCTTAATAGAAACAGAAGCGTAGAACCATTTAGGTTGGAAAAGACCCCTCAGATCATCAGGTCCAACTGTTGACCTAACACTGCCAAATCCATCACTAAACTATGTCCTCAAGTGCCATATGTATTTTAAATACCCCCCAGGGATGGTGACTCCACCATTTCCCTGAGCAGCCTGTTCCAATACTTGACAACTCTTTGTGAAGAAGTTTTTTCTAATAGCCAATCTAAACCTCTTTTTTCCACCCTCCCTTCCTCACATGCACATGATATCTGAATTTCTCACTAACTTGCTAAACACAGCTGAATTATTTTATTCCTTGTGTGCCTCCCCGTTATTTCAAAGCATTAATTTAATATTTTCTGCCATGGCCTTTGTGGAGTTTGACTGAAGCATTAAGATACTATTGATGTGTTCTTAAGATCTGTTGATTTTTACCCTGCCTCTCCTTTGAGCAGGAGATCCAGTCTTAAGCCACAGAACAGAATTTGGAAGGTGGGCAAATGTGGGCTAGGTCTGGCAGCTAGACCTGCATTGGAAGCTCATAGGAATAAACTTCTGGTCTGGGATAAGACATAAGTGAATACTGTTGTCTGAAAAGATTTCTAGCACATCAGGAATTCCCCTGGGAGCTGTAAGCTGAGTCATACACATTTAATGAAGAATGTTGCTTAGTTTTTAGGGGCCTGCTTCATTCTTTGTTGTCAGACTCTTCAACATTGGCAGGATTTTGCTGTAATTAACTTGACTGATAAGGACAGGCTAGAGCAGGAAGATGGGCGATGGAAAGCCAAAGGGGCTAAAGTCCTCCTCCCTTCCAGAAAGTCAACAATAGCCACTGAAGGAGCGTTTCAGTCTCTCCTCTGATCCCAGCTTCTGCATATTTCCCTCTTGACAGGCAGTGGGCCATCCTCGCTGGCTTCTCTTGTGTCCTACATTGCCATAAAGCAGATTAATGTTCTCTCTCCAGTGAGCAGTGTCTTCCCTGACAGTAACTCCAGAGTGGGCCAGGGAGTGATACTGCTTCTCCAGGTTCTGCTTTCCTGGTACACTTGTTTCCCAGCAAGATCCTTGTAACTAAGCTGAAACACAAATGATTTCATCCTGCCATGGTCTCATACTAAAAACACTCAGGAAACTTTACAGAATAGCTAATTGGTTTTGGTTTGCTTTTGTGTTGTTTTTTTTTTCCCTTTGGGAATATTTTATTAGCCCCTTAACTATAAAATGGTAAGCCTGTATCTATTTAATTATCTCTCCACCCACCCCCACTCCTTGGTGCCCTCCCCAGCCAATTCCTTTTTTCTCTATTATGGATGCTACACTCCAGATCCTCTGGCTTGTTAAGGGCAAGTAATTGAGCTGTGATTTTTCACAGCTTGCAAGAGAGTCCCATGTGAAGCCTGTTACTGCAGTGTGAGAACATCCCACTCACTTCCTGCTGCCACTCAAGGACTACTTGAGTGTTATCTTGTAAAACTTCAGGCGAGTGAGTGTACCTCCTGAAGATCCCACTTTATCCGGTGCTGATGACGCTCTGACTCAAACATTTGCTTCATAACAGGCAAATAGAGACCAAAGTCAAATTTCAGATACAGGGTCCTTTCTGGAGAACTACTCTTTGAGATCCCAGCTAGACAGAAACACCTCAAGGGGATTTTTCTTAGAAAGTGGACATAAAATCTGTATTGACACTTCCTTCTGCTCTCTGCACTTCTCTTTGTACAATGTAATCTCCTGTTTAAGATGAACTGATCCAACTGATGTCCTTGGATCTGAGCAGTTACCTGTACACAGTTCTGCTAAAAAAACAAAACAAAACAAAACATAAAAAGGTAAAGAAGTTAAATTTTGTTCAGGACAGTCCTCATGTTCCACATATATATATACACACCCATATTAAAAAGTCATGCCCTGCATGCTTGCACAGCATGAAGCAGCACACTAGGAGCAGCAGGCATGGTTAGAAGTTGTGTTCAGAGCTGAAGAGCGTGCTGATCCAGTCCTCTTGAAGACTACTTTAGCATGCATGTGACTAAAGCACCAGCTGAACATTAAGTCCCTCAGTGAGTGCCATTAGACAAAACCAGGTACTGGGCAAAAGACTCAGTTTTGAAGCAGAACCTGTTTAACACAAGGTGACTGAATGCTCTTCCAGTTGCACCAGCCATACAGTAGAAGCTGGGTTATTTTCAATCCCTCTTCTAACAAACTGACTCATTGAGAGCTGCAGTTATTTCATAAGGTCAAAACACCAGACCTCAGAAAACTTGCTCATAATTACAGGTTGGGAAAACAGACAAAGCCCAGTTAAAGCTATACTTACTGTTAAAACATCTGGGTGAAATAGTGTCAGTGAAATACAGCTTCATACGTTGTGTACTCCTCTTTTCACCTCTCATTCAGTCAGGCACAGCTCATCGTCACTGAAGTGCAAGAGGACAACTTCTGTACAATTTCACCACGGTGCTCCAGCATTGGGAATCTGCTGTTCACTCACATTCTCATCCTACATTGCCCTGGAGCTCGTGTTTCTCTCACAGGGCAGTGGCCCAGCCGCATCCTGCACTGCTGCCGACAGAGCTGGGGCCAGGCCGGGCCCAGAGTCCATAGCTGGGAAATAAACGCTCACTGTCCCTTGACTGGAATTGTGCATCCTGTTCTGATACGGCCTTACACTTTAATGAAGTATCCAATACCTTTCAAGAGCTTTTGGAAAGAGAGCTCATGATAATTAAACTGATTTCACATCTTAGGGCCATACTTCCTGATTTTAGTAAAGGCCAGAAACATTGGGCTTTTGGTCTATTTCTTAGCATTGGCAGAACAGAACTGCCCTTTAGGAACACCAGACTAATTACCGGAATTAACAGTAATTGTTTCTTCTTGTTTCTTTTGCTTGCTGGGAAATCTGCACTCCCAGTAGTTTCCAGGTCTGGAAGAGCAGAGCTGACTCATGGCAGTTTGGCCCCCATTCTACTCCAAAAAATGTTTTAAATGATCCAAAGGGCTGTGAGCTCCATGTTTTCCAGGACAGCCTGTCTTCTGGGCACTTTAAGATGTTTTTCCTCTGGTCTTTCTAGTCCAGACAGACCTTCCCTCATGTCTGAGCTTCAGTCTTGTTCACACTGCTTTTGCAGTCACCTTGCTGCCTCCTATCTCCTCACACTCAGCTTGTCCTCCCAGCACGCTGCCATGTTTTCAACCCCATCTAGATTTTTATGCAAGACTGCATATGCTTTGTCAAAATCTCATTCTCCTTTATTTTTACCTCAACATAAGATCATAAGAGGTCTGTCCTCTCCATGATTCTGTGATTGTAGATGCTTCTCATTACCACCTCATCTGCTGCTTAAGAGATTTTTCAATGCATGTCAAGGGTGACTATACCATAGAAGCTGGCAAGTACCTCAGCAGGAGGCAGCAAAAGCCATCTTGTACTTGTACTTACCATACACAGAGGTTTCTTTAGTTATACCAAACTTCTGCCTAGATTTTATTTCACCCAAATTGCAACTATGGCTTCTCTTTAAGGCAGCTCTTTTGCTTTCTTTAAGTAGTCAAAACTAAATGAAGGTGCTTCTCAAAATTACATTGGAGAAACAAGATAGAACACCCAGGGAGTGTCCTAGGCCTTGGATACTTCCCGTGGGGGAAAGACATTGTTTTTCCCCTCTTATGAAACTGAAAACTTTGTGTCAAAGATCTCCACATTTCAGGTGATTTCACTGGAACTTGTGTTTAACTGGTGCTCAAGAGGAAGGTCTTCCAACACAAGAACTATTTTAATAGTGGCCAAGGTTATTTGCATTATCACAAGGGAATGGCTCACGATTTTGGGGGGGAGGCAGGGAAGGGCATCTAAATTACTTGTGTTTTGCCTTGTCTTGTTCAAAAGGAAATGTTCTTAAACCAGAATTTTTTATTCCTGTCCTCTGATTAAAACACTGCAGACTATTAGCATCTCAGAATTAATTTCTGTTTCTATCCTCCATGGAATCAATTCCAATGTAAACACCTGCTGGGTAATAGAGGTGGCATATGACCTTAAGCAGCTCCTTTCACCTTGAAGTTACTGCTAGTTATCTTCCCAAGCACTATTTGCAGAGAAGCAGGCACCAGCATGTCAGGAGCTTAACTGCTTATTCTTTATTTTCATGCAGTAAGAGACTTGTTTGCTCAGTTTCTCAGAAGGAAATTGCCTACAAATCCAAGTTGAACATTTCATGACCTTGCATGGTTCTAGAAGTACTCAGATTTTAAGAACAAAGGAGTTCCAGGAAGGTTCCTATTCAAGAGACCTGTACCTTTGTGGTACCACCTTCTACTGGTGGTACCACAAAGGCAGCAGCCTGGCACTCGGTGTTCGTTCACATAACACAAGCTGGAAAAAGGCTCACTTGGTTAAATAAATGGGACATTTGTATTTTGTTGCATACAAAACCTTTATGCTAGAAGGAATATTACCTAAATTATACAGTCCTTACTCTTTTACAGGATGGATTCTGCTAAGCATCTGCTGCTGTAAATTTGTAGCAGTGCCACTGAGTCATAAGTAAATTTACAGTGCTAGTGTTAATGCTTTCTGGCAATGGAAGGGTTAATTTTTGCTTGGCTTCAGCTCAGAGGAATATATGTAGTCACTGGGGCTGGCCTTACTGTTAATGAATGGAAACAGGCACCTTAAAGGGACAGATAAATCATATCTAAGAATAGTAACATTCTTGTTCAGACCCATGCAAGAACAATGTTACAAAGGTATGGGCGTAGCATAAACAGCAGCTGCTCTTATGCCCAATACCTGGAAACTCAATGTAGGTATTTTTCCAGCTTTTTGCTATCCAGTCAATTTTCAAGTGGGTGGCACTGTATAACCCTGAAAACAGTTTCTATTCTCTGCTGCAATACAAACCCACGCTGTTGAGAAGCCAGGTTTCATCTGCAGTGAAGTTTCTGCTAACACAGGCTCTGTGTGCAGTAGATTTTGGCCCAAAGGCTGTGCCAAGTGGAGTTATGCACCCACAAGTTTAGAAAACACAAGGGGAACAGAACTACAGCAGACAAATCTTGAAAAAAGCGTATTTATTTTAAAGTACAACCCAAAGTTGTATCTGTAAGAAATGCACATGGTATCTTGTTTCTTGCACAAGTGTTGGCTGTGTGCATTTCAGTTCAACTTAAAAATGCATTCAGGTTTACAAATGTACAAACAGCACAAAGTGTATTACAGTCTCAACAGAATGCTCTTACATTCAGCCACTTTGCTCTTAAGGTTTTGTGTTGGTTTTGTTGGTATTTTTTGTTAATTTTTTTTCTTTTTTACATTCTTACAACCTGTGTTAACAAAGACAGCCTTATTTTAAAAAAATACTCTGCATTTTAGCACAAAGTGCCTTTTGATTTTAAATTAGAACTTGGAGGATAACACTGGAAAAAATTTAAAAACCCAAACTTTTCATGAAAGCATTGCATGCCAGGACCATTTTAGAGTTCAAATTGTTTCCTAAATAAAGATGGCAGATGGTAAAATATGAAACCAGTGAAACTGTTCATATTTACAGGCTTCAGCTGTAGTTGGGATTTGTGACCACACCCAGACATTTCCAAGCTTATCTGCAATCTCACACTACCATATTGCAGGACAGACTTTAAAAAGGAGCAAGTGATGAAAGCATGACTGACAGGGGGAGTGGGGCAGGGGGAAGCAATGGCCTGAAAATGACTTTTCAAAATTTTCCACTCAGAATTGTATCATGACCTGGATAAGAGTACTTTCTTTTTGCTTTAGTTTTCATGAGGATAGTGTGAATTTGACCAAGGATCTGAACTTCTTCTTCCAATCGTTGGGCTCCAAATTCTCCAAGGATTGTAGGTCTGTCCCATGTCTTCAGCAGGATTGGCAACGGTGGCAGCAGCGGGCGGTGGCGGAGCAGCGGCAGAGTTTTCACTACCCATGAGATCGATGCCTGACAAGGCATTTGTTGGAGTGGTGAAGGGAAGGCCACTGTTGAGATTACTTGACCAAATGGAACTGCTGAATGGAGTGGTGGACCACAGGCCACTGGGGTTGCCCAGGATCGACTGCAGTAAAGACAGAACAAGGCAAGTGACAGTTTGTTAGCTTCAATTTTCACCTTGTTTACAGCCCCTCAAAAGAAAAGCATCTGAGCAGCAGCAACAAGAAGCCTGCTCTGGAACCCCTTCCATCCTCACTGCAACATGGAGCTCTGACTTCTGTTTATAACAGCTTGCCCAGAGGAACCACGGTGCTCCTGCAGCTGAACGCTCCGGGAGCTGCCTGGGCTGCAGAGCACAGTCCATTACAGGCTTCCAAGCTGTTTTCATTTGAGCTGAAACATCCCCATACCACTGCTAACTTAAACACTATGAGTACTCAACACACAAGGGCCAGAACACTTAAACTTAAACAAACCAGATAGAATGAGGTAGATAAATATGGTTTAAGTCTCAAAAAACCAACAAAATTCAAGTTGCAGTGGAAGGTAACAGCAAAGTCCTTTTTTGATCTTTTTGGCAGTTTGCAACTTTATCTCCCTGTAGTCAGACCTCTCTGTTCTGGATGACTCTACCTGTGTTTAGTCCCACTGTACCTAATCCATATTCCCAGTATATGCTTTTCCCCCCATCCAAATTTTCTCCAGATGAAGGGAGAGGGGATAGGAGAACTGGCCATTTATCAGTGAATTCCAGAAAGTCTGTCCTGGCTCAAGACACTTGGAAGGCTCTGACAAATGGTCATGGTGCAGATGGAGGTGAGTTCCAGCACATCACAAATGCATCTGGGATATAGAGGACAGGTACAGCAAGCCTAGAGAACACATGCAGGAAGGGACAAGGCCCATGTTCTGTCAGCTGTATTTTACTAAAGCCCAAACAGTAGCAGACAGCAAGCAGAGGAACCTGACCCATGGTGTGGTGGAAAGTGATACCCGGAAGCAGCCAAAGATGGAGATGAGAAAGGTTAGCATAACTTTCTGCTAATATTAGCACAGAACCTGCTATGTGTGGGCTTATGGCACTACATACCCCAGTGTCAACAGATTTAATGTACATATGCTGTAAATTCAATTTGCAAATATACTGGAAACTTGATACACCCAAAAGGCAGTGAATTCACTGAGTAAGTGCTGTAAGGTACAAACATCCTTATGTTTGGATTTAGTCGCTGGAGATAGGGCACCCCTTCCCAAGATCTCTGCACTCAGTTAACACACTAAAGGTTAACCAGTATCAGTGTACCCTGCATCTGAAGATTTAAATAAAAATCCATTTAGGAAAGAAAACAAGGTAGAATCTGAGAATTTCTTCCTTTTAGGTTTTTATTCTCTGCTCTGGAATGAAGAAGATAGGCTCAGTCTAACCATACCTGAAACTGGCTGGATGCTAACACACCACAGAATTTGCTACCAATGGCTGGACAGGAGTTTGGAGCATTACTTGGGGGTTAACCAGGCCAACAGCATCAGGACTCTCCAATGTCACTGAGAAACTGAGCCAGACCAGGGTCACAGTTATTACTATCACATAAATAAACGGTTATATTTAAGCTATACAAGCATTAAACTATAAGCCTGAAGCAGGAAACACTCACTCTGCTGCTTGGGCACCAACCCTAACACACTAAAAGTCCACTCTATTTCCTGCTGCAGGCAAGAGCCAGGAACTATTTGTTCCTACTTGTCCCAAAAGTGTTTGGGAGGTCCTGATAGAAAGGCCCTTGCTCATTAATCAGAAGCAACCAGGACAGGAGCAGCAGAGAAAAGCACCTGCTATGCCCTTTCAAGGCTGGTGGAAAGGAGGTACAAAGTGGCTGTCAGGCAGAACTACACACAGAGAAATAGAGGAATGGGGAGTAGGGGAATGTGGTCAGAAAGAAACTTGGGGAGAAGTGCCAGCAAGGCAGCAAGGCTGAGGGGAGATGGGATCCAGAAAGAAAATGCTAGTTAGCACAGAAGAGTTGTGCATAAAAGGAGAAAGCAAGAGGAGTAAGGAAGAAGAGCAATCAAAATCAACTCTCCAGAAACCTTCCTCAAAAAAAGGGTAACACAGAAGCCACTGCCTATGTGCTGTTTGCAACAATGGCTTTGGCTCTTGCCCTGGAAGACCAGAAAGGGCAGGGCCCTGGCCTGGTACCTGCTCTCTTATCAGGCACCTAGAGCAAGGAGGCTCAGTAACAGAAAAAGCCAAGCTTTCCTGTTCTGGCTTGACATAGGCCCTTGAAAATATCACTATCATTTATAACAGCTTTGAATATTTCAGTCAGTTTGCTGCTTACTTCTTGTTTATTAAGTGATCGTCTCCTTGAGTAAGCTCCTAAAATGTCTCCTCCCAAATTAAAGTACTTAAATGGAGTAGCTGACACTTCATCTATACTTCATTTATATAATTTGTTTGGCTTCCATCTTGATGCTTCCTGGAGTACACTGCTAAATTTTTCAGAAGCAGCTGGGAAATACAAGTTAGGAGCTGGAGAGCTTGTTCTGGTTGTCCTCAAGCCCTCTCTGTCTAAGGCTGAGAAACCTGCCCTCCATGTGACCAAAATCCAAACATCTTTCCTTACATAGTTTCAGTGAGGTTCCAGCTCTGGTTGTAGCCACATGACAAGGGCAGGATCAGCAAGTCTGTATCTATAAGAAGCCGTGTGACCTTCTTTGGCTTCCCCTGTCCCTGCCTTCCCCCACTCCATCTGAACTGCTCCCAGGTGAAGTAAACACTGCCTCTTACTCACTACAAAAACATTTTCAGAAGTCAACATGAAGGAGGATTTCGGCTGGCAGTGAAGACAGCTGTTGCAGCATAAGTTTTAGTCTGACACAAGGATGACAGTGCAGCACTACAATCTGTAAAAGTTGGGGGTTTTCTTCTTCTTTTACTCAAAATCTTTTGAAATTAGTAGTCAGTTTAAAGGCTTCACTTTATGTTCAGTCCTTTAGTGTTTTTGAATACTGAAAAGAATGTATTTAAGGTCTTTTAATAGAGTTTTTGGGCCTTTTTGTTAATTTATAAACAGGTGCAATACTGGATTCAGAAAGCAGAATCGAAGTGTGAAAGTTATCATATTGGCAACTGTCTATCAAACTGGGAGTGACATATGCAGTGTTCAGCCAAGGCACAGGAGCAAACCTGAAGGATGTGGGAGCAGATCACACTTCTCTAAGTGCTGCAAAGTGCTCTTGTGAGAAATATTTATATGGGAAGCAGTGTGCATGGATTCATCATCCCCAAGTGAGGGACTAATAACTCTTTGTCCATGTCAGCTTAACTACATCAAGAAGAATATGTGTAAATTCCCTCTTCCTTTATTCTTCAGCTGGTATCTTTTCACCTCCAATTCTTCTGAATTAAATTAGATGGCACATACAGAACAGGTTGGTAACAATAATAAACCACTGTATTTGGACTGAATACTTACTGCAGTTGTATGAGTTGGGGAACTTGAGCTTGTTGGCCAGGAGGGTACAGAATCTGTAGCTGAAGGATCCCAGATGGATGATGGAACATTATTGAATTCATTCCAGTTCCTCTGAACATCCTGCCCATAAGCAGATCGAGCTAAACCAAGCTTGCTAAAAACCTCTAAAAATAAAATGAAATAAAACTGAGTACATTACTCTTCCTCTTGTTCCAAGAACAATACTTTTCACAGTTATTCCTTGTATTTTTCTAGCAGGTCTTGCTGCAAGGAGATTAGAAGAGGTCACACAATAATACAGATCTCATCTCATATGACCAGCATGAGACAGGGCTACAAAGTTAGTCATGATTATAGTGGGGAAAGAGAGTTGAATACTTGCTGTGGGAAACTCAGTGCCAGCCTAAGCACAGCAATACTGAGAGTCCTGGCAGTTCTCCATAACTGCAGCACTCATTTGCCTTGCAGCACTCTCTTTCCAGGTGACTCCTGGTAGGAGGCAGCACTGGGAGTGCCCTGGCCCCAGCTCCATCTCTGCTATGAGAAGGAAAAGGGAGCACCAGTGGCCGTGGCTTGCCTGCTTCCCACACGCAGAACTGATCCCAAGTATTTTACTGGTGCCCCTCAGAGCCACAGGTGCTAAATGTTGCTGCTAAAGAAAAAAAAAAACACAGCAGCAGCTGCTACTGTTTGCATTTCCAGCAGACATCAAACTGTTGCAGTAGATAGCATTTTTTCAGTAGACACTGATGCCACATCCAAAGTTTGCTTTGCTTATCTTTTCAGCCACCTCAAAACACAGCACACTATGGTACACAAATCTTCCGAAATACACAGAGCATCCATGCCCTGCAATCTCAGTGCCTGCCCATCTCTATTTCATTTATGGAAATTTACCCAAATATTTAAATACATTAATTAATTGCTAGGTTTAGTATGCATCAGTTCATTTTGCAGCTGTACAAATACTGCAGGAAGATACAAGAGGAAAGCAACATGAGGATTGGGCCACTGCCTCACTTAACAGAGCCACGGTTTTAGGCAGGTGTTTATGCTCAGGAAACCACAGGCCTAATGGCATATGTGTGGGACTGAGAGTAAAGTTTTGGGGGAGGGATGGAGAAGAAGAAGACTAAGAAAAAAACCCCAAAATCAAGACATTTTACTGAAACAGAGAAACTCCAAACCCAAGCATTCTCAGCCCATGCACTATATGAGATTCCACTGACTTTCTGTGGAGTTAAACAGAATATACCACACTTTCCTACATAGTCTTCCCTTTTGGGAGTGAGGATGGAAACACTGCCTGTACTTAGACTGGTGGAATGAAGACACAACATTTCTCTACCTGTATTTGAATTTGAACAGAAAAAAATTTGAACAGAAAAACTCACCTCCAGTTAAGTTAAAAGAGTGTCCGAATGCAGAGAAGGAGTTGAGAGGTGTGAAATCAGGACTGCTGGGATTGCTGATAGGACTCCACAAACCCGAACTACATTTTATGGAGTAACAGGAAGGCAATACACAACTTATTAACACAGTACTAATGACAGTATTAACTTACTAATCTACATACAAATGTACGTGTATGTATATGTTTAACGATGTATTTTTATATATACCTAGATAAAAATATATAGTTAAACATATATTAAATATATATTTAATGGTGATCATGAGTTAGGAAATCAGCTTGTTTTAACAAAAGATTTTGGTGAAATACCATTTTACTGTGTATATACCCATCTTGGAGTAACACAGTAATACAGACACAGTGCTCTTTAATCTGTAGAACGAGCACCAAACAAACACAAGCATAGCGCTTTTGATCAGTTTTTCAGAAAATTCATGGAATCCACACCATAATACAGTTTTTTTTCTCAAGAAGATAAAATTGACAGTCACTTTTAAGGGATACAAATACCCTCATGGACAAGCTTTTTAAAAGTAACAGATGAGTTAACTGGAACCAGTGTTAAACATCCACCAAAACAAATAAAAACTCCAGTGCACTAACTTCACTCAGAAAGCAATTCCTTTGCATGTGGAAACTTGAATTCAAGTCTCTTTCCTACTCCAGAAAGGTAACTGCTTTTTAGAACTGAGACACAGGCTCACTGCCAAAATGTCAGAAGAGACATGTGCCTTGGAGAATGTGACTCAGTGAAGCCCTATCCTGCTCCTACTGAAAACACAAAGCCCACTGAGAGTTTTGGTCTCAGTGTTAAAATGGGAGTGAAAGGTATTGCTGTACAGCAAGGAGCTTTGCCTGTGAACCTTTAAGTGACCTTGGTACACACTCCTCAGTACTGAGAGAGCCAAGCTGATTCCTCATTGTTTGGATGCCCAGGAACACAAGATTGTTGAGTTACTTGGAATGAGGAGGAGAAAGTTCCCATCACATCCAGAACATCCTCTCTACTTTTGATTCACTTGCAACTTCTGAACTTTTCTGCAAGGTGAGAGATGCTGTGCCTAGACTTTAAAAAATAGTTTAGAAAGAACCTAACAAGAATGAATTCTACCACTCCCTTCAAAATGCCATTAACAGCTCAGTCTTCTTTTCTAGGGGTCCAAGTATTTGCCTAGAGAATATAAAAATTACCTGTCAGAGCCATCACTGTCAACAACTGGGTGGGAAATGCTGATATTGCTGGAAACATCTGTCTTGCTTGGAGAAACCTTTGGTAAACCACTGCCACCTGAAAAAATATGTATGTAAAAATGAGTAAAATAAACCCCAGAAAAATAACAGAATATTCAGGAAATATTTAGAATTATTAAGAACTCCAAACTGGTTTAGTACCTGGACTTTTGTCATAACCTGCAGCTACAGCAGCAAAAGTGGGGTTTCCATTCCTGCCTGGAAGAGAGGCTGCCTTTGCCAGTTTATGTTTTGTACCATTAGGCTGCTTGCTTTTCATTTCACTAAAAAAAAACAAACAAAAAAAACAAAAGAGGGAAAAAAGATTAAGGTTTTGGACTTCAGCAGTTTGATTAAAAAAGTGGCAATTTGAGCTACTATTCAAAAAAACGTTTATAACAGCTCAACAGTTCATGTAATTGCACATTTTTCTGGTCTACCAAGTTGTACAGCAAGGCAAGATATGCACAGTGGTGTATCTGCAGAAAAGCAGTTTCCATGGGAAGAGGAAACGGGTCTGAAAATAGGGAGATGCCCCCTGTGAAGCGCAGTTCCACAAGTCCTCGGTGCCTGGGAAGTCAGTAGGAGGTAGGATCTGGACTCACTTGCTGCAGCTGCTGTTCACGATGCTGCTGTAAGTGCCTCCTCGTGGCCCAAAAGCAAAGGATGTGGGAGGAGGAGGGGGAGATGGAGAGGCGGGTGTTGGAGAGGGCTGGCGCTGCTTCAGGAAAGCATCTGCATTCAGGGTTTGCAGAGAGAGCTTATAGAGGTTGTCTGTAGCTATAAAGAGAAACACAAAACATCTTCCTGTAGTATTTACATTACAGCAAAGGCTTCTCGAACTTCTGCTAATCCCTTCTGTTCAAATGGAGGGATTATGAAAGGCTGAGCTTTGCTCCCAGTGACGGAAGCAGCAGCTCCTTTTCTATGTTCACCTGTGGCTATTCAGGTTTACTGTTTATTTTCAGAGAAACTGTTTTGCAACACAAGCAACCAGGAGGAAGGTGAGTTGGTTCCCACACAAAGGATTTACAATGCAACCAAAAAGACTGTAACAGTGTCCCAACCTAAACACTTCATTAAGGTGTTTTCAGTGTTCATTCTCAGGGACAAATAATCTAATTAGTTCAAAATTTGGTTGGAGCAGACCTGCCCAAGCAAAACCCCACCTACTCTAGAAAATACATATTTTTTGAGCAGTAATTCTCATCTTCTCTATTTCCCCAGCAGCTTCTGAATCCTATTCAGCACTGGAGAGCTGCAGAGTGACCCATGTTCTGCCCACACCATTTTCAAACCTCCCAAATCATACCAGATGCTATCAATATGGGGCCTAAGCAGAAACACTGAGCTCAGCTATGCAGTGAAAAGGAGACAGGAAGATCTATAAACAGATCAAGCCTATCTACAGATATTAATTGCAGAACACTCATTCTGCCATTGTCTAGTGATTACTTACAGCTGCCAGCTTTGTGGAGAGGCACAGAGTCCCACTCTGGTGGTGGAGAATCCTTTTCCCCTTCTGAGCTGCTGGTGTTTCCTAGCTCCTGTCCAGAACCACTGGGGAGAAATTTTGCTAATACTGATGGTCTGTTCTCCATTAACTTACTGCTTGGACCTATTAAAACAAAAGAAAAACCAAGTGTGTGGATAATAAACTGATTAGCCTTCTTCTCACACCAGATTTAGAATTAAGCACTCAAGAGGGGTTACAGAAAATTATATAAAATTCTTGAGGTATTTACAAAAAACAGCCTCACACTACCTCTTGTTTTGGGGAGGTTTCTTGATTTAGAGCCACTCGACAAAAGGTGTGGTGTAGAGATCTTGGATGGAAAGGTTTTGCGCTGCTTGTTTTCCAGTGGGGGAGTATAAGACAATTCCAATGGACTAAAAGAAAACAGAAATTCTTTTATTTTAATACCGAAAAGCATTTTCTTTTAAACATACACACACACGCACACATATATATGAGCCATATCTCACAAAATATTGGTCTCCTTTGGCTTTCTTATGAATAAGCAGAGTTTTGTATTTCTCCTATATGCAACTCCACCCTTCATAGCACTGGCTCATTTTCTACCCCCACTGCTCCACACATGTACTAAGCTCACTCACATTCCAGGAGTGGATTTCACCCTGGAGCTCCAGGATCTCAAAACCCGTTTGATTATACAGAGACAACAAGAAATGGCAACTGCCCTTTTTCTACTCTGCCCCTTCACACCTCTGTTACATCCCATGCTCCTAATATGCTATATTGCCCTAAATGTACAGGATTGCTTTTTAATCAATAATACAAAACTACTCAAATGCACCATCAAATTAAATTTGCTATATATTGCTCTTTTTCTCCAAGTATTTGATTCTGTCTCTCAAACATTTTAGGGAGGAACTATTTTCTCCGTTCCTTGAATTCCAAGCCAGCCCTCATTGTGGCCTTTGAAAACTGTCAGATGTAATGGACTTGAGAGTTATAAGAGAAAGCAAGGTATGTAATTGTAAGAATAAATACAGAGGAGACTTTGCCAGGCAATGTTTTCAGAAATATTTTGAAGAAAACGAATTTATTCTAACTACAAATTCTGTCTACTATTAAATACAACAGAAAAAACACAGCTGATATACCATACCTCTGTTTGGTAAAGTTTACTTTTGTGGCACTTGGATACCAATCTGATTTCCCAGTACTATTTTGGAATGAACTAGCTATAGCAAGATTAAGATTCTTCATGTTTCCCCCTATCTATACTCTGCAATCACCCACATGCCAGTAATGGACAGGGACTGGCAGTGGCAGCAGCCTCCTTTAAAAATAACGTATGCAAGACTGACCTTACTCTATGATATGAAAAAGGAAACCGTGGCTGCAGTTTCACCAAGGGCAGCTAAAGGCACTCACGTTAATGCTAGCTAGTGCTGCCCCTAGAAACATTAACCCCACTTTTTGTATGCAATAGCTGTTATAAAAACCTTAACTCATTGCTTTGCCTGATTTTCATAGCTGGATTTAGTTCTCATTTACATCCTGTATTTCAATTAAGTAACTTACGATTTGCAAGCTTCAGATATTCCCTGATATCAGGAAGGAAGAGGAAGCTGCTTAAAGGTACCTGCTTAAAGGTTCCTGTTGGCATGTGCCAAACTGGCAGCCAAACAGTCAAGTAAAGATATTTCTATCAATCCATCTTCCCTTTAAATATCATACTTTCCCTACTAAAAAGTCTTCATTATGCTTACCTGGTTTTCACATCTACAGGGATTTCTTTCTTGATACTTGTAAGCATTTTTTTGGTTTTCTGTTTTACTGGGACTATTTCATTTTCAGGTTTTTCTGCTGTAACTTTTCCCTTTTGTTTCTCAGGTTCCTATAAAAGACATAATGACATGTTAATAATCATGAAAAGCAAGTCCCTCTTGCATCTGAACAGACATAATATAAAGAAGGCTGAGGAAACAATGCTGCTAGAAAATATGAACATTTTTGAAGATCTCTATTTATGACTTTGTGAGTTTACCTACAAAATACGGTTTCTATTTTTTCTATTTGGAGAAGCAGAAATCAAAATAGCAAATTAATGAGCTTCAAGGAGATCTGATGCTTACAAATACACAGCTTCCCTGGCCATGGCCTCTGAGTCTACTGAGTAAGATGCTAGCTCTGTACTGAGACCTTTACTGCATCTGCTGCATGCAGTCCAGGCCATCTAAAACAGACTCTTCAATAAGTCAAATAAAACAAGCAACTTCACCATTCAATTTATTATTTTCTTTAACCACACTTCTAAGACTTTCTAAATACAATATTCTCAAATAGCCGTCCTGAAAAAATCAACAGTAATTTTCAAGTGACAACTTACTAAACTGTAACCTTTAAAATATATCACATGGATTTCTTTTTTTTTTTTTTACCCACAGCCACAATCCCTGTATTTTACAAAGTTCAAATTTAAGACATCAAAATTTAGGCTTGGTTTTCTTCCCTTTGCCATGACCTCTGCTTTGTTAAGTCAGAGTTTTCTTTAGGACAAAATATTTATGACAATCCAACCACTACACAAATTGTAGACTTTAGTTTATTATCTTGGAGCATGTGAGCTGAATAAGTTAATATTATAAGTTAATAAGTTAATAAATAAAAGTAGGGGTATTGTGTAAGGTAATTAAGTTAACTATGTGCTGACAAGTTACCACCATTGATCTGAGCCTTTGTAATTGACAAAAAGCATGGATTTAGCATGCACCTTAATTGCTGAATGAAATTAGTGTCCATACTTTGGCCTTTTAGTCTGCAAAGAGAACAGGCCAGGAGACAATTACCACAATGCTGCTGACAGCTGCTGGCTCATTCAAACCACAGTCACCTGGGCACTTTTAGTCCTGAGATAACAAAACTCAAGCATGTTCACACTCAGAGGTGCATATTTGATACAGAGTGAAGGCAAGAATCAGGAAAGGTGCTTTTTTATTAGCATTCTTCCTTTTTGAGGTATTATATAAAAGCTGAGGATGGTGTGGGGGAAAGAGACTGTGTTCCTACTGCAACAGGTAACACACATGGCTACACAAGGGCCTCCTTTTCTCAGCAGTGCCATACCTCTTTGAGAAGTGGTTCTGTATCTGGGTTGGAGGTTTCTGTTGTGGTTGAAGAACTGTCATCATCTGCCAAGGAATCCTTCAGCTCGTCCTCCTGCTGCTTTCCTTTCCCTCTTCTGTCCTTTTCTTCCCGCTTCTTCTGTGGCTTAGCCTTGCGCTGAATTGTTTTCCCTTTTCCTAGAAATTTAAAGATGCTTCAGATTCTCAGCAGCAGTACTCAGAGAAGGGCTAGTTCCCTTCCTTTTGGAGGCTACCCCATGTGATTAAGCCTCTGAAGATTTTTGCCTGTTATGACACACCAAGCACTTTTGCCCCTTTGCACCAAATGTGAGCAAAAGAAGAACCCTGAACTCCACCATCACATTTATACTCCTGAGCTGTGTCCCCACTGCCTCTCTGTGGATGTGGGCACCTGGTTGCCTATACTTCCTCTCTGCTCTGTTTCTGGCATTCCTTTTAAACACCATAGAATCCAATTTGACAGTTCAACCATGTAACATTAGATTTAAACATAAATTTGAGGATGGCAGAAGCTCTATCATCCAAACAAATGAAGAACAGGAATGATCAGTTGTCAGTTGAAAAAAAAAATCCAACAAAACACAAACCAACTTAAAATAAGACTAGTGTGGACGAGAAAAATCACTAATAGTATTTGTCTAGCAAAAAGGTAAGAACCCCAAACTACCAAAGCCTGAAAATCTCACTCCCAATTACACTTTCTCCTCCTGATGTATTTTATTCCTTCAGAGTGTACTGTTCTCAATACAGAGCAACTCTGCATGTGTATGTGTGGAGTCTTCATGAGCTTACCATCACCTGCTGCAATGCTCTTACAGGATTTGAGCTTTCACAACATCCTTATGTCTTACTAGCTGTAGTATGTGTCTTTACTCATAGGATCTTTCTCAAGATCCTGCTCTTCAGAGTAAGCACTCTCATTTATGAGCCACGCAGTGCCTGCATACAGCCTCCTGTATGGATTTAGTTGTTCTCTCAAAGACTCAAGTAACCTGTGCTGAATAACTGGATTCTACCTCTTCTTGAATTTGTACTAGCTTGAGCTGGAATTGAGACTGGAAGAACCATGACAGCTGATACATTTCATTTGGCAAAATGGGTGAAGTTTGTACCAAACCAGAAATTTGCCTTCAGTATTTTAGCAAATACCAGATACATATCAGTGCCTTCAAACTTTGTTTTTTAAGACTTAAGTATCAGTGTTTTCAGAATCTAGAACAACAAAAATATTGGAGATAAAAATAGATATGTAAATACAAGTAGATCTTCCTATGAAATTTTTTTCAAGGTTGGCTTCCAACATATTGGGGGCATTTTGGCTGTGCCTCAGAAGGCCTTGTTCCAAAATTTGCTTGAAATGTAATCTACACTCAGGACTGCTAAATGTTTAATGTTCATAATTAGAAAATCTATGTAAAATGTAATCATAACATTAAAATGTAGCATAAAGCAGCTGTTTAACAAAAATCTAATGCAGCCTCCACAGCAGTCTGCTAGGACCGAAGTATTAGGAAGCTGAAACAGAAGACCATAAAGACAGGAATTCTGCACAAGATCTTATGACAGTTTTAGTCCGGAAGCTGCTGTTTTTGCAAATGTTTGTGATTAGCTCTAAATACTTATCTAAAGAAAGACAAATACCCATGTGTGTTTGTAGGTGCAGATAGATTATGGAACTTCCCCTGTGGTTTTACATTTTAAAGACGACAAATGGAAATGGGCACACTACATTATCTAGAACGGGAATTTGCTTTTGAAACCAAACTTGGTGGTCTTCACCACCAAGTGTGTAGCTGCATCACAAAAAGCTCTCAAGAGCAAGAGCTGCTTCCATCTTAGGGGGAACTAGAAATGGAAGATGTGTTCCAGAAGTGCCTTCAAGCATTCGGTACACAGACTTGATCAGTCCACTGCACACCTGCTCATCTGTAACCCATGAGGCTGTAGCATCCTTTCTACCAGACACTTTGCTTTCCAGAGCTCCAACATTGCACTGTTTGCCAACACGGACACTGTCCATAAAACCTCCCTACCATGGCATCACCTTCTGGAGTCCCATTTAGCCTTTACGGAATGAGTACCTGACAAACTGATGGCAGTTCTCTTAATTCTCCCAGCCACCTCCCACTGTGAAAACTAAAAACAAAACAGGCCATTATTTCTTGCTGAAATAATACAACAGAATTGTACTATTTCAGCAAGACACCAAAACTTCTCATCACTTCAGAGTCTCCACTTTGGAAGTCCAAATGCATTCTAACATCCACTCTGAACTAATTAAGATCTTTCTACTCATTACCACCTAACAGAGTGAAGCCCTCCTCACTGGTGGTGCACAGTCTTAGAGATGGTGCTGTGTTAATATGCCTTGCCACAATTAATTTTCTTAACTTGATCTCTAATAAGCAACACAGTATTAATGCCAATTCTGTATAAGTGTTGGTAGCAAAAAGTGAAAAATCATTTAGAAATAAACACATTAAGATTAATGTGTTTAATAATCACGCAACTCTGAGATGCAATTGAAATTGCTAATAAAAAAAAATCATAATTAGACAATCTTCTCTAACAAAGTGTTTATAAGAAGGCAATAATTGACATAATTTCAAAAGTCTGAACATATCTAATGTATGAAATTCAGTACACTATTCTAAGCACTACAAAACTGGAAAGATGGATAAACAAGTCCAACTCTAGCCTCATCCAAAAATGAATGTAATGTATAGACACAGGTGCCTTATATTAATTTGCTGACCACCTGACATTAAGGATTTTCTACAGCTGCAAGTCAGGGCATGAAGAATGCCATTCCTAAACAATACCACAGAGGATTATTTATCCATCTCTCTCTCTCTTCCCCTCCTCCCTTTCTCCCTGCCCCACTTTTCACACTACAATAGGACAACTTCCTTTTCCCTTCCTCAACCATGAGCTCCAAGTACAAATGATGGAGGTGGGAGGGACAGCTGCCAACCCAAAGGCAAAGGAGTAGCAACAAAAAGCATTTCTCTTTTTCACAGAATCAGGTGTCTAGATATTCACACCTGCTTTCATCAAAACATGCCACCGTTTTTGCAGGAAGACTGACAAGTGAACTTCACTGCCACAAGGTCACACATGAGTTCAAGACACGGGCACACAGCACAGGGCAGGGAACTGCAGAGAAGAGCTCCCTTTTCACACTATGAAAACATGACCTTTACAGCTGATTAAATCTTGTCCTGTGGCTTACACAGTGAATCATCCCATTAAAGCAGAATTGTATTACCTTTGTTTTTTGCTAGTGGAGATGGGGGCTGTTCTGTAAACACATCAGGGGAAGGGGATTCTGGGTGGTCAAAGTCTTTTTCCATAGTTTCTATGAGCCCAGTGAGATCTGAATCCTCCGAGCTGTGC
The DNA here is from genome assembly GCA_013400515.1 of Erpornis zantholeuca. NCBI lineage: Eukaryota > Metazoa > Chordata > Aves > Passeriformes > Timaliidae > Erpornis > Erpornis zantholeuca. The sequence continues at coordinate 50,372 of VZTN01024272.1, forward strand.
CTTCTGCTGCTGGCACATTCTCCATGAGGTGGGCTGAGAAGAGGGAGCTGTGGCAAAGCACTTTCAGTCTGTTGCTCTTGCTGCTGGGGCCCAGATGCTGGAGGTTGCTGGAGGGGCTGCTCAACCAAAGCTGGTGCCTGCTGCTGCATCAGCTGCTGGTTCTGCCTTGTCCCCTTGGCTCTTTTGCCTGCGGCATGAGTCTGAGCTGTGGCACCTGAATCCAAGGTAAAGGGGCCCGTTCTGTTCACTGACTGCATGGAAGCTGCTTGTGCTGAAGTCCTGTTAGTTATACTTGAATTGGTTTTGGATTTGATGTTTTCAAAATCAGGTGCATTTCTATTGCTGTGAAGGTGCGCTGTTGCATTGCATTGCTTATGATTCCCTGCACCGGATCGTGAAGATGAACTGCCTGCTCCGTAAATTCCTCTGGACGAACTGTGATTAGAATCCGATCCAAGTGTATTCAAGCTGGAAGAATAACACATGTTGAAACATACTCTACAATGTTTCCATTCTTCACCATGAAAAGAGAATCACTATATCCAAAAGAAGCCTTGAACTACACTATTCTTGGCATACAACCAGCAAAAACGCCTAAAACTTGTTTGGTAAGTCAGTAGCCTTTACCATTTCCTGTTCACTCACCTGCTGTACATAGGAACAAAAACACAGTAAAATGACTGTTGATGTAAGTGATGGAGGGAACACTGAAAGGAGACGATCTTTAGTTAACCTAAGACACCTAAGGTAGGAAACTCTGGCCTGCAATATTCTTGCAGTCTATACATTTAATTTTTTATATCTTTATTCATTCATCTGTTCTACAGAGCAGTATTACTTTCTTACTGGCCTGATAACTAAAGAAGAAATAAATGGGAAAAGTACCACAAGAAGCCCAAACATTTACTTACTTTCCATCAGATGAAATTCCAACTATTCTCCTGAGATCAAGTGGCCTTCCCATATCAAAGGGAGGGTTTGAGGCCTCAAAGGACAAGCGTCTTCTAAATGGCTCCCAAATTCCTTGAGCTTCTAGATAGGCTGTTCCAATTACTAAGAGAAAGAGTACACTGCAAAGAAGAAAGGCAGTCATCTAAAGATTTATTTCTTAGTTTTGAGCATTTAACAAGTAATGACTAATCACACAGGCCAAAAAGTTTGTATCTTGTACTGAAAATACTGAAAATTGCATCCAAATCACAATTTTGTCTGATAGAAACATAACATAACACAAGGCTGGCATGATATGCAAATCACCAGCACTGAGAATGGAAGCTAGATGCAAGTCTGACATGCAGTTGCCAAGTGTATTAATCCAAAAGAAAAAAAGTTGGACTTCAAAATCTGGAGCCACAAGCATGTAACTGTTCAAACTAACAGTGATTTAGGGTAGGCAAAAATAAACAACACATTATCAACTTAAAAAAACATGGACTATACAAATTCCTAGTGTTCACTCCTAGAAATTAAGGATAGCTTTGCAATTACAGGGATGAGTAATTTTAGTGGCAACTAGCAAACACATACATGATGGCATCCTAAAAGTTAGAGGCATCTTACACACAGAAATCTTGGAATATTAAGAAATACATTAGGACTCTTCTCTAGTTTGCTGCTAAGATGTATTTTTGTATTTTTAAGAAAAAGACACAGTAAGGGAAGGGATTAGTATTCTCTATTCTTTGTAAAGTCTAATTAACAAATACAGCACATATAAAATTATCCAAGCAAACTACACTTATGAGCTGACAAACATTACTTACTCTGTCAAAGAACTAAAACCAAAATCAGCCTATAAATTTCTAGCACATATATAGAAGAAAACCACATAAGTACTCACTCAGCACTTTAAGTAATGCAGTGTCAGTGATGACACAAAATTTCCTAAAAGTAACAGAAATTTTCCTCTTACTTTGGAAAATGCAGTTTCCTCACTAAACACTGCATTACTTAAAAAAGTGCTGAAGAGTCAAAAAAGAAAATTAAGTGGGCTGTAACTTTATCTTCTCTATTTCTTTTGTTAATCCCTACAGGGAAAGACAGCCTAAGTGAACATTTGCAAAATGGAAGAGCCAGTAACTTACTGTGGGGGGAAAAAAAGGAATGTGACATGTATGTGATAATGCTTTGGATTTGCAGCACACAGAAAGAACACTTTTTCTTCAGAGGCATCTACAGCACCAATACATTTCACACTAAGATATAAGCCTAAGACTAATGAAAAGAAAATCAGCATTTATTGCTACCAATAAGTAAAAACTCATACTAGTAAGTTTTCATGCTAAGGTGTTCTCTGCACAAAAGCAGTGGGGTAAGGTGTCTCATATCCAAGAGGTGAGAAGGGACACAGGGTTTACAACTTCAAAGTTCAAATAATGATAGGTAGAGGTTAAGACTACAAAAATGGTGGTATTTTCAACTCACAATTCAACAAGGTATAATTGACATGTCTGTTTGCTGAGGAAAAACATGCATTAATATCCCACTACGTAACCTGTGAGTGTGGACTGCTGCAAACAATGTCCATCAGGTTCTCAGAAATCCCATTATTAGTATCACCAGTTGTCTGTCACACAACAAGTGGCAGCAAAGTTAAATTCATCCAAGGCATCTGCTAAGCTCATTACAGTCACTGCCTCATATCTCTCTAAAGCACAATACTCCAGAAGGATGCTTACATTTCTACAGGAATTCACTGATAGCAGTGCTTTAATACCTAATATGCTTCAAGTTTGGCATATTTATCAAAACCCCTACAGATTACCAGGACTAACAGGAATATGAATCTCACTGAAGAAAATAGGTTCAAGCATGAAGTGTATAATTTTGTCCTTGCTTTGAGCAGAAAGTCAGTAATCCTCTGCCTTAAACAGTTCATGCTCAATCTATAGAAGTGTTTGTTAATTTGATCTCCTTTTAGCCTATTTTATTTTACAAGAATTATAGCATGTGCTGAATATACACGTGCTTCTCTGTAACCCATGGTCAGGCAGTGGTAGTTCGTGCCCATACAGTGGTAAGAACAAACACACACACACTACCTCATTATTCCTGAGATGATTATGTACAGTGCCAGTTCCCAGTTGGGCCTGGGCAGCGCTTCTGCACACGTTGCCAACATGTGATATGGAAGCGATGCATTCAAGATAAATACAAATTCAGAGCCTCCTGCAGTGATGAATTTTAATTCACGTATAACTCTGGAAGCAGTGAAATCTGGTGTAAACCTGGAAACAACATAAAGCACATTAGAACTTCTCATATGAACAGCACAAAGGTTGGAGGCAATTTTTATAACTCATAAATTAAAAATTAAAAAAACTTGTAACTCAACTCCAACAATTACCACACAGCCTAAAAATACTTGTGTATCTTTCAAATATCCATGATGCGTTTGACTATGTTCATTAACACTTCATGCTTAACACATCTGATACTAGATTACTCCTGAGGTACTAAACGAAATTATAATAACTGAAAAAAAGGTTTTACCACATCTATTAATAAAAGCTGTGAATGCAGTAAAAATTTAACAGCAGGTCTAAATAAGTAATGGAACCAACTACTATGTGAGCTATAATTTTTTTGAATACTTCACCTTTAAGTTACAAATGTGACTTTTTAAAAGCATCACCACTACGTCACAGTCTCATCCCAAACTAAAATTGTGCAGAAATACTAGTGAAATGCTACTTCACTGCAGCAGTAATTCATACATCCACTTGCAGAACAGAAGCAAATTCTGAACTTTTTAAATACCATTTTCTGAATAGTTAACTTTACAACACAGCACTGTTAAAAGATCAGTGTTTGGTGCAGAGATTTTTTACAATAAAACCTGACAGAATTGCACAAACATTATCATTAAGGCAACATGCAAAATATTCAAGACTAAAACACTGTGCATTACAATAACAATCCTTAGACCAAAGGCTCATTTCTACATACTGCAATGCACCAAAACCATATGTAGATATAGGTCCCATGTGCATTCACAAATTTCAAACGAGGGAAATTTATATAATTCCATATAGTAACATATTCCAACACAGCAAGTTATACTTACTCTATAGTAATAGAAGTAATACTATAGCCAGTCATGAAAACATGCTATCATGAAAAATGAAACAGTGTTTGCAAGAAGAGAGAAAAATGTTACAGTTGTGTAACACTGCATAAAACCCCCATACACTCAAAACTTCAGTAAAGAGCCCTCACAATTTAACCAAGAGAGTTTTCCTCTGAAACAAAATTAAAATTTCAAATGTAATGCTCCATTTTTATGTAAGAAAAAAAACTTACAATATGACAATGTCTTTAGAGGCATTGGCACTTAGTGCAAATTCCTGACAGTTAACTACTTTGAATCCATATCCTTCACATGTGTAGCCACTGATTTCCATCGTTTTCACATTAATCTGCAGCTGTCCCGTATTTTCCACTTTAAATGTTCTTCTCAGTGTGAAATTTGGTTCTTTGTATTTCATTTCTAGAAACAAACAGCAGTAGATAGTGTTATGCCAAGCAGATATCCTTCACTGTATTCATATTCTACAGCAGAAGAGAGTTTTTTCAGTATTACAGCATAAGGTAGACTAGCAAGGTCCTTGGAAATAAACTTAAAATTGTAGGAACATATCTCCACAGTCAGATTCCCATCACTGTCAAGGTAGGGCACTTGTAAAATTCCAGAGACCTCTAATTCATCAGGGAAAAAACAAAACCCCCTAACCTCTGACAGCACTGCTGCCCCACAAAGAAATCATCTACACTGCAAAGTTGTTTGATGTACTGCCTAATGTTGTGGTATTGTCTGAACAGTCCCAGCAAGAGAAGAATTAAAGCAGTTTTGTTTCTTTTTCTTGTGTGTCTTAAAAATAAAAATACATGGCTTAACAACACATATTAGCAAAAAACCCCTAACCACAACAGGTAAAAGGCAATGACTAAGCTTTACTTCAAGTTTTCTTACCCCTCAAAAAAAGGAGAATAATCTCAGATAATAATTAACATGGTACCTTAGAAATCTGTGGAAAACTGCAAAGTAGCAAAGCAGATTTTAATACCTGATACAACTAAAACTCTTTTACCAGTTTGTTAGGTAATATAGGTACTCTTAGCTCTCCTCTCAGAAGTAAGCCCGAGGCCACAGAGCAGAAAACCTCTCTCTGATCTCAGAGTAGAATCTGGCTGGGATTTAATTTTTCATCAAGGAACACACCCAACGGTTGTGCTTAAAGATTATAAAGGTGTGAAGAAAAGGAAGTACACAGAAAGCTGTGCCCGTGATCCAATTTATATTAAATTTAGGAACTAGAGATTTTGCTAGTAAATATGCCAAGATCTTTAGCTCCTCTGTCTTGAATTTTAGTGGACAAAGCTTCTGTTTTATCTTTCCTAGTTCTCATGTTAAAATGAAAAACATAATACATTTTGAATTCTGCCTAAATGAAGCACCAATTTTAATGTATTTAATGGAATTGAATTTCTGGGGCACTAGAAGAGGGGAAAAGTATTTCCACACATTTCAAGTTTTACACATACAATATGACTTCTTTTCTGTTCAGCATATTAGCTCAAGAAGTACTCACTTTCTGAACAGTCTTTTAATAATGCTTCTGTGATTTTAAAGCGTAAAGAACTTCCTGGACCAGGAGGTTTGCCTGCAACCTTCAAGCTCTCAGTTGTTCCTTGTCCTTGTACCATTATGGCATCTACTACAGTCAAATTATTTCTGTGTAAAAAAAAAAAAGGGCAGGGGGAAACATTCATAAAAGCTTTTCTACAGACTATGAGTCTATATCACAAACCTGGAGAACAAATATATAATCTGTTCTACAGATAAGTCCCCACATTATGGAAGTAAACAGCAGGGGTCTCAAACATAGTGTTTGCAAAACAAAACTCTTAAGAAACCACAACATAGCATACGAATACAAACCCAGTGGAATAGTAGTTAAAACTTGTATCTCTCTTACTAAGGCATCACACCTGATACAGAAGTTAAATATTCATTCAATGTTCTTTACTAGAAAGACTGAACTTGCATTGCAGCTTGATCTTGCAAAGGGCATCTCTAACTAGAGACACTTTTTTCAAGACAGTGAAAGACATACTTTAGAAATCAAGTCTCCAGGTATTGGTGGGTGAAAAGCTGGACATGATCAAGCACTGTGCACTCACAACTCAGAAAGCCAATCACACCCTGGGCTGTGTCAAAAGCAGTGTGGCCAGCAGGGTGAGGGAGGGGATTCTGCCCCTCTGCTCTGGTGAGACCCCACCAGGAGTGCTGCATCTACCTCTGGGGTCCCCAGTACAGGAAGGACACAGGGCTGATGGAGCAAGTCCAGATGAGAGGCGCCAAGGTGATCAGAGGGATGGAGCACCCCTCCTATGAGGAAAGGCTGGGAGAACTGGGATTATTCAGCCTGGAGAAGAGAAAGCTTCCTGGTGACCATACAGGAGCTCAGTATTTAAAGGGAACCCATAAGAAAGATGGGGACAAATAGGTCCATCCCCATCTTTTAATAGGTCCTGTAGCGACAGGACAAGGAGCGATGGTTTTGAAACTAAAAGAGGGTAGGTTTAGACTAAATATAGGGGAAAAAAGTTTTTACAATGAGGGTGCTGAAGCACTAGAACGGGTTGCCCAGAGAAGTGGTAGATGCCCCTTCCCTGCAAACATTCAAGATCAGCTTTGACAGGACTTTGAGAAACCTGAAGATGTCTGTGGTCATTGCAGGGGGTTTGGACTAATGACTTTTAAAGGCCCCTTCCAAACCAAGCCCTTCTGTGATTCTGTGGTAAGTGTAACAAGTGGATTATGTATTTGTATTACTGAGTACATACTGAATGCAGTTAAAATACTGTAAAACGTGTCACAATTACACTTAAATTAAATTCTTCTGCAGACAAGTGATTCTACAATTATTCTTGTAAAAGCAATAGTTCCTTGACAGCTGATCACAAGTATGATCTTATATATAAATAGAAAAACAGACACTTATTGCAGAAACATCTCTTCTTACCTGATGATAATCAATGATGAAACAGTTTTATTAAGAACTGGAGTGAACTTTACTTTGACAGATTTTCTCTCACCAGGTTTTAACACTAGACTTAAAATGAAATGATGAGCCAGGCCCTTTGTAAGTCCCACAGTGGTCTGTAGTGGTTGGACCTTAAGAGGGTGGGGAAAAATAAGAAATGGTTTAAAAAATAGGACATTTTTACATGTATTTGATAGAAATTATATTATTTTAGCTAGAAAATTGGTCTTGTCATAAAAAAGGATACTACTCAATGACATATTCTGTTTTTTTAACCAGAAACTCTGATAGCATAAAAATTTCCCTACCTATTAGTAAACTGCTTGTGTTAATGGAGAAGCAGAACAATACAAGAAAACAGAACTGAGCTAAACTTCACCCATGTAGATTCATAAAGTTCTAGTGGAAGAAAGATATCAGAAGTTCTTGCATATATATTCCACACACTAAATTAGCATCAAACCATTATGGAATCTTTTTTCTCAGAATTTTTCATTGTTATTCAAACATTTTTGCATAACATTTCATTGTTATGCAAACAAAATAGAAGAACTGCACAAAAAAGTGTATTTTGCTAAATGCAGTGTCTTCAGACACTGATCAAGCATTGAATGTTAATCTAAAACAAACTGCAAATGGAGGGGAAAAATCAGATAAAAAAGGAAGTGCTTAAGATGTGGTATGCTCTATATGAAAAAGCACACACTTAAAAGTAGTCCGCAATACTCAAATCACTTAAAGAACAACAAAAAGAAATTCTTTGCTGACTTTAGAACTAGTAACCACTATGCTGAGGAAGTGGCTGTCAGTAAGAGAATGAGTAGATGCAGTTTTCCTGTAACTTCAACAGTTGGATTATGATGTAAGCATATAGAAAAAGCGACACTTTATTAGTTACATTTAAGAAATATTTCTTTTCCCAATTTCCTGATATCCAGAGACATCACATTTTCCACTCTAATACCTAAGCTTGAAGGCATGTACGGCTGCACTATTATTAAAATATCTGAATTTAAAATTACCAAGGTATTGAAATACTTACACAGTTTCTGAAGACCTGGAACTCTAGAGTCCTCTGATTGAAATTAGTTGGTTTACTTAAATTAAACCTGAAATGAAATTGCAATTTTTTCTTTCTCACAGATCAGGGAAGGTAATAATATACTTGTGTTTATGAATTTTAGCATAAATCAAGTATCAATGGTAGCCCAATATGCAGTTGAAAGCATCACTTGATTTTTTCTTATTCCCCCCTGCCTTGTACATCACATTAAGGAAGAAATGAAAACGCATTTTAGCTCAGTAAAAAATACAGATGTGTGTTCAATGGTAATAGATTTAGTTCTCAACTGGCCTAATGATTCAAATTCTAGAGGTGGCTGACATTAACTACCAACATAACTGCCATATCATACATTCATTCCTTGTAAAATGCATGTTTTCTGCCAAGAAAGAATAGGAATACCCCAAGGATTCCACGACAACACTTACCGTTCTAACAGCTTATCAACAAAAGTGGAAGGGTTAGAATATAGAGCTACTGGAAGAAACTGAATATACACAGGAACATCAGCTGGATTTTCTAGAAAAATTTCTTCTTCCTATTCAGAAAGACAATTTTTTAGAAGTTTACATTACCATCAGTGCAATCAGAAACACCTGTTAAAATGATATTATCACCAAAAGAACTTACTGATGAGCTGTTTGTGTTGGTAAGAGGGAAGTTTAGATGGCGTGGTGAACTAAGGATGGAAGGCCAGGACATTTCTGCTGTAATTTTCAACTGGACATCTTTCTGAAGATCTGTGTCTACTTCAAAAACAGCGTTCAGTCTGGAGAAACAGACTTACTTTTACATTATGCAGGAACAAATTTTGAGAATATAACTGAGATTCAGATCAGTAAGAAAAATAACCCAAAATGTATTCCGTGATTTGCAGAGGTAGAACCAGTAGAAAGGAAAAACTCCAATATAGCACCCACAATCCAGAAAATGTATTTTGCCTGCACATGAACAGTAAATCAGTACACCTACTCTAAATGCAATGGATACACAGACTGTGTGCCTGCACAGCTATCTAATAATCCAAAAGCAAATCTGAACAAGTCACACTTGGTGCTAGCCACTAATTCCATCAGTGAATGAAGTTCTTTGAAGTTCTTTGAATGAAGAACTTTGAATGAAGTTCTTCTATTACACAACCTCCACAACAGACTTGGGTCCTATTCACCTACAAGCTCTCCAGCATGAACTGAAGCAAAACTAACAGCACTGAGTTCTCCAGTCAGCAAAATAAATGAAATACTAGACTTCAAACCCAGAGATTTATTTTGGAGAGACTCCAAATGTCCAAGACACAACCCCTCTGTTTTCAGAAGTTGTCTCTCCTTTCTCTGAATGATGCCTTGGACAGCTGGGTAATTTTAAGCCTCTTTAAAAGCATGCAATACTCTAAAATAAATTATAATAAATAACATTAAAGCATTGTATATTCAAGCTGGAACAACTACTTATTCAGAACTAATCTTTAGTAGAATTCTCCTTAACTGTTCTCTTACTGTAGGGGATAGGATATTCTCGAAAGTTACTGGTGTGGCTAAATAGATGATTCTGTTTAGATCAAATTTTCTCAGGAGTTATTAATATATCAATATATTAATCAATATATATATTAATTATAAGACAGAAGTGATAAAGGGGGAATGCTTTTGTTACCCTATTTGGTTGCATACAGATATCTTGTTTCTTCACCTGCCTTTTTTGAAAGGGTAATCTGGATGCTATCAACACAAAAGACACACTTGCTGCTAATGTTAACTTGTGTCTCTTGGAGATTAAACCAAATTTATGTATGAGCAGGCAGATGCAAAAGGTATGTAGCTGTCTACAGAGTTTGCCTTCTTCTAAATATTAAGTAGCAACCATTAATCATTTCAAGATTAAATACAAGAAAATTTTGTAATTCGCTGACATGCAACAATCCTTGTATGGTAATAACAGAAAACTTTATGAAAATCTTAAAAGGGATATTGAGGATACTATTTTAAAACAGCTTAAGCAGGGACACTGAGCAAACAGTATAATCTGGTTTTGGAAATATTTGCAGAGACAAGACTGCCTTGCTGTTACAATCCTTTCAAGAACTCCAGCGACTCAGTGAACAGCAACCTTCAGTGTTTTTTTTTTAATTTGAGGAAATTATTACTGTTTTTTAACTTTCAGAATGCTCTCTTTCAAGGTTTTGCAGAGAAGACCAAGCAATTCCTTCTTGGCCCCCTCTCAAAGAGCACAGCTCTTTGTATCCAATAAGAGCACACATCATAGAATTATTACTGATTTAAGGCCTGAGCAAACAACAGGAATAAAACACTTACCTATGGCTTGCGTTCTCTTTTATTTCTGTCCATTCTCTGAATAAGTTCTCATGCAAATCCCAGTCAGAATCCCATGAATCTTCTTGCATTGCTATGCTGTGCTGAACTTTAGATTCCACTGTAACAAATAATGTGTTTTTATAAATCTCCACATAAAATCATTACTCGAGGAGAAAACTTATTTTAAATTATTTTCATTATAAAGTTGAACATTACTTACTTTTAGATAGAAAGGGCAATCCTACATAACAATGATCTCCACATTGTAAACCAGGATCAAAATAAATATTTGCAATCTGCAAAACATGTAAGAGCTGATCAATTATACAGCATAGTAAATCTAATAACCAAAGAAGGAGGATTTCTGTTGAACACAGAAACTCAACATATTCTATATAAAAAAGAGAACTTACGAACATTTAGAAATAAACAAACCTTTGATTTTTTTCCTGGCTCTAAATCTTCTTTATTACTTCTTAGCCTCTTATAATAAAACCTTACATCTTCTGACAGGGACCGTATGTGTTGTATTTTCACTTTCTGAGAAAAGGAGTTCATAATGTTCAGACTCTGGTGAACTACTTTTCCCTAAAGAAAATAAAAGGAAATAAGTCTGCAGGATATGCATTTTTCCCTAGCATATGTATCTATTTATGCAGGCTGGCAAAAGACTACAGCACTGCTGAAATGCTAAATTGAGATTTTTAACTACGCTATCTTAAAGAAATGCCATTTGCAACACTTCAAGATAGTAATTTTCTGTGAAGTTGTATTCTTTCTTCCATCTGCTTCCAAACACAGTTCATCCTTCTCTGAAAATTAAGAACAACTGAAGTATCTTGGAAAAGCTAGGACAACAGCTCTCCTTAATCAAATCATGACAAAAGAAGTACCAGAAGAGAAAAGGCAAGAGAAAATGTTGGTTTTCTGAGCCTCCTACTACTAATATTTTTGTAAGAGATTACTGCTAGCAATTAGAAATAGTAATTAGTTGCTATTAATTAGAAATAATCTGAAAGGAACAGTAAAGGGAAGCTACGATTACAAACACTACAGGTCACGAAGGACATTTAAAACCCTCCTTCCTGCTCCCAAATGCAATTAGGACACCAGACACCAAAACTACATTTAAGAAGAAAACAGGAATTTTTTCCCCACACCTTTACACCCTGCCTCCTTTTCTAAGTCAAACATTATTTTATCTTTTAAGCAGAGAAAATGCAGTTTAATTGTCATGATCAAAATTCTTATAGTGCTCAAGCTCTATCCCTGCCTCTGTTGTAAATCAATGATTCTGTGGTCATATTTTACACCTTACTTCAACACCAAACCCTGACAGGTATAGAGGAAACAATTAATAGAAACAAAAACAGAAGAAAAGTGCAACTCAGGACTGGTGGTGAGACTTCAGATTTATGTTTTAAAAAAACCAGTATGAGCAAATATAAATACCCAAGACTATCTTTTAATAAACATGTTTTTCTTGTTCCCCTTAAATCAATACTTTAGACTTTTAAAAAAAATTCTCTAAGTGTAAGTGGAGACATAGGTGAGGCCCTTTGCAGGTTCAAAATTTGACTGTGGCCTTAGGAAACAGTCTCATATCGTAACAGCATCAATAATAGTAATTGCAGAGGGAAAGAAACTACAAGAATAAATCTTTAATAGTACAGTCCTGTTAAACTGAATAGGAAGTATGTCAGAGCTTCATCTGTGGATTCCTATGAGTAACAAACTGTCATCAACTGGACAAGATACAGGTTTGTTAAGTGTCTAGAACAAATAAATAGTATTTTACTAAGACCTTTACATAGCATTTAGACATGAAACAACAGACAAGGGCAAAAAATTGTTCATCAGTAATAAAAAATCTGGAACAATGCCATTTAGCATAGAGGTCCTCAAAGACGAGCTTTGATCAGGGGAGAGTTGAGAGGTGGCACCGTGAGGTAAAGATGAGACTCGGAAGCAGAAGTCAACACAGCTAAGATTTGTTTAAATGAAGACACTGACCTTTACAAGGCCTGTATACACTG